>CM040240.1:277808115-277856328 GCA_022545495.1 Chrysanthemum lavandulifolium | reverse complement strand
TTTACTAATCGAGTCGAGTTCGAGCTTGGCAAGACTCGACTCGACTCGACTCGTTTACACCCCTAATCAAGAGCACTTACACAAAGTACTTAAATGCTTGATGAGATGGTATACGGAAGAGTTTTATTCTTTGATGATTTGAATGTTTTAGTTGATATCTAGTTAGGATTGGATGATCAAGATGCACAAGCTAGTTCCTATAATTATGAATTCATGCACCATAATTTATTAAGCCATGCATGATACTTATAATTAAAGTTTGTTGTGTTGAACACTTGATCATCATTTTAGATTTTCAAAAATGATAACTTTATCTTCCAATTGCATTGCAAGGAAATTATTTAGGATCTCGAATGACATGTCCAAGTTATCAATCCTACTTCATTGTGTATTTTAATTCATATACACATATGGAAACACATAATTCATTGTGGCAATGCACGAATATCTCGGAGTTATGATTCAATGTGTTGTGACAACATTGATAATATCGAATTACCAAAGTGTATGGTAAGACAACTACATAGAATCTCGAATGAGAGTTCTATATTATCATGTTTATTCGTTGTGTACTTTAGTTTGTTATGCAATAACATGCCGAGTTTTGGATAATTCTCATAAACTAGGTGACTAGTTTGTATGCTAGCATAAAATCTTTTCTTTTCTTTTCTACCCTAATACACATAGCACAATTTTCACATAAGATGAACAAGTAGACGAGATACAAAATCTACAACACAAGTGTGATTTATGATATGAAATGTTGTCTAGTCTAGGAAATTTGACACTAATGACTTTCAAATCTAACAATTGTGGTAGGATGACAATGTTTTGTATAGTTGGCGGAGCATATCCCAGACACTAGCGGTGATAGAGATCTCGAAAAATTCAAGAAATCCATAAGAATGAGGCCCCATATTAGAAAGAAGCAAATGTTTCCAATTGTTGAAAGTAGCAAACTTGCAACATCTAAAGAGTGGATTGCTTCAAAAATGCATTGGATTTATCACGCGATGCACCATGTTGCTTGAAGGTAATCGAGATCTTTGAGATATGAAATATCTTTGATAACAAATGTACATTAGGTCAAAGAAACAATGGTTGTGATAATCTCAAAGGCTAATACTGAATATCTTGTCAACATATGCCCATAGAATAACCATAATATGAATCAACATAATTATAGATGATTAAAGGATATAATCTCTTAGACCCTCCTTTGTGTGTGATGCAACCACCACTAATGCACAAATAACTGCAATCATAGCTTCATGAGATCGATCTTCAAGAAAAGCATCCACTTAGACATGTATTTTTTCAGCATTCTAAAGGAAAAAGAATTCAGGCAGCCATATTCACATAGAAATAACAAGAATATAAAAAATGCATGTAAATGAAAGCATCGATTTACCACATTTGTTTTGAAGTTTTGAACCACAGTTCCAAAGGAATCAATACTGGCATACAACAAATGTATGTCGGGTTCAGAGCCCAAAGTTACAAGAGCATGTAAAACATGTGGTGAAACACCTTTTGCATCAACATATGGTACTTGTTTATATTAAAGAGATAGAAGGCTCAAAAGGCATGGTGAATAGTAAAAAAAAGTCAACACCAAATTAGACCTACAATTTCTCTCAAAAGATTGGTTGCGTTAATCCATGATGGAGCTCACAACCATTTCATATATGATATTGAAAACCATATTATGGTGTTCTTTAAACATAATGCACAATGATAACACATTGTGATCATGCAATATCAACCAAATTATAAATATTATGAGAAAATTAATCTAAGAAACACGAACCATAAGAGACGGATGAAGTTGTAAACATTGGCACAATGCATTGCTGACTATTGTTCAACACTTTGTGTTAGTGGATTTGTATTAGAGTTAGAATTATATAAGTATTTGTATTAGATTATGATTGGTATGAGCCCAGTGTTAGGCTTTAAATTTTGGGTCATATTTATTCTCTCATTACTCATTCAATTCAATTAATCGGTTATGTCTAACATGGTATCGGAGCTCTAGGTTCAACCACACAAATAGTTGTCATCCAACATCGACTACTTGCCGATTATGTGTGACAACCGAAATTTTAGGTTAATACTTGATCATAAACTTGAATTACTAAACACGTGAATACTTGACTTTATGTATAACCATTAGGTTATTCCAGCATAACGAGAAACACCTTTGAGCGTGTTTCAGTCACTAGACTAAATTTACTCTACGTCAAACAAGTACACTAATACTCTCATGAGCATGATTTGTAAGTCATTTTCATTTGATTTTATAAGTTTTACGTAAATCAGCCAAGACTTGCATTAAGTCTCATGCATGCAATAACTAACTAAACTCACCACATTTGCATTATACATTAATATATACACTTATATACTTCAAAAATTAAATTTCCATCCCCCTCCTGATAGTCCAAAACCAACCATATACATAAGGTAGTGCCAACATCCCTTTTTCAACTTTGAACCTCACATTTACCTTAACAATGTTATCATCAAAACCCACAACTATTGAAAACCAAACACCCTAGTCCTTTTCATTCCCATGGTTCAAAGTCTCACAAGCACACCACCATTTGTCTTTTTCCTCATTTGAGCGTACACCAATCATGACACCAAAGAACCATCTTGAACATGCCCTAAATACCACTATACATAGCACCAACTAGCAACTCATTCTCACACTCCAAACACAAATCACACTCACTTTCCACTCTATATTTTCGTGATTTAAGGTGAAAACAAGGGTATTCACATGTTGGTTAATTTTGGTTAAAGGTTGAAATTAGGGTTTTGGAGTTGAAATTAGGTTTTTCTAAGTGTTCTTGGTTAGTTCTTGTGCACCAGTCACACCACCATTCTTATAAGTGTCTCAAAGATACTACAATTTACTCATATTAAACATATCATGTATTATTTTGTATTACCTTTGTAAATTTGTAGTGTCAAAAGTTGATTTAAACTTGTTTGCGAATACACTAAATATGGGTAGAATTTTGGGTAAACTTGCTAGCTAGATTTACCACCTTAGAAAACACTTATGGAAAATTTCTTTTCCTCTTAGTAAACTACTAGGTCTTAAGTAGCTTCCACCCAAAATTTATAATTTTTAAAATTTTATTAGTATTTTTAAATATTTTCACAAGACAAGTTGTCTAACAGTTCTATCTACTGCAAGACATTTCTTATTGCATACTTTTTGAGGATTTAAACTCTAAACCGGAAGCTCTAATTGGACTTTTTGGAAAGGTAAGACATAGACCTAACTCCTGGAAGTGGAGTTTTGAAAATTGGTTGAAAAACAAAGAAGTTATAGCCTCGCAAAGTCGGATAAATTTTCTAACTGAAACAACATTTTTAGACAAGTGGTTATTAAGGTCTTTCTAGATTTCTAAAACATAATTTCACGAAACGAGGCCATGTTTTCTTGAAACTGGACATATAAACCTACGTTTAGGAATTTGAATGAGCAAAATTGGCAAAGTAACAAGGAAGTTACGACCTTCCGAACTCGTTAAAATTATCCTAACAACCCAGTTTTTGAAACTTTAAGTATTAAAGGAAGAGGTTACTTGGTGTTTTTAAGTATTTTTTGTATGTGTAATATTTATAAAACTTCACTACAAGTTTATACGTGTGATAAAAATTTCTAAAACTCATATGCATATTGTTAGGATTTGGAAAATCCATATGGAAGAATCGGTCACCTCAAATCTAGTCTAGCATATGTTAGCTCGTAGACATTACGTTATTTATTAGTTAGTTAGTTAGTTAGAGTAACACCGTGGAGGACGGACGGATCTTTACCCACTGTATGTTTGATCCACAGCTCATAGGTGGCGTATTATGTAAGAACTATAAATACCCTCTACCTCCCAAGGTAGAGGGTTGGACCTTTCATTTTCTCAATCTAACATTCTCTTTGTTTTTCTCTCACTTTCTCTCTCTAGAAAGAATCTCATCTCCTACTTTCTCTCTCTAAGATCTTGCATGATTCGAACCATATAATTGATTGTTTGTGTGTTACAATAACCAATAATTAACAATTGGTATCAAGAGCCATGGTTAGATCATAAAGATTGGTTATTTGTGTGTTTTGTTGGTTCGAATTCTATACCCTAAAAGTACACAAAGTTTGAATTTTAGATGGTTAAATGTGTTAAAGGTTTGTACTTTTGTGTTTAGGATCATCATATTAGTCTAGTTTTTGGTTTGGAAGGCTTAATTCATCTTGGTTTAGTTTTTGAAGAGTTTCAAGGAAGCGGTTTGAGTCTCATACTATTTTCTTAGAAGCGGTTTGTCAAGTTCTATGATGCGGTTTGTCATTCGTTGTATCTCAAGCGGTTTGTCCGTTCGCTTTATCCGAAGCGGTTTGTCCATATTCATTGTATTTGAAGCGGTTTGTCCGATTCGATGTATCTCAAGCGGTTTGTCACTTAAGAGGTTTTTCACTTAAGAGGTTTGTCACTTAAGCGATTTGTCACTTAAGCGGTTTGTCACTTAAGAGGTTTGTCACTTAAGAGGTTTTAATCTAAGAGGTTTGATACTTAAGAGGTTTGTCACTTAAGAGGTTTGACTTTTGCGGTTTGACTACTTGCGGTTTGACCACTCTGCGGTTTGACCAAAGTTGACTTTTGACGTCAAAACTTCAAACGCCATAACTTTGAACCAGAACTCTCTTTTCAATAAACACTGTCAAAACG
This sequence comes from Chrysanthemum lavandulifolium, assembly GCA_022545495.1. Lineage (NCBI taxonomy): Eukaryota > Viridiplantae > Streptophyta > Magnoliopsida > Asterales > Asteraceae > Chrysanthemum > Chrysanthemum lavandulifolium. The sequence goes on along the minus strand of CM040240.1, from coordinate 277,851,595 downwards.
ACCGGAACAGCCTGAATATTGTGAGGTTTCACCACGAAGTCATAAAACGAATTTTTCGAGGATCAAATCCCCTCCGAAAGGAAGTTATTAAGGTTTTAAGTATTTAGACCTAAATTTCACCATAAAAACGTGCATCAACCAATCCAAATCTCAACCAAACAACATCTCAGCTAATCCTACCAATAATCAAAAGTCCTATCACAAAATCGTCTATCATTTTATCGATCCATCAGTCATCTTAACACATTATATTGGTCATTGCTTAACGGTTTCTTCTTGATTTTGTAAAATCCCGCGATAGATTCTATTTCTCGATTTAAATCACAGACTTGTAAAATCCCGTGTACACAACAACATCTTGTCTTAAACTCCTGATTCAGTGATTTTAGAAGTACTCAAACTGTATGATGATGTAGACAACCATGAGAATATTAGCTATACTAAACGGTTAAAGATGATGGAATCAATCAATGAGGATGTGAGATCTTCGTGTTAAGAGTCTGAAGAGAGAGAATTGCACCAGTCTAGGTTGCATAATGCCATGGAAAAGGAATGTTGCATTGAACCTTACCAACAACTTCATTCACACCTTATGTTACTTCTACCTAAGAGAATGGAACGAACATTTATTGCTCTTTTCCGTCAAGAATTATCAACGCTCACGGAACATTACTATTGAACTTAGAACAATTGGAACAAGAACTTGACAAAGAAAAGATTCAAGAAGATGGTTCTAGTGTTGCACTTGTGTGATCAACAAACAATTTCACCATTCATCAATAGGAATATACATCCGATTATGATTATGACATGACTGAAATGTCTTTCAAAAAGCACACTGGAATGGAAATTAACATGTTCATTGAATCATTTATCCAACTCATTGATAATGTGGAGAAGTACATTGAGGAAGCTACACAAAAAGATGAAAACGTGAATGAGTGTAAGGTGCAGTTGAGAGATAGTTGTGATGAGTCGGGTAATGTATCGCTTGAAAGATCGGTGTTCTTTGAATGCATATTATCAAAGATAGTCGAGATTGATTTAACCATATGTTCAAGAACTCCCATCACACAAGAAGTGGATGCGAAAACAAATGATGAATGAACATGCATCGGTCTTTGAAATATTGGTAACTGTCTAAATGATGCATCCGAAAATACTCTTGTGCAATCGATTACATCACGTAACATGATCTTGATAAATGTTCGTAAGTGAAGCCGAGTCCGAGATAAAGTGTATCAAAACTAACGACATGGTTGATAAGATAACTTTTGATGAACTTTCAAAAATTCTCAAAACTTGAAAACATTGCATTTCACTTGAAATTGCAATACAAAGAAAAGAAGAAAGTTTTCAAACTGTGAAACCACCGCAAAATCCGAATTCCACAATTTCGTGAATTTTTGAAATTAATGATTTAAAAGCTCGACAGGGACAAACACTCGACAATCTGGAATTTGAAGAAACATATTTCTTATATGCATGTGAAAAGTAATTTGGTTACAAGTAATTCTGATGTTAATGCTATTGATGATATTCAAATGAGAAATGATGAATTAGCGATTTGTATGGCCAAATTACTAAAGGAAAATGAGACTTTGAGAAAGCATCACATAGAACTAAGTCACTATGTCAAAGAAGCTAGAACTAAGTCAATGGAACAAACAAACTCTTTGATAGCAAAAATTGATGAACTCAAAGCTCAACTTCGTGAAAAGAGTTTCGCTATTTTTGCCTTAAAGAATGAGCTTAGAAAACCGTAGAAAAAGTGTGAACACTAAGTTTACAAAACCATCAACCTTGGGAAGCCGGTTTCTCATCCCACTAGAGACCGCCCATTGTTAGGCGACTCTCGCATTTATATCTTAAAGAACAAAATCTTTAAAGACAAGGCTTTCCACCCAAGTTGATGCGATACAAGTTTTGTCAAAACCACCACTTCACCGATTTGCCTAAGAATAATGCTTCTAGTTCCGTTAACCCTCAACAAGTAGCTACTTCTACTCCCAAAGACCTCTAGGATTAGTTCGAAAATGGTCGAAACCAAGCATTAAAATCCGTAATTCATATGATATGAATGGCTTGTGGAAGAACTATTATCTATAAGAAGCTAGGAAAAAGGCACTGATTCGAAAAGACGGAATTTTAGCTGCAAGACCTAGGGTGATGAATTCTACGAGATTTCAAGGCACTGCTAGTAGTAGTAAACCATTACCTAGGAACACTCAAAAGACTAGGGATTGGCTTGCATCTAAGAGTAGTTATGTGAAGAAGAATGCTAAGCATGTAGAAAACAAAACTAGAAATTCTGAGTCTTTTCCGGATAAGAAACATTTTCCTAATTCACATGCTAAGGTACAATCCACTAAGACCACTAACATGGCTAAGGTTCAACATGTTATGAAGCAAAACAAACCTAAAACTTCGCCTAGATGGATCCCAACTGCTAAATCTTTGGAGTCTAGGAATAAAGATAAGTCTTCCACTGTGCATAAGAATATCAACACTCTTAGACCATGCCATAAGTGGATACCGTCTGGTAGAATGTTTAAGGATGTTGGACTTAGGTGGATACCTACCGGAAAGCTATTTACCGATGGCAAAATCAAGGTTGACCGTGAAACCCCAAAGGGCTTGGATACTAATGTCACTAACCAATATATATGCAATCAAGCTTGTAATTTTAGTGCAGGTAGTCCTTACTCAGTTGCAGATACTTCGATCCTTTACTACATGGACTGGCTTAAAGTATGGATAACAAAAGGATTGATATCTCATAACTCACGTGTTCAAGTAACTCAACCTTGATATTCAATCGGCAATGATGTCTGCTCACATCGATTCAGCCTCGTACTTCATCATTATGGCGTCTGCAGATAACACTTCGTGCCCTTCCTCAAAGAAAAGAAAGGCGATAATTCAAATGCGTTTTATCTTCGCTTTAAGAGAAATTCTCTCAAGAATGACCATTCTCGTCCACATTCTCCATCAACGAGCTTCATGTTCTTCCCATGCTCATTCGGTCATCAAGTGGATCTACATTCATTGGAGTATATTCTTATTCACTTGTTCAAATCAAAATGGCAACTTCGGATGCAATTTTGAGGGGAAAGTGTGAATAAAATGACAGTTATCAAATGGATTTACTTACGGTTATTGAATTCCTATTCACTTTGCTCAAATAAAAAATGACATGAGAAGTGGATCTACATGATTGATGGATGTTTGTATAATGGTCATACGCCTAATATTCCATTTACTAAGGATAACTGGGAGTTATTCTATGTTTGATGAATACTTCCAACCTTCAACAAATGTTGATCATCCAGTTCCTGAAGCTCCTGCTCTGGTTCCTGCTGACTCAACTGGTTCTCCATCTAAGAAGTACAACTCAGACTACTCGAGAAACCCAATCTCCAGTTATTCCTCAAGGCGTTGATAATGCCTATCATAATATTGCAGTTTCACTATTGAATAATGATCCGCTCTTTGGTATTCCTTTGCCAAATCTTCACGGATTATTGTTCATGAATAATGATCCACTCGTTGGTATTCCTTTGCCAAATCTTCACGGATTATTGTTCCTATCAATGTGCACGCTATAAATCAACCACATGAACATTAAGGAAAATGACTACCTCATCCACTCGAAGACATTATTGGTGAATCTTCCAGATCAGTCTCTACATGTATACCTTTAGGAAGAATGCATTGATGTTGAGGAATCAATTTTTCCAGTTCATTCAGTGAGTCAATGTACATCCGATTGTATGTTTATTCACGTGTTCGGCATTTGACACAAGTTGATTACTTCAGAGTTAATCATTTATCGCTTATTTGAGATTGAAGTTGACTTTCACAAAGGCGTGTTCTTATTTGATAACTTGCTCGGGCTTAAGAATTTGAGTTGAAGACTTGGTTTATCTAGTTACCAGCAGTCAGGGTGGATGGTTGAAGACCTGGTTAACTATCACTATTAGGAGTTTCGTTGTTTTACTCAGTGTCACATGAAGATGACGGTGTGGATAATATCAAGAGGTGTTAATGTCTCATACTTTGTTTGAGTAGTGGGTACTTAGAGATTTTCTTGAAGCATAGATTCTCGACAACGTTCTTCCATCATTAAGTGCAAGCTTAAGATACAAATGTGGGGAATTCAACTTCAGTTTCAAGTTTGGTATATCAGGTTTTCTTCATTAGTGGTCACTTCAAATTTTCTACATATGGGTTGATAAAGATAGTTAGAGAGAGTTTCTATAGCAGTTGATTCTCACAGGATTCATTCGAGCTGTTTTTTTTTTTTTTTTTGTTCTTCTCTATTTCAAGAATATTTGGTATGTATAATGTGTTGCTGATTCTGAGGTATCAAAACCAGCAAGGGGGAAGGAGACATACATATAAACACACAACAAGTACATGTGATGAACTTAATACTTCTTCTCTATTGAAGTAATCCCGGGAAAGACAAATGTCATAACCGCAGAGAAACTCAGTGTTTAACTCGTAGCCTTTGGTGTGTTATTCCAACTATTTGGGGGAAGGATGTATTATTCCAACCATTTGGAGGAAGGATATATTATTCCAACTACTTGGGAAGAAGGATGTATTATTCCAACCATTTGGGGGGAAGTGGTCTCTTGATACTTTTGGTATGTGTTAACTCAACTATCAGTGGGAAGAAATATGAGAAGAATATTTGGAGCGTGAGATGATATTGCTTATCGACATCTTCGATATGGCTTATGATAAAGTGCTTCCGGTTATTGCTTCATGTACACAATGTAATGATGATTTCGATGAGATCGCAACCATCAGGGGAGAGATATGTGTACATCAGAGACACACAACATGTTCACATGATCGAGCTTAATCAGATATTCCGGAGTTGACATCAAATATGATCGAGCTTAATCAGATATTCCGGAGTTGACATCCGCAGAAATAATCAGTGACTCAACATGTTACTTGGATGTCATCGTCTCTACTCTTGTTGGGTACATGTGTACATCATGGGCTGATTGGTTATATGTAAGATAATTGGAATGCATTTGGAGAAATGAAGATGTTGATATATTGTTCCATTGAATAGACAACTGCTCAATCTCGAAGAGTAATGTGTACATCGGGGACGCACAACAAGTTCATGTGATTGAACTTAATCATTTATTCGGATTTGATAACCGCAGACGATCAATGTTTCAACTTGTTACTTGGTGTTCTCGTGTTCTTCGGGTCTTGAGCTTCATTCAATAAGACCGTTTTTATTCAATTCTACTTCTTGGGGAAATGGTCTTTATTCTTAGATTTCCAGTTTGAGGGGAAGCTACCAAAGCCTCACTTTCAGAAGGCTCAAGTTCGATGAGGATTCAAGAGCCTCGAAAGCTTTGGTGGTTGATGCAGTTTTACTAACCGTGTCTTAATATTTATAGTGTCTCGCTATACCTATGGTCTATCCTAGTGCACTAACTGGCAAGGTACCCGGTCGTGTGTAGTGTAGTAATTGGTAAAGCCGAGGTCGTCCCAAGAGCTATGTGTGTTGGATTATTACTAAGTCTAGTGTCACATATTTAATAAAGGTTTCGATAGGTATTTAATCAATTAAACTACTAATGCGTAATAAAATAAAGCGATAAATGGATAATGGGAAATCAATAGAGAAAGTGGTGCTAACCTAGGTAATCATCCTAGCTAGTTATGTCTACGTCTACTTACTTCCAATTACTTGGTGGGGTCAAATTCGAGAGGACAACATTTGGTCAATTCTCCTTAACCTATCGGAAAGATGCCACCATAGGAGAAATCAAAGACATTCATAAGTCTTGTTGTTCCCGGTCCCCTAAGCCAAGTCATTAAGTACCGCTACATGCTAGATTCATAATAGTGAGTGCCCGACCGTTAGGAACTTAGACACTACACCCCCCAATTCTTAAGTTCATCCAAACGATAGGTGATCAGTTGGTCAAATCGCACAAGTAGAAAGGGTCGACAGTTGGTCATATCTTACCCTTCTCGTCTCAGTCCGCTCACCTAGGGTCCGTTGGTCATATCTCCTAGGCAATTGGCCTCTACCACCATTCAAAACTACCGAACCAAGGGTGGCTACCAATGAACTATGCAAGCATACACTTAGAAATAATTGTATGGAAGTAAAGGTAAACGCAATCAAAATAATTAAGGAATCATAACTAGGCTAGCACCAAGAGGTGCTTAACTGCTCATATAAATCATGCAAATCAATTCAATATTCAAAAGTACGAAATACATGAATTGAAAGTAAAAGAAATATAAAACGCTAATGCTTATCGTAGTGGAGTGACTTCTCCTTTGGAAACAACTCAGATGCTCCTCTAGACCGCCTTGAGCTTTTTCCACGCTCGTGTGTTGTGTGTGGAATGGGATGATTAGAAATGCCGGAATTCGTGGGGTATTTATAGGCGAGATATGGGTTATGGCGTAACCAATATAGGAGTTACGCCATAACCTTCTATTCCTTCGTAAAATGCACTAGATCTGCTGGTTACGGCGTAACCTTATTAGTGGTTACGCCGTAGTCTTCAATAAACTTGGTTACGTCGTAAGTGATGCAGTAGTTACGACGTAAGTATCAGCGGCGTGGAATCTCATTTGACCTAATGTGGTTACGTCGTAACCTTTGGGAAGAGTTACGCCGTAACCTTCTGATAAGTTGGCATACTGAGTCACGCAATAGTTACGGCGTAATGTGAGAGGTGAGTTACGCCGTAACTTCTTCAAAATAGCATACTGTGATAAATCTTTAGATATGTTTCCAGTTCCGCGTCTCTTTAGCTCCAATGCTCGTAATTTACCTGAAAGTGGAAAACAATGGAAAACAAGCGTAAATCCATATAAATGATATAAATAACGAGCATTAATGGGGGAAATTGACACTTAATATTCAGGACTATTTGATGTTATCAGTGGTGAAAGTTTAAGAGATGATGATTTCTATCTTCTACAAAGTGTTGAACGATATCCCTATCTCGGTACTCGTATCATCATCCTTCTTAAACTATATCATCTTCTTTGTACATATTTATCAAAAAAACAAAACACAAAAATATAAAACCAACAAAAAAAAATAGAAAAATATAAAATTTTCAAAAACCCATAAAATTTTGAAAAACTCAGAAAATACCAAAAATATTGTTTTCTCATGACATGTCTTCTGGTATCGATAACATCTACGATCTTAGAAATGTCATTCAATAATGGCACGGGACTTTAGATAAAGTTCAAACAGAAGGTGTAAATATTTTTTCCAAAACATGTCTCAAAATATTGCTTGCGCTTATTTCGATCAGTAACCCGTGTTAAACCATGGTTTGCTATTATTTTAGATAGCAACCTGCTTTTCAAAGAAGGAAAGTGCTACGCTTAAACGATTTTCACAAAATTCATGCACTTATCCTAAAATCAAAATGAGGAAATTATGTCGAAGGATCATATTCCTACACAAATGTTTTTCCTTCTAAAATTCTTCTAAAAATATTTGTTTGTCAAAATGGTGGAAAATGAGTTGCTTGAAAATCATTCGGACTTGAAGTTTTCATAAATTTAAACTCAATCAATGACTACAACGTTTTTAAACTTTTCATAAAATGAGTCATTGATTGAGGGGGAGAATGTTTTCAAATTTATATAATCTAACGGGCTTATATAATCTTCCTATATGCTTAACAGAAAAAGATAATTGCCTATGTTGAAGGACTAGGAATCTAGGATATGATTATTAGGATTGAATGATTAGAGTTTGATAAACACATAATTCCCATGACTTTGTATGATCTGATTGATATGTTGGATTGACTTTTATTAGTCGATTGTTGTTTGGGTGTTGTCGACCACCATATATATGTATGTATGTCCACTAACGTATGCAGATATCATGGTTCATAAGAATGTTCCCGATCCGGATCCCACAAAAGAAGATGATTAGATGCCAAAAGGAAAGGACAACTATTTCTTGGGTCAACAAAATGAAGAAACGGAACTTAATTGGATCTCGATGGATAGTTGGCACGATAGATGCAACTTAAGAGGTCTCATTGCTTGCAGATGGTTTTCTTCCACCTTACAACAACAACGAAGCGTTTCAACCACCTAACGTATCTTTGTGTAGGATTAATATTGATGATACCATGTTTATATGGTAGAAAATATTTGTTTGAAAATAAATTGGACTAAATTTTGGAAATCAACCGGACTTCGTTTTATCAAAACTTAAGTCACTCAATCAACGACTACAGCCATCGATTGAGGGGGAGATTGATTTCAATCTTAAATATTTTCAAATGATATTTCATCAAAAAGTTCTGTTAGGTTCCCATATTAGTAACACAAGCATCAATATAAGAAAGGAGATAAGAAAGTGATCGGTTGAACAAGATCAATCTTTACGCGTATGAATGAAAGAAAAGTTATGCGTGAGTATAGAGAGAAAATGAACAACCAACCTTCTAAGGAAGGTTTACAAGATTATTTATAGGGCAAGGAGCTAGGGCAACACTACTAGCATCCTTCCCTTCTTATGGGCTTAGGCCAAGGCTTATGGGCCTTCTACATAAGCCTTAGCATAATACCAATCATAAAGGCCATAATTAAGCTAACTATTACATATTAATTACTAACACTTGAATTCTAGTTTAGGAGTGATTCCAACAATCTCCCCCTAAGTGTTAGTGATTGATGATATAAACGTTGTAGTGCTTGATGTAATAGTAGCTTTGACGCCTTCCGACATTCTTCTTTCTTGTGAGAAGAAGTGCCTTGATTCGAACAATCTCCCCAATGTAGAGAAATTGTTTCCTTTGAAATATTACGCTTTGACGTCATCATTTTCTTTGTTCTTTGATCTTTGTTCTTTGTGATGGTAGTGATAGTATGTTGTGGTATGCTCATCGATCGTCCGCTTCGTTGCTCCGGTGTCTCACGTTTTCTCCAACATGCTCACACGCTCTTTAACATTGGATTTCGATCAAGTAGTTCTCTTAGTCTTTAAACTTTGTAGATTCTTTGACTTTGACGAAGAATCATTATGACTTTGTGTTGCCTTTTAAGAGAACTTCAATTTGTGTTGTTGTCGGTATGAGCATGTGGAGAATCGCACGATCTTTTCCACCGCAAGCATCCATAAGAAGAAAACATAAAACATGGGTTAGAAATAATCCGGTAACACAAGTTTGAACTTGAGAGTGTTATGACATAGTGTGAAAACTCAACTCTAATTCTCACAAAGGTTGTTCTGAACTGGATTCCTAAAGTGAGATAACGCGATGTACCGGTACACCTCAGGTTCGGATGAGTCATTGAGGTACACCAAGCATCACCCACGATCAGAGACCATTTGAGACACTAAGCGTAACTCACAAGGAGTTACCGGTGACTCTTGTCAAGGTGTTTGATGTTGACCCTTGCAAGAGTTTCTATTCAATCACCGAGGATCATAGTTGTGAACCCATCATAAATGTTCTCGACAGTTGCTAAGATCGTGAAGGACTCAATAATATATCACTTGTGTTCTTATTGTTGAATGACAAGCGATGAATTTTCAAGTGTACCTAAGAGATCTTTGATGAATCTCATGGCTCTAGACTCAATAGTGCACTTTGGTTTTCTGACGGAGACTAGGGAGAGGGTCTCCTTCTTCAATACCGACAATCTCTAAGAGAAAGCCGATAGTTTACGTAGGGTTCCCCGTGAGAATGAAACAAGCTTCATTGAGAGAAAATTAAGTGGCTAAGAAGGTTTAGTGCATGCGTCATTTGGGTCCATGACGACTTTGATCTTCAATCTGGCGTCATCAAGTGACAACCAAGAGCATATGAATTGAACCCGTGTCGACCTAAGTTGAATAATCTGAGGGCTATTTCTTTTCACCCTTTTCTTTACTTTTCTTTTAATTCTTCAACTCCTTCTTTCTCCGATTCTCATTTTCTCCTTTTTTTTTTTTTTTTTTAATCATACCTAAGGACTTCTAATTCTAACTATTGGTGGTGTCCTTGGGTAGATCTCTCCGACTCTGGCGGATCATAGAATGGTTATTCCTAACTTTAGTCACCTTATAACTCCATGACTAACCTATGTTGCCATAAAACCATTTTCATGAAAATCTCTCAAAGTGGTTATGAGTAAAACATTTAATACCACTATTGAGAGTTTAAGGTTCTAAACCCTATTATACATCAAGATAAGTATTTACTTCATTAATTTAATTATGTCTTTGATTATTTGTGTGTATGCTTGCATGTTCTCCATGTCCGGCTAATTTATTTGTCGGTTTGCTTAGGAATATGAAACTTAATTATTGAATATTGATTGGTTGATACTTATCTTAGTTGACTAATGATCTAGAGTGCGCTAGATTATTCGTTGTGTACTAATGCTTGACTTTTCTTTGTGAACTTTAGAATATAATTATCTAGGTAATTGTAGGATAAAGTAATCAAGGACAACCGTGAGTAGGCGCCTATAAATCACTAGAGGATTTGTAAACAAGACCCTTTGGTAATTTCAAAGAGTTAGGAAACAAACACGCCCTATAGCCTTAGAATCACAACGCAACTAGGAATAAGGACGTGACAAATCAACCATCAATAGGAGATAATTAAGGAGTAGTAAAACCTAAGTAAACACATCTTTAAACTATCATACGAGTACACATCAATTAGACATAGACTATCACAACCTTAGCTTAGATAATTAGATAATAGTAGAGTAATCGGTAGCAATACCAACCCCCAAATCCAATACCCGAGATTCGTACCTTTTCCATTTCTACAAAAATATAAAAATACAAAAATAATCTTCTCAACCTCAACCTTAGCGTAGTAACTTCTCACTAGCATTCCTATTCCCTAGAGAACGATATCAATACCGTGGCTTACCCTAATTACTACACTACAACGATTAGGTTCAACGCCTGGGTGTTATAAAACTTGCTCGAAGAAAAGGAAGTTTCCTTGACCCCGAACGACGCGTGGCGTTATCAAGTTTTTGGCGCATGGCGGGAATAGAATAGCTAGTTAGTAGTCCACCTCGTTTAGGTTTCTTTGTGATTCCTATCAAGTAAATTTTTCTCATTTTTAGCTTTCTCTTAGTCTATCCCCTTCTTCGTGACCTTCGTTCGTAAAACCATTACTCACCATGATCCGTATCTTCCACGAAGATTCTTCACCCTACCCATTCCCAATCCCGAGGTTGAGAACACAATCCCACAAACCCTTCACCCACTCACCATTTTGATAACCACCGGGGCATAACGAGGTGAATTGGCGACAACAAAGTCCTTTCTATTACTCGGTTCGATGAGGAATCGATCATGATGAAGAACTTGATGGCGGAGAGGTCATCAATAAGGATAGCTTTGAAATTAAGGAAGATCCCTCCCAATACTTTGACCCTAGATGTAGGATTGAGAAAGATGGCCCATTTAACATGCAATTCCATGCAAAATAGGACTAGAAGGGTTCGATGCTTATTTAAATTCATTCTTGCCTTTAAACTTAATCTCAAAGGATCTATACAATAAAATCAAGGTCAATGAGTTAACCTATCATGGGAAAAATGTTGTTAAAGCAGGTCACTCATTTGCACGTGTTCGTTGGAAGTTTTGCCTACCGGTAGAATTCATGGTCTTAGAAAACACGGGAGAATTTATCGACAAGGACCTCACTCAAGTAATTTTGGGAAACCTTTCAAGAATTTGACTAGGTTGAATGAACGAATGATTGACGGTCTAATCGCTTTCTCCGATGAAGTCGAAGATTTTGTCTATCAAATGCCACGCTCATCCCATTTAAACATAGGGACATTAAGGCTTGTAATAGAATGACCCCTATTTCATTGCTTAGTGAAAGAGATAAGCAAAGTGGGCTTAGGTACCCATATGAGAAAACAAAACGGTATTACAAAAAATGCCTTGAATTAGGAGATGATTATAAAAAGAATGAAAGAGAGTTGGAGTGGCTTAAGTATGAGCACGCGAGCGTGCACGAGGCAACGTAGGAGTAGGACTACGAGTCTAGCTACAAGACTCTTAAATAAAGAAAAGCGCTTCGTGGGAGGCAACCCATGCTTAATTGTTTGCTTGTTAGTGTCATATATCTTTTATTAATTGTTTGTCCTCATGTTTGAATTTGTAAAAATGCTTTATTTTGTTTTTAACCTCGTCTTAATTACATATAAAGGTATTTTACATAAAGGATAAGTGTAGGAGGATTACACGCTTTCATAAGAAACGTAAACATGAGAATAACAATTAACTAAAAGATATATATGTTTGTTTGTTCGAGTCAAATGCTTGTATCGAGTCATAATGGATGTTTTTGCGAAGTTTTTCCAGATTCTAAAGATGTAAATTTTCCGAATTTTTTTCGTAAAATCGCGGACCGCTTTTGTCGGGATAACTGACGGTCGAGATTGCAACTTGCGGCGTCGTGAAGGAATAAAAACATCGACTTACTTTTTCTCGTTTTCGAGCTACTTGTAAAATTTTGGAATTTTCCGGATCTTAACTTTCAAAACAAATTACGTAAACATCCATTCCACAAGCATTATATCCTAGTTTAAATCGAGTCTTATGTATATTATTACCACGATTTTACGCGAAGGTTTCGTTTGTTTTCTTCTAGTGTGCGGGTTTAGTTTGTCAAGAAGAAGTTACACAAGTTTGGAAGGAGCCTTTCACGCAAAAACTCTTCTTGGAAAAGATTTAACCACCACTTTTACGGATCCTACCGAGCTAATCGGGAGTATTAGTTTCTTCTGCTTTTAATTACCTTCTATTATCATAACTTTGATACTTTCGGGAACATTGGGGACAATGTTCAGTTTAAGTGTAGGAGGAAAATAAAGCGGAACTTTGAAACTATGCTTATCCTTGACTATTTGCTTTGTCGAGTGTATTTGTGTAATAAACCATGAGAAAATGTAGGTTAGGGTAATTTTAGCCAAATTTAAAATTTTTTCATGACGATATAAGTGGGCCATTAGTCTTAACAAAAGTCTCATGGATAGGAAGTTGCATGACTAGCACAAAAACCTTACCACCTAAATTCCACCCAAAATGTGAGGATCGCCACTTAGATTAGTAGGAATTAAAGCATTCATCTTTAATGCTTAGAGTGTGAACCGGTAGTATATTAGATTCTAGAACTTGTTTTGTGATGCATTCGAGATCGCTAGTGAGACTACACTTGTGTAGTTAGGAATAACTAAATGATAAGAGGCATTAGGATAAACCCTTGTTTGATACCGTAATATAATTACTTCTTCCATATCGGTTGAGTAATTCCCCACACCCTTTGCGTCAGTACTCATCTTTAGTACACGATACCCTAGTTAACCCTCGAGCCTATCCTTTTCGCGGTTCTCATGATGTTTCGGTTTTCCGGGATATCAATGAAGAGCATTGTTTACACCCCACCCCAAATATACACCCAAATCGCCTTAGCCTACCTTTATTGCACTCACTTTTAGTGCAAATTTATGTTATCACCCAAAACCCTTAGTTCAATTATCGGTTGCTTGCATGAGTTGCTAAGTCGAGTCATATCCTTTGTATACTGATTTTGGGATGATTGGGATTCATGGGAAAAGTTAAAGTTTATGAAATATAGGAAGAGAACGTTAAACTCAAATTCCCTTTGTTTGCATAATAATGTACTCCAAGTGTTTTGATCTTTTCAATTCGGGTCAAATTAGTGTTAGAGTAATAAAAACTCAAGTGTAGGGATGTGTCTATAAATCCCTATCATTTTGATGTACCGTAGAGGATGGTAGAGTAAAAGTGTATGCAAAAAAAAAAAAAAAAAAAAAAAAAATTTCAAAAAAAAAAAAAAAAAAAAAAAAATACGGGCTACCATCCTACATCTATCTTTTAAATTATGTTTGTTTATTTTCGTTGCCTAGAGTTTTAGAGTGTCGAGTCTTGGCTTAGCAACGCCATTCTTCGTATACTTGCAACATAGAGATTTTGACTATCCACCACTAAATAGCCTATCCCACCAAACCCTTCATTTCCTACCGTAAGCCTAACATTACAACCCTTTAAAAGACCTCTTTGATAGTCTTTCCTAGGTGCTTACGCCAAAGACGAAGGTTTGATCTATTCTCAAGCCTATGGTAATCTATGTACTAGGACCGGTTAATGAGTGTTTATCTTCCATTTCCGATTTGTTATATTTCATATATACACCCGAGAGATGTGGTATCCAAACACCCCATGTGAGGTGCTAGTATGTAATTCCGTGCTTGTTATGACTTTTTGGGCTTATATGTGTTGTGGACCGTTTTGAATGAATGCTTCATGACCACAACTTATAAATTAATTGGCTAAGCACATTTGCTTGAGGACAAGCAAATACCAAGTGTAGGGATATTTGATAAGGTTTTAAAGGTACCTTTTAAGGGTCATTTAAGCCCTTATTCGATCACTACAGTATCCGTTATTGCTTGATATCGTTCCTTTTCACTTTTAGGTCTCTTGAAGGCAAAATCTTTGGAATGATGCTTATTTGGACGAAAAGGCGCGAATATCTGAAGAAATGGCCAAAGTCGAATCGAGACACTCAAAGTCATTTGAAACATAAAGCGGCGGCGTCATCAGATATCTGCGACGCCGTCGGGAAGGAATTTTATGACGGGTCGAGCGAAATTGCATGTTTTCAAGGGGACGACGTCGGGTTCTAAAGGAGTAGGCCGTCGTTACTCGGGACGGCCTAGATGCGCCAAGACGGCGTCGAGTGAAGGGACGGCGTCACGGTCATAAGGTGACGCCGTCGCAAGGTTTACGTGTGAGCGAAACCCTAATGACGGCGACACACGGCGTCCACGAAACATAAGGTGGCGTCGCAGATGTAATCTTATATATAGAATCCGAATTTTTCGGTTTTGAGTGTAGTCTTTGGAGTAAAACCTAAAACCGAACCAAGGCTTTCTTGTGCAGTATTTTAGGGTTCTAAACCCTATTATACATCAAGATAAGTATTTACTTCATTAATTTAATTATGTCTTTGATTATTTGTGTGTATGCTTGCATGTTCTCCATGTCCGGCTAATTTATTTGTGTGTTTGCTAGGAATATGAAACTTAATTATTGAATATTGATTGGTTGATACTTATCTTAGTTGACTAATGATCTAGAGTGCGCTAGATTATTCGTTGTGTACTAATGCTTGACTTTTCTTTGTGAACTTTAGAATATAATTATCTAGGTAATTGTAGGATAAAGTAATCAAGGACAACCGTGAGTAGGCGCCTATAAATCACTAGAGGATTTGTAAACAAGACCCTTTGGTAATTTCAAAGAGTTAGGAAACAAGCACGCCTATAGCCTTAGAATCACAACGCAACTAGGAATAAGGACGTGACAAATCAACCATCAATAGGAGATAATTAAGGAGTAGTAAAACCTAAGTAAACACATCTTTAAACTATCATACAGTACACATCAATTAGACATATACTATCACAACCTTAGCTTAGATAATTAGATAATAGTAGAGTAATCGGTAGCAATACCAACCCCAAATCCAATACCCGAGATTCGTACCTTTTCCATTTCTACAAAAATATAAAAATACAAAAATAATCTTCCTCAACCTCAACCTTAGCGTAGTAACTTCTCACTAGCATTCCTATTCCCTGAGAACGATATCAATACCCGTGGCTTACCCTAATTACTACACTACAACGATTAGGTTCAACGCCTAGGGTGTTATAAAACTTGCTCGAAGAAAGGAAGTTTCCTTGACCCGAACGACGCGTGTGGCGTTATCGATGCGCGGTTCAATATCAACCCAAAAGACTCCTCCGAACCTAAGAAAGTGGAAGTCACTAAGAAGAATGCTTGATGTGGCTAGTTCAAGTGGAACTAAGATCTCTACATCTAATCGGTTTGATGCTCTTAATATGGAATCTACCGATGCTTTTGGTACTCCTCCTAATGACACCAACAAGAATGTGGATTACGGTCGGTACAATGGAAGCTAATGAAGATAAGTCTACTAAGACAGTGCTCGCATCACAAGAACCCCATGTGAGTGATTTGAAAGAGATGGAGTCGGTGTGGCTCCTAAACCTAGTGATTCTTCTATTCCGCCCGCCTCTTATACTAAGAGAGTTAACCCTTTTCTAAAGTGGGAGATATCGTGGTGTCGATTACAAGATGAGGTGGTTGCTAACCCATTTGATGAGTCTCATTAATCTATTCGGTGGTGGCGAGAGTTTGAAGATGAGTATGATGACTATGACTATGATGACTATCTCTGAAGCGGTTTACGATCTTCCGAGGAATTTGGATGCCTTTAATCCCATGTATGGGACCAAGCTTCAAGGACCTAGGAAGTAATTATGTTTTCGTTATGTCCTATGTTATCATTTAAGTAGTGGTTTGTTTTCTTGTTTAGAAAATAGGTAGTATCTTGTTATGTAAGCTTTATGCCTATGTAACGGGCTGAGATATGGGATTTCACTCATATCCATTGTACTTAAACGTTTTTTGGTTAATATATTTAACAGGGTGCAGGATTACTCCCCTTTACCCAAAAAAAGAGAGTTTAAGACTTTGCATAAATACTCCCCCTCCACACATGCTTAAGTATTTTTACAGAAATCTGCGGTGAGAGAAGCGCGCACTTTTGAATTGATCAACTCAAGATAGACAATCCTCCACGAGACACGGTTACGTTTCATAGTTAAAGAGTTACATTGTCAGCTTTTAGGTATAAAAGTATTCCTTATGCGAAGCAATTTTGGAACACATTTTTCTGAATTTTACGAGTAAGCAGACTGAAAATCATGAACATGAAAAAATTGATTACAGGTAATTCCAAGCACTATCAGGATCACAAAACAAGCATTTAGACCAAATCAATTAAACTTAGAATAGCATAGGCGTATAGCGTTTTTAAGCTCTAAACCCTATTTCTATGCTTAACAGATTCAACCAAAAATAATCAATCAAGAATCGTTTTTAGACTATCTTAGATGGCATATGAATGATATAGAACAAGTTTAAACACAAGTCAGCCACATAATCAAAAGATTCAAATGGAACGAACCCAAGAACCCTAAAACATGAATTCTAACAATTTTGCTGTTTCTGGGCAAATTAAAGGCTCCTAATGTGTTTATAAGCATATTCTAACACATTTATGAACATCTAAGCATAGTAGAACACAAGGATAAGAAAACCCCCAATTATGAAATGGGTTCAAAACATGTTTGGAAAGGTTTTAACACAACCCATTACGACATAAGCACATTTAGGCAAAATCCCCAATTCATACACATACATGTAACTTTCAAAATCAGATTTTTCAAGATTTAACTGTTGGATTGAAAAAAATTTCAAATACCATAGTTTAAAATCATGATCAAAACATAATTGAGTTTGATGAGCGGATTGCGAAATTAAATAGGGTCGTTGGATCTTGATAGGAATGAGGTTGGAGAGGAGTTTTGATTAAAATTACTTTTCAACGATTACACATTCAGCCCTCAACCTCAAAATTTTCAACCAAGACCCATTAACTCCCTTTTTTTTTTTTTTTTTTTTTTTTTTTTTTTTTTTGGTTAGACAAAACATTTATTAGGCAAGAAACATAACGATACTCCCCCTCGACTTTTGAAATGATGAAATTTTTAAACATATGAGTCCGAGGAGACTATATGACAAGATACATATCCACCGTTTGTAGAGGAAACAACGTATATTTTGGTAACATGCAAGTACAAGGTTTTATGAAACTGAAAAATATTTACTTTCTCCCCCTCAACACTTGACCAAAAAAATACTGAATTTTGAAAGAGTAAAGTGTTGACGGAAGTTTTGTACTTGCCATGTTTGAAAGAAATTAGATAGAAGAATATTTTTGAATTTTATCAGATTTTATATTTTTGTATTTTGTTTTTTGAAAATATTTACAAAAGAGGTTTTGGTGTTTGACTGGTTTTAAGAATGTTTTAAAAGGTCATCCGGTTCCTCGAGTCAAACACCGCATACCAATCCGGTGGACCAACTCATTAAACTGGCGGGAGCTAAGGCTTTGGTGAGAAGATCCGCGATTGGTATTCGATACCATAAAGTATAATTCAACGGTACCCTTTTCCACGTGCTCCTTGATGAAATGATATCGAAGATCGATGTGCTTTGATTTTGAATGTTGAGCGAGTTGCGAGATCGCAATAGAACTTCGATTGTCGCAGACATCGGGATTCATCAAATATGTAACCATAGTCTTTGAGTTGTGTTCTCATCCAAATGACTTGAGCATAACACGCCGACATGGCTACATATTACCTTCGATTGAGGACATGATGTATAATCCTGCTTCTTCGATTGCCATGACACAGTTTATCACCAAGAAATTGTAGAGATCTTAAAGTACTTTTCGGAGAATCTAAGCAACCTGCGTGATCAGCGTCTAAAAAAGCTATAAGTTCAAAACCAGAATCCTTCGGATACCAGATCCCCATGTTAATGGTTCCCTTGATGTATTGGAGGATTCTTTTAGCCTTAGAGAGGTGGGTTTCAGCTGGTCTCGACTAATAACGGGAGCAAAGATATACAGGAAAGACAGTATCAGGTCTGCTGGCTTTTAGATACATGAGTAACCCAATGATACTACGGTATTTGGTAGGGTCAACCAATTTCCCATGCAAATCAACGTCCAGCTTCTTGGTATGTGCCATTGGAGTGGCATAGGTGTCACAGTTTTGCATTCCATGTTTGTTCAAAATTTCAAGGGCATATTTGGACTGACTTAGAAAAATACCAAGGGGTGATTGATGAACTTGAAGTCCTAGAAAGAACGTAAGTTCACCCATCATGGACATTTCAAAATGTTTCTTCATTAGTTTTGAAAAAGCGTTTGAGTATTTTAGATGTGTTGACCCAAAAATGATGTCATCCACATAAATTTGAACGATTAAAATGTGTGCCCGTGATATTGTATGAAAAGTGTAGAAATCGACCGAACCTTTGATTTAACTTATTGGCGAGAAGAAAGGATGATAACTTATCGTACCACGCCGAGGAGCTTGTTTGAGTCCGTGAGAGCCTTGTTCGGTTTATGGCGTGGTTCGGGAACTCGGATCAACGAATCCTTCGGTTGGTGACATAGACCGTTTCTTCGGTTTACCATTCGAAAAGCGGTTTGGCGTCCATCGAAGACCGTGATGTTCATGTTAGCCGCTGAAACGCGAATATCCGAACAACCTCAAGGCGAGCAACCGGAGCGAATGATTCTTCAAAGTCAATACCCTCTTCCCGTCTATAACCCTTAGCCACCGGACGTGACTTGTTTCTAATTACGGTTCCTTGACATCAATTTGTTTTCCAAATCCATTTTAGACCAATGACAAAGACCCCTGTTGGTCTTTCAACCAATTCCCATACTTCAAGACGTTTAAACCGGTTGAGTTCTTCTTGCATGGATTCAATCCAGTTGTCATAAGTCATTGCTTCTTTAATGTTTTGGGTTCGGATTGGCAAGCGGTAAGTGCATAAATGCGGTGTTCACCGTCGGTGTTAAGGCATTGTCTAATTACGACGGGTTGATTAGGGTTGCCAATTATGTTCACAAGAGGATGGTCTTTTGTCCAACGATGTGTGGAGGGTTGATGTTGATATACATTCGCAGATTAGGAGGATTCAAATGACTCGTAGATGATTCCGCAAGATCGGAAGTAGCGACATTTGCAAAATGGTTGAAGAACGATTTGGATCATAATCTGCGGTGGTGGTACGTCATAGTTTAGAACATCATCACCGGTTCGATCGTTGGATGCGGTTTTTCAAGCTGTTGTTGTAGAATCAATCGGTGGTGCTTCCTCAACGATAATTGTTGTAGCGGTGTATCGGTATTGGATTTTGATTAGGATGAGCAGCGGAAACATTGGATACACCTGGTGTACGTTCATCAATATCATCACTAAACAGAGGAGCAAATAGTTGTTCCATTTGACGTCGAGTTAGTTGTAGACTAGGTTCAACTGATGATGGGGTTTGAGGGAAGTTTAAACGGTTATGACCGGGTTCCAAGTTGTTATGCTCAGAAGCCATTGCAGTTGATCATCAGTTGTGTCATTGTTGTTGGAAACAGTTTGATCTTCTGATATCGGAGTTCGATTGGAGGTGCAGCTACAGCAACGGTTGTTTTTTTAGATTTAGGATGTATCAAGAATTAGAATATGATCAGGTTGTGCAGCGGAAACATTCGATACATCTGAAGCACGTCTTTAGAAAGAATCTTTAACCAGAGGAGCTATCAATGGTTCCAATTCTTGACAATTAAGTACAATTTGTGATGCAGCTGATGATTCATTATATTTTAGACGGTGAGAAACGGGTCCTAAGCTGTGTTACTTAGAAGCCATTTCAGTAAGCTCATTGAAGTTTGCATGAATCGCTTCCATAACCTGCTTTGTATGACGATTCCAGATCCGGAAACCCTTAGAATTTTCACAATATCCTACAAAGACTCCAATGTCAGCTTTGGCTTTGAGCTTACCAAAGTCATCATGATCATTATTCGGATAACAAAGGGATCCAAATACATGAAAGTGTATGAGATTCGGTTTATGGTTGTGGATAAGCTCATAAGGTGTTTTGTTGTGGCGCTTGGTAATCATTGAGCGATTCGAGTGTAGCATGCAGGTTGACACGGCTTGACCCATCGATAATCAGTTTAGCATTGATTAACATTATTCTTGCGACTTCCACTAACGTGCGGTTTCGTCTTTCAACAACTCCGTTTTGTTTTGGTGTACGTGCAATAGATGTTTGATGCTCAATTTCGACTTTCTCATAAAATGCACGAAGAGTTTGATTAACAAATTCAGTTCCTTTGTGCATTACGATTTGTCTCGACCGTGTTCGAGCCGAACTTGAATTTTGTGAAAGGTGATGATCATCTGTGGAGCTTGATCTTTACTTCGAAGAATATAAACCCAAGTCCATCTTGAGTAGTCATCTACAATTACCAAGATGTAGCGTTTGCCATTAATCGTCTGCACGCGCATCGAGCCACACAAATCCATGTGAAGAAGATGAAGCACATGCTGTGAGTTGTGTTCCACCTTTGGGATACCTTCAACTAGTTTGTATCGAGCAAGGTTGGTTATGGTTTAAAAGTTTAGATGTGAGAGACGACGGTGCCATAGCCAGGATTTTGTAGATGTAACCTTAGAAAGTAGACAGATGGGAGATGAAGCAATCATGTCTTGCATTGAGATTGTGTAAAGACTTAATGTGCGTTGACCAGACGTAAGATCGTTTCCTTGTAGATCAAGAATGAAACAAGTTTTCTCCCTAAAAGCAACTTCCAAATCTCCATCACAAAATTGACCGATTGAGAAAAGATTGTGACCGAGACCTTCCAAATAATAAACTCTGCTAATTTCGATGTTCCCATTGATGTAATCTCCGAAGCCCATGATAGCCACGAAGTGATCATTCCCGAATCTGACAGTGCCAATGAACTTTGATACAAAGTTGGATAACAGTTTGAGATTGCCTGTCATATGTCTGGAACATCCGCTATCAACAACCCGGAGGATGATCATATCACGCATTCAACACGACGACACGGATGGAATAGAAGTAGATGTGGAACTCGAAGAGTTAGAGGGTTCCGAAGCAGTTATAGGTGAAACACACATGTTAATGATTTTAGGTATCCATGTTAAGCCAAGTGTATTACGTAACCATTTATGCCATCTCCAACTAGTCTTAGCTTTGGTCTTAGTGAATGCACTAGGTGATAAGTTCTTCCTAGGAGGTGAAGGGGGTTCTATAGGTACATCAATGATCGTAATTGGAACACTAGAGGGTGGTTTACCTAGCACAGACTAAGAAGCATTAGTGGGCCTAGAGGTATTCCGTTTTCTATTATTCCGCTTACGGTTCAAGATAGTCTTAGCAACGCATTTATCATGACAACCAGAGAACATGCTTTTATGACATCCAACACAAGAAGCTTCAAACTTAACATTTAAATTACTTAACGGTTCAACATTTGTTACAACACTTTTTCCATTACATTTGTCGGACGCAATATCTAAAGTGGGTGCAACTTTAGTTTTATTCAAAGTCCTAATGTGTTCTTCTAATTCAGCATTCTTTATTGTTCTTTTCTTACGGCGCAACTTCCTATTCTTCCTTGTATTGCTCCTAGGCTGTGAAGTGCGGGCGTTGGGAAAAGAAGCAACTATTCGTGTTTCAGTAGAGGGAAGCACATTAGTATCTTGTGGTTTGTCATTAGGCATTCTAGTGTCACTTTTTCTAAGTGTTACAGGTGCAAGATTCTTAATGTTACCAAGCTTAACTTGTTCATACTTTCCTAACTTCTCTTTTAACTCAATGATAGTGTGCAACAAATCTTGATTTTCAGAACGAAGATTTCCATAAACATCCATGACTTCTTTAGGGTGTGCAAGATAATGATCAAGTTCATTTGATGCTTCATCACGAGTCTGTCTGAGTAAATCAAATATGACACCATATTCCTTTTTAACTTTTGAAATTTCGTGTTCATATTTTGAGATTTGACACTTCAAAGACACATTTTGGTCATCCAGTTGCTCATGTTTAGGACAAAGAGTGTTGGTATGCAACTGGTTGATTTTGTTTTGCAAAGCGAGTTCATGATTATGACAATCTTTTTGATACCATTGAAGACGACGTTTAGCATTTGAAAGTTCATTTAACAATCGTTCATTTTCAACTTTTAAAGACTTGATTTGTGACACAGTATCAATATTCTCAACATTTTCAACAGAATCAGCAGTGATAAAATCAAATGCATATGCAAAGGAGTGTAATAACACAACATTATGGATATCAGCAGAGATAACATCTTCCAAGAGTCGATCAACATCTTTTCGTAACATTTTCTTTTCGTTTTGTATTTGAAATCGATGTTTCGTTTGTTCGAAACTCTTTCATAAGTCCAAGCTCCTTGTGAAAATCCTTTCCCAATATATAGCACAAATTTTCAAATTTCGGACATAAGGTAAAATTCTTTTCTCAAGAATATCTCTTTATGCACGCAAGAGGCGATTGAAAATGTTCAACTTTTGTTTCAGAATGAAATTCAATTTCACGTTCCAAAAGTTTGATGTCCGAAATGAATGTTTCAAAATATTTTATAACTTTACATTTTTCGGCTAATGATTTTATTTCACTGAGTGAAGGTAAAGGACCATTAATTTGTACAATATTGGAAAGGGGACCCTCAGAAGTAGGTGTGATCTTGGTTTAAAAATGCGTGCATCATTGCGTAAATTGCGTGCATCATTGCATTGCATTTAGGATTTCGCATCATGATACCTAATGCGAGGCCATCCCAAAATGCACTCGCATTAGACCGCCATTTTCCGCATTTGTGTAATGCTAGCAATGGTCGCAATATGGAATTTAGGTCATTTTGAAAAAAAAAACATTTAGAAGAAGAAAAAAATATTTTAATGGACTTTGAAAAATAGAAGTTGTTGAAAGACTTCTAAAACAAATACAATAACAACATCCAAATTACCCTTCGGTTCAAGATCATGCACCATTAACATGTTTTGAAATCCCGCAAACAATCATCTTATTACAGCTTCATGTTATGAAATAGTTCATATTATTTTTTGATCATAAATAATCATATATGTTAAATAGTTTAGCTGAAAATCATACGTGTGATTAAAATTTGACTAAAATTTTTAGTTTTGACTTTTGCTATTGATTTGGTAATGAATGAATTATGATTGTTAGCCATTGGTATAACTTATCATGTCATCATGTATATGTATAGAATCATGTATATGTATAGAATAGACTTTAATCATTCATGTTCAACCGCATTACTACTAACAATAACAAGGATCTAGAAATTATGGAATTCAAGATCCTAAAATTAAAAATAAACTTACGTGTTCATCCTATTCGAAAGTAATTAAAGAAGGAGTTTCTCGTTTAAAACAAAATTTAGTTGGAGTTTATAATGTTCTTTCTAAGTGTTTTATGTCCTGGCTAATTGACTTATTTCTTTTACAAATAGATTATTTGCCTATTATTTGTGTCTTTGTGACTTATTTGTAAATTTATTGCATTTACTTGGTAATTTTTTTAATTTATTACGTATAAATAATTTTGTATATTTTTTAATACAAAACACATCGCGTCCAAAATGCGCTCGCATTCGCAACACGCATCACGCATCCGCCTCTGGTACCTTTAACGCATCGGATCGCAAAACGCAATTTTAAACCAAGGGTGTGATAACCTAAGGTGTGTTAGAAAAATCCTTTTGTGCAACGAAAGTGACGGCTTTTGAATAGTTAAATGGTTTGTTATAAACAACATTTTATAATTTTGATCGACTCTCGTCTTCTGCATCTAATTCCTCTTGACGGTTATATTCAACAACACTCATAATAGAATCATCAATTCTATGTTCCTTTGTAAACTTGAGTTTGGTTTGAATGCTCGTTTGAAAACTTAGGTTTGTAATCAAGAATATTCGGTCCATATCCATTTGGATTTGGTTTGAAAGTAAACTTTTGAATCGTTGTGATTGATTCACCATGTTTATAAACAACGATTCGAAACTCTTTGATTTTGTTTTGTAAGTCGACAATTTCCTCAAGATAGTCATCTATTCGCTTCGTGGAATGCTTTTTGTACTCGAGAATCGTTTTGACAAATTAACAACTCGGACTTGGCTTTTTGAGTTTCAAGGTAAGAGCGTTAAGTTGTTGTTTATGATCATGTTTCAGTTGTTCTATTTGAGACAACAAAGCATTCTTGGATACGACTAGATCACGTATCTGTCGTTCTAATGATTTTTCATTTTGATGAGATTTAGCAAAAGCGTCTTCAAAACCTTGTTCACGTTTTTCTTGAGTTTTGAAAACCTTGAGTTGCCTTTTCAAGCATTCATTATCCCTAGTTAACAGTGCATTTTTGTCCTTTAATTGCTTGCAAATTTCCAGTCGAGATTCTTGGTCTTTAATTAAGGTCATGAGCTCAACTTCTAGATGAGATGAAGGTTCATCTTGTTCAACGTGAGTCTCAACATGATCATTAGTCAGATCCTCATGTATAACCACGGAGTCAACTTGATTATCAATGGTAACCATAAGGTCATCTTGATCGTCAAATATAACTACGGGTCTATTTGATTATCTTCGCAATGAGATGTAGACGGCGATGTTGAACACTCGATCCTTGTCGATGTAGATGTTGGTCGAGATATCGATCATTAATGAGTATAGTTTGATCCGTACCTAAGACAAGTCATTAGTGTCATACACCGGGCCTGTGTCACTCATGTGGAGAGCTTGCATGTGTGCCATCGACATCAACGCTACATTAGCACGCAAGTCCTCCATGTCATCATCGAATCAGATCGCCATGAAGCTCTGCTCCTTGTTGGTAAGAGTTCCACCATCTTCATCCTTAAGAGCCAAGAGTAAAGCTTCCTTGTGATAAGCGCGCCTCTTGTTCTCGACTTTGGGCATGCATTAGCCGATGACCCTTCTCATTCTGATTATAGCAACGAAGACTATTAACCTCATTCGAGCATTACCTTGTTCAACCACTTGAGTACTTTGTTGTTTTGGAGCACCCATGTTATTCCTTCCCATTGGATTAAACCCTTGACCACCGCCCATCCGATTTAACATTACCTCGATTACGAACTTCAACACGTCCATTTTTAACAACACTGATTCCTTGTGTTGGATGAGGTGCGAATGCGATTGTTGGATTTGTTTGAGTATCGGCGGAAGGCTCTAGCAATCATGACAAACCCTTGCGCAATGCATCGAAAGCTTCGTATCCTCATTAGATTAACGATAAAGTGCTTGATCATTGTTGTTGTTGTATGGAACCAATTGAGTTTCTTGAGATTGGTGTTGTGACGGATCATAAGGTGTTATCTTAGCAGATGGTTGAGCAGCAGATTGTGGAGGATTTGTGAATACAGTTTGTAAAGTCAGGAATTGAGGATAACAAGTTCGAGCCCACAAAGTTAGTTGTTGATTATCCGGAAGTGAAGGTGTGATAGTTTGTCCACGGATAACCCTTTCTTTGTCAACTTCTTTTTTATGGGGCTTCAAATAGTCGTACAACAATCCGTAAGAAGCGTGATGAAGATTCTTCGCTTGAAGGATGAAAATGATATATTTTTCCCAATCAGGACCAAGACTACTCAGGAACTTAGTGTTGACAGCAATTCTCGGCATGATGATGTTGTGTTTGTCCAAGTCATTGATGATGTCTGAGAATCGATGATGATATGACTCTAATGTCTCTCCGTGTTCAATCATGAAGTGTTCATAAGCCAAGTAGATTTTGGATTCCATGTCTTCTTGATTTATTTCAGTGCCTTCCATGAGAAGATGAATATGTTCCCGCATTGCTTTAGCAGTTTTTTGAGCATCAACACTTCGAAGGATTGGATTGGGTAATCCCAAAAGGATGTATTGCATTGCTAGCTCATTGACTTCAAAATGTAGAAGTTCATCAGCAGTGAGGTCAGAAAGAGTTGCAATGTTGGTGACATCACCTCTTGGTGGAGTAGCATTTGGATCTCCGGGTGTAACGACAGTAGGCATCTGAAACAAACCTTCCAAGATGACCTTCTTTAAGAACTTTCCATGTGGCTTCTTTAGATCACAAAACCTAAAGAACCTAATCACCCATTGATCGTAGTTTCCGGGAGTGAGCATTGGAGGTCTATCAAGTGATCCAGCCTCATGAATGGATTGTTGGCTACTTAAAGGTTCACACATCTTGCCAAACCATGATGGTTCCTTCATAGTATTCCTGGATGGATGTTGATTGTAAAAGTTTGTGTAAGGTTGTACTTGAAGACTAGGTGGTGGTTGAACTATTTTTGGTGGAATTGCTCTTTGTTGTGGAAAATGTTGTTGTTGAAATTGTTGTTGTAGATTGAATTGTTGTTGTTGTTGACTGAGTTGTTGTTGTTGTTGTTGTTGAGGATACACATGAGGAAAGTAGTTAGAGTATGGTGGTTGAGACATCTTGAAACTTGTGTTGATGATGGATCTTTGTTGTCGAATGAAACTTTGTTAATGAAGAGTCCTTAGGCGTAGAAACCAAGCTTAGGCAAAGAAAACCTTAGGCGTAAAAACACCAAACTTACGCGTAAGAAGAATACTTACGAGTAGGAGTAGCTTATGCGTAGGGTTAGTTAAACCTTAGGTTATGCGTAAACCAAAGGCTTAGAAGTAAGAAACTTATGCGTAATTTTTCCTTAGGCGTAAGACGTGCTTATACGTAGGAAAAGCTAAGGCGTAAGATATTTTACTCGTAAGTTTTTATGCTTAGGCGTAAAACTAGGGTTTTGCCCAAAAAATCCTTTACACTAATCTCAGTGTAAAAGATATCCAAAGTCGAAGTGTTTTCAGGCTTATCCAAGCAAGAAAACACTGAGTAAACCAAGAAAACTGAAGATCAAACCACGTATAACTTACGCGTAACTTTAGGGTTTTGTTACGCGTAGGATTTTCCAAAACTGATTTTTCAGCCCAAAGTGTTTCTAAACCAGATTTTTATTATGAGACAGCTTTAATATCACCAAAATAACACAAAAGTGTGAAACTTGATGATCCAAAACTTTAATACACCTTACGCGTAGAACAGGCTACACGATTAAAACCAAGCTTAAAAACCAAGAAGTACACGTAAAGTTTGAAACTTTTTGCTAAAAACTTAAACTTTAACACCAAATAACCTTTAAAGTACAAGAATCTTGGATTTGAAAGTGTAAAAATTAAAGCTTTTTGCGTTTGAAAGCTTGAGTACCGAAGGTTACGCGTAGACTTCAAAAAAACAAAATAAGCTTCACCCAACTATTTGGCGATTGATACCACTGTTAGGTTCTCATATTAGTAACACCAGAATCAATATAAGAAGTAGAGATAAGGAGTGATCGGTTGAACAAGAACAAACAATACGCGTAGGATATTAAGAAGAGTTATGCGTGAATATTGAAAGTAAATGAACAACCAACCTTCAAAGGAAGGTTTACAAGATTATTTATAGGGCAAGGAGCTAGGGCAACACTACTAGCATCCTTCCCTTCTTATGGGCTTGGGCCAAGGCTTATGGGCCTTCTACATAAGCCTTAGCATAATACCAATCATAAAGGCCATAATTAAGCTAACTATTACATATTAATTACTAACACTTGAATTCTAGTTTAGGAGTGATTCCAACATGCCCAGATAATCTATGGTATTGAGAATAGTGACATGAAATCCAAATGGTCTTATGAAGTCCAGGATAGGGGTCTACCTCTAAATAACTCATAAGGTGTCTTGTTCTTTGTTTTCACTACTAAAACCCTGTTTTGCACATAACATGAAGTGTTAACAACTTCTGCCTAAAAAGTGATTGGCAATTTTGATTCTGCCAACATGGTTCTAGCAGCCTCTGTTAGTGTCATATTTCTCCTATCAGCAATACCATTTTGTTGAGGAGTTCTAGCTACACAAAAATCATCCATAACTCTATTCTTGAATTCAGTCCCATTGTCACACCTAATGATTTTAACTTTCATATCATATTGGTTTTCAACTTCTGTCATGAAGGTCTTAAGGATGCCAGTTGTTTCATCCTTAGTTCCTAGAAAGAAAACCCATGTAAACACTGCTAAAATCACAATCACAACAAGACAATACTTCTTAAGATTTAAGTCGCTCACGGATGTAGGACCAAATAAGTCCATATGTAACATATGAAGTGGGTGAGCAATAGAGTTAACCAACTTTGACTGCAAGAAGCTACGTGTTGTGTGCCTTTAAGACAAGCCACAGGTTTGATCATTTTCAAATCTTTTCTGAGGCAAGCCTCTTACCAAACTATCTTTAACAATCTTATTTATGGTTTTGAAATTAACATGACCAAGTCTTCTATGCCATAACATGGATTCATCCACTATGGCCTTTGCAAGCAAGCAAGCATAATCATCTTTAGCAACAATGTTGTTCATATCAAAGCTATATAAGTTGCCTTTTCTAGGAATCTTAAGAAGAATCTGACTTTCATCAGGCATCTTAAAATCCTTAGAGAGAACATAACACATATCTTTAGTAAACAAAACATTGTTTTTCATGTCACACATTTGTGATACACTAAAAAGATTATAATTAAGCTCTTTTACATAGTACACAGGTTCAAAATCCAAGTTACCAGTTCTGATGACCCCTTTACCAGTAACTTTTCCATTAACTCCACCTCCAAAGCTGACAAACTGTCCATCATAGTGTTCAAAATTTGAGAGATAAGACTTGTTGCCAGTTATGTGCCTTTAACATCCACTATCTGTGTAGCCTTGATCTGATTTCTTTGTCCTAGAATGTTCTTGCACATATAAGAAAAGGAGTTAGTTTCCTTTGGAGACCCAAGCCATGATTGACTTGGATTTGCCTCGTGTATCAATATAGTTATATCTATCAAAGGTCATTGATACACCATTGGGATTGGTTGTTGAGGTAATTCCTTTAGGTTTCCATTCCCAACGTGCTGAGGCCTTCACAGTACTTCCCATGTTACCCTGTGTCTTGTTTACAACCCTTGCGGTGGGAACTTTTGATGAAAGAAATGGTAATCTCTTGGTTTAGTGTTAGGTACCCACTGTTGGTTATCTTGAACCCTTTATCGAAAAGACCTTTTCCCTGTTTGTGCAGATTTTGCAAAAGTTGTTTTGATTTTTGCACTTGTAACAGTGATTTAGGGTGGCAGATGTTATGAGTTTTAGAAGTAGCAAAGTTTTAAGACCACTTCTTAGTTGAACGCTCTTGGGATCATTTTGCTGTGAGAATTAGGGTGTATATTGTTTTGAAACCTGTTTGACTCCACCCTTTTATTCCCATGAACTTCCTTTCTCCCAACATGGTAGTCACAATTAGCATGCAAATGATTAAAGCTACCACAAATATAACATGCTTTATTGTTCATGACAAACACACTACCTAGTTGTTGATATTTTACATGATTCCAACTCCTCTGGTTACCCCTAGTAGCTGATGACTTGTTCCTATACATCTCAGCATACCTTACAGTTGATCTAGGTTTATTAGCTTGTTTTCTAGGTTCCTCTGTAATAGTATTTACAACTTGTGGGATAGAAGCCTCTACATTCTTTTTAACATTCTCATCAACAACAGATGAGTCACTTGCACTTTCAAAAACATCAGGTTCATGCTTAACCTCTTCCTCATTTTTTACAAATTTTAGAGGACCATATTCACGTTCAAGATCCTGAATTCTTCTAGTCCTGTATGAGCTAAATCTATGCCAGGAGGTGGTGGAACACCCCTTAGTGGTGGAGGAACAGTATTGTAACCCATACCAGACTTAACTTTACTAGTGATTTGAACATTCCAAATTTTATCAATTGACTTAGATCGATAATAACGGTGTCAATGATAAATTGACATTCTCATTTATCTTTTAAGTTTTCAAACTCTTCTTTTATTGCCTCATTCAACGTTGTCTTATAAACTAACTCTCTTCTAAGAACAATCATATCATCATTATATTTTGACTCATTTTCTCTATAATGCTCTAGTTGTTTCTCTAATACAAATATTCCTCTTCTAAGATTTGACACATTATAATTAGCAACAAACAACTATGTTCTTTGGTTTTCATAAGATTCATTCAGCCTACCACATTCTCTAGAAGCCCTACATGTTTTAGAACAACTTTAAAAGTTTTGTACCTCAAAGTCAGAGAAATCCTAGACAGCATGTTCTGTAGACACAAGAGCAGCATCTGAAGGTTGTTCCTTTTGTTCATCAGCCATGAAACTCCAATCATAGCTCACACCATCAATTGCCAACATTGCTTTTGGTTCTTCCACAATTGTTTCTTTCTTTTGCTTATACCAAGTAGACATGTTGTCCTGCTTCTTTGGTCTTCTGCATTCTCTAGCAAAATGCCCCAACTTGTGACAATTGAAACACTCTAATTTCTTTTTATCAAACCCTGCAGTTTCACCACCAATGATGTGAATTGGCTTGCCAGTCTTCTTGTAGAATTTCCTAGCCCTCATGCTAAGAAGAGCTATTTGCCATTTTATATCCATCTCCTCCAAGTCATCTTCATCAATTTGCTCTATGTCTTCATGAGTTAATATAGACCAACTAACTTGATTGGAGATAAAAGAATAAAAGATAGGATCTCCTATACCAGCAACCTTCTTCTTTGAACCTGCAGTGCTAACACTAACATTACCAGTGGAAACTTTAGAACCAACAGTGGCAAAATCATCATTGTCATCTTCAGAATCATCATTGTCAATAGAGGTGGACAACAATGCCAAGCTGCTAGAGCTTGTACCAAGTTTCTCTGCCTTCTTTAATCTTTGTTCAATGAGTTTGAAGCTGTTGTAAAGGTCATTGAGCTTCATAGTTTCAATCTCTGGTTTATTTTCCCAGACTGTAACACTAGTGTGAAACTCAGAAGGCAAACCTCTTAGAAACTTCAAATTGTAGTCTTCCTTTTCTACTTCAATTCCAAACACAGTTAGTTGTGTGACAATCTTCTGAAGTTTGGTGAAGATACTGTCAAGTGAGTCATTGCTTGAAGCAGAGAAGTTTTCATAACTTTGCTTCAACAATGTCTTTTGAGTCTTCTTAGTAGCATCATTGCCACCAAACACTGAGCAAATCTCTTCAAAGAGTTCTTTTGATGTCTTGAACTTCCTGAAAGCAATGATCTGGTCTTTTGGAAGAGTTATTAGTAATAAACTTCTGGCCTTCAGATCATTCTTCTTCTCTGTTCTTTCATCATTAGTCTCTGTCTGAAACTGTACAACTTTTGTGTCACCAACTTTCTCGATCTTCATCACGGACTTGAAGGAATCACCGATTAAAATGATCTCCCATAGAGCATAGTCTTGTATGAGAAGTATTGCTCAATCATTATCCTCCACATCTCAAACTCATTAAGTTTGAGCTTAGGAAGCCTTGGAGCGAGTTGGACTGGTTGTTTTCCATCTCCATTGATTTGAGTGAATTGGTTAAGCTTATTCCTTGTATCTTCTAAATCAAAGTATCGAACACGGCTCGATACCACTTAATGGATCTAAACACACACCTTGTGTTAGTGATACTGAATTATATTAATAATCACGTGGAACATACTTAGTAATACTTAGAATATGGATTATATGATATAATGTAAGTGAGAACAGTTTAACACAAAGCTCCAATATTATTAAGAATAATACGAGTGATCTTGTTTATCACTAGGGTTACACCTTGAAGCTTACGTGAGTTCTTCGTACTCTAAGCAATGACCTAGGATCTCCTTTTATAGCACAAGGAGTCCTTTAGAAGATAAGTATAATGCTAACTATATAGAATATACACAAGATCTTTTCTATACTTATCAATACACGGATACATAACAATTATCCTAATAGCAGTGGTAATATATATGTACTAGCAGTTGGCAGTTGTAATGTGTTTCCACTGCTAATGCATTCTTCAGCAGTGCCTTCCACAAGCTTATCAGTGGTAACTGTTAGCTTTATTCCCAACAAAAACGGATATTAATCAGATAACAAACCGGATATCAATAGCAATAACGGTTAACTATACCAATGGTTGCCCTTACTGAAAAAACGATAGGATATTTTTACCTCAAAGTGTGTGCAAGAGAGCTAAGCACACAAAGCAATCACAATCTCTCCCTTTTCACAATATCTACAGAAAATATATTAACATATCACAAACGTATTTATTTCATAAGCTTTTCTTAATTTTATAGGTCTTATACTTGTTATCATACTTGTAGTATCTATTATTCTTTAATTCAAGTCTGGACCAATTTCATACGAATTTAATGACCCATCAAAAAACTCCAATAATTCTGAGAAAATTCCAGGTGTTCCCATATCATTTAAGTAAGTTCACAAATTTTTGATGATTTTATTTCAAAACATAACTATGGTTTAAAATTCATCTTCCCAGACCTATACAGAAAGTGCACACAAGGTATACTCCAAAATTTTACGTTTATTAGACCCACTTTAACACTTCAGAAAAATCACCAAAAAATCTAGAAAGTCACATATATCTTAGTCATCAACATTGAAGAGCTAATAACTCCCTTTTGGTGTTTAAATGAAAAATCATAAACGACGCCTGATATTAAGTTCTCAGAATTCAGCTTTGACACATGATTTCATAAAATTCAAAAACGTGACTAATACAACTCCAAATCACTCCAAACCAATTAGAAAACTTAATTAAGATATTAAAAAAGGCTTACAAGAAAAGAACCAGTATTATACACTTATGAAACTCAAGCAATAGTACACATATTTTGAACTTATAAAATTGTCCCATTCAGAAACCCGTACAAGACCATTATATCGCATGCTTAATTATTCAAAGGCACACAAGAACTTTTATATATTACAAGACCTATATTAATGATAATAATCTTGACATGCATACGCATTCATTTTACCACCAAAGCATCATAAACATCATACAAGCCCTAACCCTAATTCGGTTTACAGAACATTTTTGGTACTATCATTAATGAACCAAACGATCTAGGTTCAATTTTCACACGCCTCATCAATGCACATTCATATTTAGATTTTAGGGCTCGTTTTGTGGTCTCCTAGGTCGACAAAGGGGCTGCTAACAGAACACAACATCAGACCATAACACGACATAAAATCATTCACATAGGGGCGTATGCTTTTATCCAAACTTGTTATTACATGTGATCAATTAACTCGACAAACAAGTGTACAATAGCATGATTTCACATGGTCCAAAACAGCAACACAAGCCTACATATTTATTTCATATTACATGCTTTTAAAACAGGTCATATGCAAACATATACGTTCATTCGTATATCCTTTTATTAACGTACCAAATGATTAGGTTTTCATGTATATTAGAGCCTCATTAAATGATCATGTATATCCGATTGTTAGGGCTTGTTTTAGGAGTATATTAGTCAACAAAAAGATGAAACAAGAACATCTAGATAGTTTCACAAAACCGATATCACAACAATTACATATACGCGTATTACTTTATTGTTTCATGTCTGATTTCGTGTGATAAAAATAATGAGACAAACAAAGCATAATAACGTGGTTCAAATGATTTCTTAGCATGATTATAAGTATTGATTAGGGTGTGTGTAAGTCGAAGGAAAAGAGAACAAAAGAGAAAACAATGTGACATGTGCCAACCGGAAAAACAAACCTACTGGAACAAGAAGTAATGCTCGGATCAAGGAAATCCAATGGTTCACTTGATCACTATGATCACCACACAATATGGATCGCCATAAAGTCGATCACCAAGCCTTGACCACCTTCGAACTTGCTAAACACCCTAGAAAGAACTTCAAACTTTCTGCTTTATTGGAGGAAAAATGGAGATGCCGAACCTTTTTGTTTTAGGGTTTATGAGAGAAACGTATTTTTGAGATTCAGTTTAAGGCTACGTTTGCCCACATGTAGCGATGGCGAGTAGTAGTAGTAGCGATGGCAAGAAACACGTAGCATTATTTGTTTAGAAAACATGTTTACAACGTAGCTGTAGCTATAATTATAAAATGTAAAATTACAAAAAAGGGCATATAAAAATCTGTTATATACTTATGAATGTTATTTTCAAGGGTAAATTGGTAATATTAAAAATAAAATGCTAGCAGTATATTGGAATGCTTCTTTAGTAAGCATTAAGATTAGAAGCAGTTGAGGTGTTGCTAAATGCTAGCAACAGCGTTGCCAAACAAGCATTAACACTGGAACGTTTGTCGTTTGTCGCTTAACGCTCTTAAACGCTTTCAAAAAAGTGTTGCCAAACATGACCTAAAACAAATGGGGAGGAGCGTGGCTACAAGTTTGGAAACAATTAATTATGGTTTAATGTGAGTTATTGTGTTTGTTATAATTAAGCGTGATATATGGGCTAACAAGGTGGGAAATCTTATCCCTTTTTTTGGGTAAAGGGGAGTAATCCTGCACCCTGGTAAATATATTAACCAAATAAACATTTAAGTACAATGTATATGAGTGAAATCCCATATATCATCCCGTTACATAGGCATAGAGCTTACATAACAAGATACTTCCTATTTTCTAAACAATAAAACAAACCGCTACTCAAATGATAACAAAATGACACAACGAAATAAGATTACTTCCTAGGACCTTGAAACTTTGTGCCATACATGGCATTAAAGGCATCCAAATTCCGGGAAGATCACGAACTGCTTCGCATAGTCATCAGTCATAGTCATCATACTCATCTTCAAACTCTTGGCCACCACCAAATATATTAGCGAGACTCATCAAAAGGGTTAGCAACTACCTCATCTTCGAATCGACACCTCAATCTCTCCCACTTTAGAAAAGGGTTAGCTCTCTAGTAGAAGAGGTAGCGGAATAGGTTGACCATCATCATCCACAAGAGTAGCTTTCCCATAAATAATTAGTTTTCAAGCTTACCAATTTTCTCAACTATGGAGTAGAACCAACATCTATTGTTCCCATTGAATCACTCACAAGCGGAACATGTGATTTAGAACCAATCTTAATCAACTCATCCTCATTAACCTCCATTGTACGACCAAGTATCCACATCTGTATCGTCCATATTAAGCGCATCATCGATTCTGGTTCCACTCGTACTAGCCACATTAAACCATCGTCTTACCGACATTTACTTTCTTGGGTTCGGAGGAGGCTTTTGGGCGATATTCAAAATGCTTGCCCACCACGATTTAGTAGAACCTCCTCGACCCGGATTCGCCCAACTTGCTTTCCTTCTTCTTATTGTTATGCAATCGAAGACCATCACTACGTTCTTATGAGATTGAGCGATGGAATCACAACCTTAGGACAATCCACCAAAGTATGTCCAAATACCCTACATTTCTCTCATCTAGGCGGTTTCCATTCATATTCAACACGGATCTTCTCAATAGTCGAACCCGTACCATCAAGTAAAGGAATCTCGACAGTGAGGCTGTCCCTAAGAACCTCCTCCGACTTCACTTCAATCATACACCTAGCAAAACTACTATGTCCCCAAGATTCTTTGCAAATTTGACTAGTAAAAGCATCTAACCTTTTGGGCGTACCAATCAATGTAGCAAGAAGATCGAGCCCATCATCGAAAAACATAGCTAAAGGAACATCATGGAATTTAACCCACACCGAATGTTAGTCAAATCCTCTTTAACCAAGTTGGTGTTCAATGTCCATGGTTTAAGAATAATAGGAACATTACGAATCAACCAAGGACCATTATCAAGAACATCATCAACGCCTTTTTCAATTAAACTTGAAGAAGAAGAATCCTTGGCGTTCATCATAACCTTTTGTAAACCATACTTAGCCCACTTATTGCGAACATAATAGTCAACAACGGGAAAAGCAAGGCGTTGACCAAGGAAGTATCCGTAAAGAGTATTCTCAAACATCATGTTCACCTCTTCCACCACTTTCATTGGGATGAAGGTCAACATCATCCTTCTTTTTCTCGCATTCTAACCTCCGAAAATTAGACACGTGCTTACGGGATTCATTAGAAGCAACACCAGCGTAAGAAACCGACTTAACTTCATTACCACTAGTAGTAACAACCTTAGGTGCATTAGGATCGAGTAACACTATGATTAGTACCATACATCCGGGATTGCATAGCCACATCAAATCTCGACAGAGGAGTATTTCTTTGAATAAACTTTAGTACCATTCGACTTAGATTGAAGCCCAATACCACTCGAATTGTTCACATCAGAAGATGAAGCCATCTTAGCAATATCACTGTCAATTTTATTCATTGCTTCATCAAAGTTCATATGCGCATTAGCAATCAATTGCTCCACATTAGGCTGTTTTGAAACATTAGAGGCCGAATCAGAAGCAGGTGTATCATGGCTTTGCTCCAAATCATCCAAAACAACCTTATCCTTAACCTTATTCACGTTATCAGCCCCATCACATTCTATATGATCAACAGGACTCTCGTTCTGACCAGACTTACCCATAAAATCCTTAGCAACAGAATTCGTTCCAGTAGCAGACTCATTATTCAATTCATCACTTCCACCAGGTTTCGAAAATTTGGAAGCACTATTATTATTAAGGAATCCCTTATTCATCTCTCTCACCACCCACGTACAGCAAACACCCTTAAACAATCAATTGAACCAGCAATAACCTCCAGCAAGCAAGCACAACCAAGAAAATAAAGCAAACCCTAACTAAGAAGTTAGGGTTTAAAAAGCCGCTCCCATGATGATCAACCCTAATATATGATAAATCGATTCCAATAAGACCTTATAGGAATGTTAAATCGACCTGGTAATAATCAGAATGGCAGGATCGATCAAATAAACCTTATTCAGTACAAAACCCTAAAAACGATTTTTAAAAACCCTAAAAACGAATCTTTAAAACTAAGTGACACCCAATCAAGAAACAATTAACAAGGACTGTTAATCATTAACTTAGTCAGAACACAAGGGTGTCAGAATTGATGAAAACCGATAGGGATAGTTAAGGGAAAAAAATCGCCAAGAGAGATTTAAGGGATAACACCTTTATAAGAGGATGGCCTCTAAGTAATAAATTTGTATAGAAAACGTGTGATGCATGGGAAGGTTTAGGATTTTTTTTAATTTGTTACAAACATTAATATTATGTAGATCTTAGGTCAACTTTCTTATTAAATGTGTTTATATCATAACATATAGTTTAGGTTTATTAATCGTTATCATAACTTACGTAGAATTCAAATTAGATGTAAAATTAGGAATTCAAAATTTAGGGTTTTACATAATTCTTCCACCATACACCTTATCTTCCTCTTTAACTTCTACTGTTGACAATACACTTTTGACCCTACACAGTTCAGTCTATGTATCTCGTTTTCAGCATAATAATATGATCTTTAGATCTCTAATTATAGAAATGGTAAAGATCTTCAACAATATGTGAATACTCAAGAACTAGAAAAGAGTATTGGACAAATTGGTGATTTGTTATTAGGATAGTGAATTTGTTACAGAGAGAATATTGTTTACAATTCAAAGAGATGATCTAAAATGATTACAAGTGAATGATTTATACAAGGAATGGGTTAACTGATTTTCCCTCCAAAACGGCTATATGAAAATCAGTTATGATAATGTGTTGTGTTGAATTTTTGACTTCACTTAAAACTCATATCAATACTTCCTCCTTCAGTAAGTGCTTGTCCTCAAGCATCAATGTCAAAATCAGGAAAGCGTTTGACCATGTCACTATGTTGTTCCCATGTTGCATCATCTTGAGTTCCATTTGACCATCTGACTAGAACAAAGACTTAGCTGAAGAACCTACTTTGCCCAATCTTCTGTCAAGTATCTGCACTCGAACAACTTCCAATTCACCTTCAGTGTTGCATCTTGGTAACATGGGGGTTGTTGTAGGGGCTGAACCTTTGTATTTCTTAAGCTGAGAAATGTGAAACACTGGATGTATCTGTGAACTTGCAAGCAACTCCAGTTTGTACGCTACCTATCCAATCCTTCCCATAATCTGAAATGGTCCATAGTAATTAGGATTAAGCTTGTTGTATTTCCCCATTCACACAGTGACTTGCCTATGAGGTTTCAATTTTAGGAGTAACCATTGCCCAATATCAAACTCCCTTTCAGTCCTTTTAGCATAAGCAATGGCTTTCATTCTATGATGTGACCTCTCCAAATGGAACTTGAGCAACTGAATAGTAGTTTCTCTTGCAGCCAAAGATCTATCCACACTTTCTACAGAACACTGACCTTGAACATAAGCAATTGGATTGGAAGGTGGTTGACCATACAATACTTCAAAGGGTGTAACTTAGGTTGCAGTATGGTAATTGGTATTATACCAATATTCAGCCAAAGAGACCCATTTTGAAGTAGACAAGTGTAGACTATCCTTTAACATCTTGAATAGCTCCTTCCAAAATAAACTGATGAAGACCTTGTCC
The DNA here is from genome assembly GCA_022545495.1 of Chrysanthemum lavandulifolium. Classification (NCBI taxonomy): domain Eukaryota; kingdom Viridiplantae; phylum Streptophyta; class Magnoliopsida; order Asterales; family Asteraceae; genus Chrysanthemum; species Chrysanthemum lavandulifolium. The sequence continues at coordinate 277,812,538 of CM040240.1, read as the reverse complement.
CTATCAGTTACTATTACTTTGGGAAGACCATGGAGCTTGTACACATTATCCAAGAAATCTTGAGCTACCTGAACAGCTGTGAAAGGATGGCTCATTGGAATAAAATGACTGTACTTACTTAGTCTATCCACTACCACAAACAAAACTATTTTTCCATTAGAAGGTGGGAGACCCTCTATAAAATCCATTGAAATTTCTGACCAAACTTGTTGAGGTATAGGAAGAGGCTGCAATAATCCAGGATAAGCAGACAAATCAGGTTTATTTGCTTGACAAACTCCACAATTGGCCATATATTCTTTGACTCTTTGTCTCAACTTCATCCAATAACATAAACCACTGATTCTTTAGATAGTAGCTTGTACTCCTGAATGTCCACCACTTGGATCAGCATGAAAATAATGAAGTAACTCATGTCTTAGCTGCTCATTATTACCAACTACTACCTTCCCTTTCCTTCTCAACTGCCCATGTACCAAACTGTAGTGCTTGTGTGATTGAGCATTGGCTTCCAAGTCAGATGCAATCTTTTGTAATTCCTCATCTTCCTTACAAGAATCAAGTATCCTCTACATATAATCACTTGAAATTGTAGAAAGGGCTAGATGGAGTAACTGTGCACTGGTAGGTACCCTGGACAAAGCATCTGCAGCCTTATTTTCACTCCATTTCTTATACAAAATCTCATAATCAAACCCCATCAACTTAGGTAACCACTTCATCTGTGTAGGTGTTGTAATTCTTTGTTCCAACAAATACTTCAAACTGAAATGGTCTGTTTTGATTTTGAAATGCCTGTCCAAAAGATACCCTCTCCATTTACCCAAAGCTTGTATAACTGAAAACAATTCCTTCTCATAAGTGGACAATGATTGGTGTTTAGGAGCTAGAGTTTTACTGTAATAAGCTACTGGATGTCCACCTTGTTGCAACACTGCTCCAATTCCTCCTTAGGAAGCATCTGTCTCAATAACAAACAACTCATTAAAATTTGGCAACTTGAGAACTGGAGCTTGAGACATTCCTGATTTCAACTTATCAAATGCCACTTGTGCTGCTTCTGACCAAACAAACCCATTCTTCTTAAGTAGTTGAGTTAGAGGATGACTGATAACTGCATAGTTCTTCACAAATCTTACGTAGTATCCATCAAACCCAAAAATCCCTTAATTGCTTGAGGTTAACAGCACCGCCGACTTTTCATAGCTTCAATTTTAGAACCACGGTAGCTACTCCTTCTCTAGTAATCACATGACCCAAGTATTCCACTTTTTGTGCACCAAAAACACACTTAGACTGCTTGGCATAGAGTGTGTTGTTTCTCAGAATTTGCAAAACCAATCTTACCTGTTGTACATGATCTTCCAAAGTAGGACTATACACAAGTATATCATCAAAGAAAACCAACACAAACTTCCTCAAATACTCTTTGAATACATAATTCATTAAAGCTTGAAAAGTAGAAGGAGCATTGGTGAGACCAAAAGGCATTACCAGAAATTTATAGTGTCCCTCATGTGTTTTGAATGCTGTTTTCTCTATGTCAGGAGGGAACATCCTAATTTGATGATAGCCAGACCTTAAATCCAACTTGGTGAAGTACATAGAACCCTGCAACTCATCAATCAATTCCTCCTGGTATTGGAAACTTGTCTTTGATGGTAGCACTATTCAGTTGTCTATAGTCCACCCACATTATCCAAGTTCCATCTTTCTTTTTAACCATAACCACTGGAGAGGAAAATGGACTTTGGCTATCCTTGATTGCTCCAGTGTCAAGCAACTCCTTCACGATGACCTCAATTGCATCTTTCTGTGTGGGTGGGTGTCTGTAGGGTCTAACATTAATGGGTAAAGTTCCTTCTTTGAGTGGGATTTTGTGGTCAAAAGTTCTAATGGGTGGGAGGTTAGTAGGAACTGCAAAAACATATGTGAATTCCTTAATTAACTCAGTTACTACTTTTGGCGACTTCTCTGTCCCAATGTTGGTTGCTGCAATCATGTTCAGTGAGGTGGTTGGGTAAACACATAACATCATAGAGGACAATCCAGCCTGGGGTGTTTGAATTTGCATTTTCTTTCCTTGTTTCCATTGCACTCCACTCTTGTGTGTTCCTCTCAACAACACAGTTTTTCCCTCATGCTTAAACTTCATCCGTAATTCTTTGAAATTAGCTAGTATGTTACCTAGTGTAGATAACCATTGAATTCCAAGTACCATTTCACAAGCTCCTAAAGGCAAAAGCATCACATCAGTTTCAAACTCCTCACCTTATAACTTCCATTTAAACTCTTTGCAGACCCATTGACTAGACAATTTGCCCCCACCAGCTATGTCCACTTGAAATGGACAAGTACTACTAAGTTTGCAGCCTATTCTCTTAGCAGTATTGACATCCATGAAATTGTGAGTACTGCCACAATCAATTAGGATATGAAGCTTATGATTCCCTACATTACCATAAACTCTCAAAGTCTTGTAAGTAGTGGTACCATTGATAGCATTTAGAGAGATTTTTGGCACATAGTCAATCAATTCTCCTATTTCCTCTGTTTCAATTTCCATTTCACCACCAGTACCAACTTCTTCCAACACCTCTTCATTGTTCTCCCCTAAAACTTTAAGAGAAAACACTTGTCCCCCACATTTGTGCCCTGGAGTGTATCTTTGATCACAATAAAAGCATTGGTTCTTTTGCCTTTTCTCATCTAATTCTTTCTGTGTCAATTGTTTCCTGAATGGGGTGTTTGCACGATCACGTTTATTTCTCCAATTTGGATTTGGTGCTGGTAAAGATAAAGGTTTGGGGCCAGTATTTGGGATTGAGTTTTGGAATCTTGGTGTTGGTAGATGTGATGTCCTATGCTTCTGTTTCAACACATTCAACTTGGCTTCTTCTAGTTTACACAACCCATACAAATCTGCAAGTGATCTTGGCCTAAACATTCTCACAGCCAACTCAATTTCACTTTGAAACCCAGCCATAAAGAAACTCATAGATTGTTCATCAGGCAAATCTACTCTACACAACAATCTGTCATAAGCATCAATGTAATCTTGAATATTGCCTACTTGTTTGAGTTTCTTGATTTCACCCAAAGGATCATCATAAACAGACCCAAATATTTTCAAAATTGCTTCCCTATACACAATCCAAGACACATCTTCCCCAAGATACCTCACAAATTGTCTATGCCACATTAAAGCTAAATCATGTAAATGGATTGAAACAAGATTTACCTTACAATCATCTTGGATGTTGTCCACTTTAAAGAACTGTTCACACTTGAATAGCCACCCTCTAACATCAACCCCTCCCCCAAATTTTGGGAACTCAATCTTGGTGACTCTACTAAATTGCATCTGCTGATTACCACCTTGACTCCCAAGATTTCCATTTCTTTGACTTACTTTCTCCATTATTCAATCTATTCTCCAAGGTTCTGATTGTAGCACCCATTTCAGTGATAGTACGCATGAGATCCTCCATTGTAACTGGCCTATCTAGTTCACTTCTAGCATTCTCAGTGGATCTTGTACCCACCATGATTATTGTTTCAAATGAACAGAATTCAAGAATTGGTTGTGTAACTGACTATGATGGAATAACTGAATTCTAACAGAATTCAGTTGGATATGGTGGATAGGTGCAGGATTGTAGTCTCTGATACCAATTAATATGATCTTTAGATCTCTAATTATAGAAATGGTAAAGATCTTCAACAATATGTGAATACTCAAGAACTAGAAAAGAGTATTGGACAAATTGGTGATTTGTTATTAGGATAGTGAATTTGTTACAGAGAGAATATTGTTTACAATTCAAAGAGATGATCTAAAATGATTACAAGTGAATGATTTATACAAGGAATGGGTTAACTGATTTTTCCACCAAAACGGCTATATGAAAATCAGTTATGATAATGTGTTGTGTTGACTTTTTGACTTCACTTAAAACTCATATCACATAAGTGTAGGTCCCAAGTCCTAACTGTATGTATATGATAAAAAAAAAATTAAAAAGTTTCATTTTTATATTCCGCCTGCAGTGTTTTTATGTGGAATTAGATGTTGGACTGTAATGTTATAGAAGCAAAGTTAGGGTAGTTTAGTGTATTATGTATTTTATGTAAAGTCTGTAAACCCAAATTATGTTTTGGCTGCGTCGTTTAGGGTTAAAGTAACCGTTTAGTATAACGTTTAGATTATAACGTTTAGAAATTTAGGTGTCAATTACTTTTATTGAAACGGTATCCTCTTGTTTGTTGGTGCCGCTTCAATGAGTATATATAGGTCATGTTCTGTAACAAAGCAACAATCAGTTGTAAATTAAATCAATCGATCAATACAAGTTATTATCAGTATTTTGCTATTGTTTATTCAGTTGCATTTTCTGTCCCAAACACTCCTTGTTCCATTCAT
>CM040240.1:277528266-277808015 GCA_022545495.1 Chrysanthemum lavandulifolium | reverse complement strand
GATCACCCACTATTTGCAGACATTACTATAATGTAATTGCTAGTCAACCGGTCGTGCTCTTACAGCTATGACTTGTGCTCCAGGTAGTCTCTTGACACAAAAAAAATTTTTATATTATACATGTCAATTTTGACCCATTGACTTATATGGATGAATCGTTTCAGGTTAGGTTATATTTTTAATGGGCAACTCTCGTTAATTAAAAATGTTCGCTTAGAACAAAACGGGTTAGAAAGTTGCCGAAAGTTTCCGAGACTGTAGCTTTAATGCTTCAAACTTCATAAATCATTTTATTAATGAAGATGGGATTATTGATGTACAAATACAGTTTTCTTAATCATAGACACACGAATTGTTGGAATGTGGGATTTTGATTAGTCAAATACGACTAAGGGTGTGTGCGCCTATTGGGGGCACACACGTAAAACACTAGAATACATTTTCACGTTTAAGCTTAATTTGACCCGTATTTGACCCTGTTTGAATTAGGACCAGATTCTAACCAAGCCCATATTTGGCCGGTTCCATAGAGGTGTGTTTGGATGGGTTTCGGCCTAAAGGTGTTTGTGTTGGAAAAGGAAAGTAAGCTTAAACTTGGAGCAGAAGTTAAAGCCCAAGCTACCTAGGGTTTTTAGGCTATATAATCCCCTACCCTAGGTCATTCCCCACACGACACACACTCTCTTTTACAGCTAAGATAAAACCGATCCATCACCACCATTGTCTCACGATCGGAATAATAAATCCAATCTAGGGTTTGTTCGTTCAAAACCCTAATTGCAACTATTCGATCCAATCTTGTTCAAGGGTTTGTAATTCGTGTTTGTTGGCGAGTTCTGGTCGAATAGAAGCCATCCAAGGGTGTTTGGTTGCTGTGATCGCTGGCAGAAAAGAAACGCATTGAGTCCCTTTGATCCAATATCGGACAAAAGGGCAGGTTGGTTCTCGGGTTGTATTTGACCTCAGACAACAAGGGATTGTTTGGTTCTCGGACATAAAGGGCAGCGTTTGGTTGTCTTATTGGTTCGAGAGTTTTGAGCTTATTACAAGGGTTGTTTGGTAAACGTGACATGACTGGCATATCGGGCGTATTCGGCAGTGGCAGACCTAGGATAAAATCTAAGGTGGTTCCTTTACGTATAGGCGACATAGTAAAAGGGTCAACAAGTCAACCGGTCAATGGGTCGGGTTAGATTATGTCTTAACGGTTACGATATAAAACAAGTAGTTATAAGAGAAAAAAATCAACAAGTAAGGTCATGTTGTGTACCGTGTTTGTTAAATGATAACAATGGGAATATTTTACTCTGATTTACTAATAATGTTGTTTTTGTCATGATAATTTGTATTTTATTTGTATTTGATGTGTTTCAAAGAAATAATTGAGATACTTGAATTTAATCCTAAATTTATGTTTAATTAGTTTGTGAAAACATTAATCCGTTTGCAAACAATAAAAGATTAACAAGCATGTTTAGAAACAAGAAACAATAAAAGATTAACATTACTTTGTGAAAATGTAAATCCATTTGAGTTTAGTCACTCTAATGACTTCTCAGTCATTAACATGAATGAAATAATTTGCTTCAGATTTCAAGTCATTTAAATTTCAAGTCATTTAAAATGTGCATAAAAAAAAGAATATTGGAGTAACTAACTAAAAAGTACAAGAATTACCCGTAAGGCTACCCACAGTGGCTCGGTTGCCACTGTCGGTCGACCGACCTTTTGCAAGGTTGAGCCCATTGTGGGTAGAAGGTTGTCTTCGGTTGGTTGAGGCAAATATTACGAACTAGTTCGTCCATGCAACCTAGTTCGAAGCACACTAACTTCCAAAATATTGTATTGTTTATCATTTAAACAAACAAAAAAAGACTAAAAAAAATAAATAAAAAATAAAACATTACCACTTTTACAACATTATAAATATCAACCTAAACACATTTTTTTTAAATAATAAAAAAAGTAACTAGGCCGTCGTCGTTAAAAAGATTTAACCCAACTTAAAAGTTAAAACTACTATAACAAAAAGTAACTTTATAATGAAAGTTGCTATTTCCAGATTGCAAAAAGATTCTCCTAATCTAGCCGTATTCCTATTTCCCAAAAGACGACTTTCAAGTTTCAACGAGTCCATACTGTTCTTCATCTTCTTCAATATTCCGTAATAATGTTCGATTTCCGGCACAAATTTTAACCTTGTATTTCTTCTTTCTTCCTCTACATTTGGATTCAAGGTGGTTCCCAAATAATTTCTAAGGTAGGTCCTAAAAAAATCCTATATTGCTTCTTAGTGATTTTTTCGTCCAAGGTGGTTCTCGGGCACCACCTTGAAAATGAATAGGTCCGCCCCTGGTATTCGGGTTACGTGTTTGTGTGAGCACTCGTAGAGGTAATCGCGTTGATTACTTGGTTTCTAGTTGATAACTTGCGAGTGACTACGAGGGTTAATTTTCTTGTTTCATTTTATATTCCTATTGTTTATTGTCGTGTTAACTTCTAAATCCTTTGAATTTTTAATAAAATATTGTTATAATAAAAATAAATACTACTACTACTACTACTACTACTAATAATAATAATAATAATAATAATAATAATAATAATAATAATAATAATAATAATAATAATAATGATCCAGACATTAGAGCGTAAAGATGTTCATATCTTTAATAGGATTGGTTTTACCATTGCTAGAGGTGTGGGGGCTCAGTTGATTTCGAGGCTCCCCACCAATTTTTTGTAATCCTTTGAGTTTCTAATAAAAGTGTGATTTAAAAAAAAAATGATGATAATAATAATAATAATAAGGGGAAATCTTACCTGCTTTTCCAAGCAGGAAAGTTACCTGCTTTCCTTTGTAAAAGGAGGGGGGGGAACATATACGTATGAGATAATGGAGAGGCTTAATTACAAATTTTTTAATTTTTTTACAAAGCAAAGCAGGCAATTGCCTGCTTTGTTGATGCAGGTAATATTTTCCCTAATAATAATAATAATAATAACAATAACAAGGGTGTTTTTGTCATTTTACCTCATCAGAAAAGCATTGACGAAATTAGCGGTCAAAGGAACAAACGTGTTACGGGTCAAAATCATCAGGAGAGGATTCGGGGAAAATTAAAGTCTAGGTACCATTCTTCGCTCTTTCTAATTCGTTCACTTCAAGACTGGTTCTGAACGCCGCGTACATCATCTTCAAGCAACCTCCATCGTACCGGTGCTACCACTAAAGAATTGCTTATACACTAAACGCTTATATACTCTTACTAAAAGACTGACTTTTATTCATATTCAATTCATTAGGCCAGCGTGAAACTAAGAAAGATAGATGTGCCTTAGGTGTAAGCAAACTGCCATTTAATAATTAACCCTGTAAATTGTATATATATTTGTTTAAAAGCCAAAACTAATTAAGAAAAAACAAAGGTTGAAAGTTCTATCTTTTACCAAGAGATGAAGTTGCGTAATTAGAAGATGAGCCCTAAATTTTTTCCCTCAAGATGAAATCATGGATTTTATCATTACGATTTTAACCCAATTATATATGAAACAAAAATAATATGTTTTAGAGTTTATTAGTTAAATGGTTCATGTGGTTTGCCAGGCATAACGGATTTAGTCTATAAACTTGTTTTCTCGGAAACTCTCCATCTGACCTGTGATGGGTTTTAATTTACGTATTTTTATGGAGTTCACATGGCCGGATTTTATAAACGTTTGCCTGAAACAATGGTTGGGGGAGATGTTGAATAATGAAGATGATGATATGACTACATGATGATATTTTTGTCATTTCATAGGACCAAACATGTCTTTTATGTTCAAACTAACATAAATGGCGGGCAAGGGACCTAACACGTTACGGGTCAAAACCACGGGAAAAATATTTGAGAAAAAAAATTAGAAATTAAATGTGTTATACTCGAAAAAACACGATACCATTTAAGTAATTAACTCTATTGTATTATAGTATCGTTCGTAGTGGCCGGTGAGAAGGCGCGCATGATATTGATGTTTGTTGTTTTGTTATTCATCATTTTCAAACTTTGAATAATTCAATAATTAAAAGGGACGGTGTGTCATTTGTTAATATGAGATTTCACTCATATCCATTGTACGTAAACATTTATTTGGTTAATATATTTACCAGGGTGCAGGATTACTCCCCTTTACCCAAAAAAAATAATTAAAAGGGACGGTTCCTTTCCTATACAATAATAATGCAACTACCATACGTCCAACAATAATTTACAGCACTAGCACTATTGAAGCAAACATTTAATTGCAAATACCACATTGAAGCAGCATTTAATTGCAACTACCACATTGACCAAACATTATAACCAAATAATTGATGTGCAACTCAATCAATTAACAAAAACGCGTCTACTATTGAAAATTTGTTTAACCCGTGATATAAAAAATTTGCTGACCTTTTTCTATATATATATTTTTAAAAGACTTGTCTGCATTTCAATTGTAAAAGAAAGAAATAGGGATGAGTACGAAACCAGAAAGGTATCGAACCCGTATCGAATTAGTGGTACTGTTAGGAATTAGAAATTCCCGGTATTAAAGAGTCGGTCACCTCAAGTATATGTAATCATTAGAAAGCTCGTAGTCATAGTTATTTTAAGTTAAGTAGTATTTAGTTAAGTAACACCGTGGAGGACGGACGGTCTTTACCCATCGTATGCCCGATCCACACCGATGTGTGGCGATTTATGTAAGACTATAAATACTCTACCTTCCAAGGTAGAGAGTTGGAGCTCATAATAATATCTTTCACTTTCTCTCACTAAGTTCCCTAAACCTCTAACTTTCTCTCTAGAATTCCATCTATATGCTACTTTGTGTTATGGTTTGATGTGTATGTGAAAAGTTATATCTTACAATTGGTATCAAGAGCCATGGTTAGATCATATCTTGCACATCTTTGGATTTATAGTGGTTTTAGGTGGTTTTTGAGTTTGAAAAAGTTTAGTGGTTTTTGCATCATTTGGTTGATTTCTTGTGTTAAAGTTTGAATTTTGTTGGTACTTTTATGTTTAGAATCATCACAAGTGTTTAGGTTTTCATTTGGTAAGCTTGAATCATCTTGGTTGGGTTGTTTTTGGATTGAAAAGTGATGTTTATATGGTTTTTCAAGCTAGCGACTTAGCTCACGGAGTATTTTCTTGGTAGCGACTTGCTTCACATTTTCGTAGCGACTTACAATGTTGGAGCTAGCGAGTTAGATCTAGCGAAGTTAAAGTACAAGTAGTGGACTCTCCACCACGAGTAATGACTTGGTCGGTAGCGAGTTGCTCTTTAGCGACTTGCATCGTTAGCGACTTGTGTAGCTAATTGTCACGAAATTTTGCTAGCGACTTGAGTGTTAGCGAGTTACTACTTAGCGACTTACATCCGGCTAGCGACTTGGAACCTAGCGACTTAGCTTGGTGGCTAATTAAGTGTTAGCGACTTAGTGCATTATTTTCTAGCGACTTAGTGCATTATCTTCTAGCGACTTAGTGCATTATCTTCAGCGACTTGAGTGATTGTTTACGGTTTTCTTGATTTAGTAAAACCGTGAAAGAATCTATTTCCGGTTTAATCATAGAGTTATAAAACCCGTATAATCTGTTAACATGTCTACCAACGCTCCTACCGTCATCTCCACTGCTGCCGAGGATGTTCAAGCACTGGCTCGGATACTCGCCCACCCATGCTTGACAGAATCGACTACGATTCTTGGGCTCAACGAATCGATCAGATTGCCTTGAAAGGAAAATGGTGTCAACATCCTCAAATCCATTGATGAAGGACCATATCGAGTTGAGACGACTAGAGACATACTTGACACTAATGAAGATGGTACTCCTGCTACGGAATGGATGACCTAAGATGTATGATGAGCTTGATGATAAGGATAAAAGAGATTTGATGCAGATATCGTGGCTTCAAACATTGTTCTTCAAGGTCTTCCTAAAGACATCTACAAGTCGATCAATCATAACACGATGCTAAGGCGGTTTGGGACAATGTTAAGATGCTTCTCTCGTGTTCGTAATTAACTATGGAAGACAGAGAATCCCAACTCTATGACGAATTTGAGCACTTCAAGATGAAACCAGATGAGAATGTCTATGAGTACTATGTGAGATTTCATAAGTTAGTTAATGACATGAGGAACATCGAATGACTATGCCTAACATTCATTGAACTCAAAATTTGTGAACAACATGAATCCCGAATGGCACAAGTTTGTTACCCGTGAAGCTCACTAAAGGATTGAAGAATACAAACTATGAGCAACTCTATGCCTTCCTCCTTCGTAATGAGAGACATGCTATGTTTGAAAAATTGATTCTCAATCGCTCAAAACCAACCGTGGAGAGACAAGCTCGCCTAATGACTCTACAACTTTCTACTCAAACATCGGAATCACAACCAAAGCATCACAAGTCATACCTTTGGGTAATGGTAATCACAAACTCATTCCCGATCCTATGTACAAACAAGTCGATGTCGATGCTCACGTGGTAGCTTCATTAATCAACTAGCTCTTCTCATTAGTCAAAACATGAATACTCTCCACAAACCAACAACAACCTCGAATCGCATCTAACCCACACAATCAAGCCATCGTTAAAGATGGAAGGATCGTGGTGCAACCAGCTCAGAAAGACAAGATGATCGGGGACGAGGTGGAGCGGGAGAGGTTATGTTGGCAACCGTAATCGAGGAAGGAATGGTAACCAAGGTCAAGCTAAGCCCATCAAATGCTATAACGTGGTGGTGAGGACACATTGCAAGGAACCGCACATCTCCAAAGCGCCGATGAATCGCCGATTACTTCGAGATAAAATGTTGCCGGCACAAGCTCGGGACAATGGTGCCGCTTTGAATGAAGAGGAATTGTCGCTTCTTGCCGAGGGCAATGCCAAGACCTATGATGCGATGTGGATGAGCAGCTTTATTCGTGAGATAGGTCACAATCATCGAATGCCTTTCAAGTAGCCGACGTGATGCATACGACTACGATGTGGATGATGGACCACGCACACACAATTTTTATGGCTAGCATTTCTCCAATGGTTTCTCCCAAGGTCTCGTCTTCACCACTAGTGGGCCATCCCATGACAAGCTCATCTCGGAGGTATTAAAACTATACGATGATGTCGATGTGCAACAGATGCATGACAAAGTACAATCAATCGAAACTATTGAATCAAATATTGAAAATATGAGTAATATCAATATTGTCCCATATGATCAATATGTGAAACAAAGTGAAAGTGAAGTTGTACCAAGTGATGCATCTTTCGCAATCAACAATGACTATGTTTTGATGAATACAATGCTTGTGTCCCCGATGATTCCGTAATTTTCAACTAAATGCCTATAAAGAACGTGTTGCTATTTATGAACAACATGCTAAGTTTGAGTTGACCACTCGTGAGCGTGAAATGGATGACCAAGTGAGTACAATAATTAGAAAAGTAAGTTTAGAAGAAGTATTGAAACAAGAATTAAATTCCTTACAAGAAAAACTTTCTAAAACAACTAAACAAAACAAGAACTTCAAGAAATTGTTAAAATGCTTAAGCAAGAATTTAATGCAAAGGAATCAAAACTCTTGAGAGATTTTTCTAATGAAAACTTTGAAAACAAACTTGAGAACAAGTTGTATGTACAAGGAAACACCATTCGATCGCTCACATGGTCACTAAACATCGAGTCCTAAGCGATAAGCATAGCATTCCCTTGTTGAGGAACCAAATCCAGAGGTAATTAAAAAGGCTAGAAATGCTCATAAGGTGCTTTATGATGGTAATGAAACTTAAGCCTAGGCGTAACCCTAGTTGCGTTGAGTGCACCGAGGAAGATAAGAAATCGATGAAATCACTAGGAAAGGATGAATAAGAAACAAAATGATCCCAAATGCAAAGAGGAAAACATAATTATCACTCCTCATGATTACAAGAAGGAAAACTGGATTTCCTTAAACAAGTTTAAGCCTCGACATTGTTGACTCCCGAACAAGTCTTCGGAAAAGGATTTAGATAAGCGTAAAGCGGAAAATATTGTTGAAACTAACCTCCCTTTGGAAAATGCCTAGAGCGACTGTATCCTCCTAATACACCAATGCATCTTGTACCTAGAACAATTGCCACTAAAAGCAAGACATTAATTAGCCAATACGTTATATTTCAACTATTTGTTGATTTTGAGAAAACTTGCAAGAAAAGGATCACACCCATCGGTATAATCAAGGAGAAAGGGTTTTGAACAAATGAAAGAATGTTATTTAATCGAGGTCATGCCCTTCTTTAAACTTCTAAAAGATCACTTTGAGAGTCTTAAAAGGGATAGAAACCGATATTAAGGGAATGGAAAAGGAATTTGATGCAATGGTTGTGAAGTTAGTGATTATGAGCGTGCACTAAAATATAATGAGATTGAGAGGAAGAACCCGCATACCTTAAATGAGACTCTTATTATCGAATGTGTTGCTCAAGATATTTTTTCATCGCTCAAATTGCTCTATTAATGCTTCCAAATTTCATGAACTATCTGCTGTCTCGAAAGTCTCCCATGATCGTGTCATTGAGCTTGAAAAACTAATTCTAAACTAAACGAGAAAATTGAACCGATGATCACGACACTTTGGTTAAACATTTTCTAAACTAGAAGTTGAGAATTTTAATTTACAACTAAAATATCAACATCTCAAAGAAAATGTCAAAACTTCAAATGTCAAGACATCTTCGATGCTCCGAGTTTGATGCGCTTTTCAAATTAACAAACGTGATGAATGATTCAAGCTCAATGCAACACGATCGTAAAGTTGAAAGCACAAATCTCTCAATTAAAGGGTCAAACGAACAATATGACAGTTCCCAAATGCCTCCTCCTTTAGATTCTCGTAATTTCAAACGTTTCATCTTCAAAACCTAGTAAATGCTTTACAAAAGGAAAACGAATGTTTTCTAGAAGAAAATGAAAAGGTTAAACGTCATTTCAATGAGTTATTTGAGTCAATTAAAGTCACTCAGAATAAAAACAATGAACAAATAGCTTCATTGCAAAAGGAAATTGAGAATATGAAGAGTCGTAAAAGGAAAATGCCAATGACCAACGGGAGAATGTTGTATCAAAGGTTCACTCTTATAATAAATATGCTTTATCCGTGACATATGTCCCTCCTCATCTAAGGAACAACAAACTTGCCATTCAAACATACTTCTCATCCCTTAAGGATTGCCTAGAATGTCTGCGTGAGATTGTTGAAGAGGATAAGCTAGAGAAACCTCATGATAATGCAATTGGACATGCATGCTTATATGCCAAACGATCTCAAGAAATCTTAGAATGCTTGATCACAATATGCCCAAAGTCATTAGGTGAGAGAGTTAATCCTTTGATTCCATGCTCAATGCCTAAGGCCAAACATGATATGCACTCGATTCCCAATGTTTTGAATGTGAGCCGTAGTGTACCCTTAAGCGCTCAGATTCTAGATCCGAATGCTAAGAAAGAGAACTCAAGTGTGCCTTCTAGGAGTACAAATCTCAAGACTCTAGTTTTAAGAATGTGAACCTAGTGCACCGCATGTAGTTCAGATCCCAAAACATCTAAACATGTGGTGCAAAGAGTAGTAAAACAAACTAATGTTCCCATTCCCCTACAGAGTAATCATGACATTAAAGGGAGCAGTCAAAGTCTCAAGACAATACAAGGAATGATAGGACCTCGCAAGCTAAGAATGTGCACTGAAAAGAGTAGAAGAACAATCTAGGAACTTTAAGTTTGAATCGAATAAAACGAATCGTGTTGATTCTAGTATTAGCCATAGGCGCATCGTAATTAATTCAATTCGATACTATTTGCAAACCTTGTAATCGATGATCGCTTGAATTATGTCTCTAATCATGAATGTGGTGTTAATGTTCCGCCTAATGATGTTAATTGTCCATTAATATTGTTAATGCTAAAATTCATGCTAAGAAGGCTAAAAGGCAAAAATGAAAGAAAGTTAGAAAACAAGGAAACCCACAGAAGAACATTCAAGAAAATAGGCTTTTATTGGACACATGTTGGTCTTAAGACTAATCAAATAATGCCCACTAGAAAATGGATGCCCACCGATAGAACTATTCCCTTAAGAAGTGATCACACTGAAGCAGGCTAATATCGACACTAGTACCGCATCTATTCACAACGATTCCATTGCCTCACTTTTCGATATGAATGCTTCTATTTCGATGTGGGTGTTCCAAACATTGTTACTAACCAAATGGAACCCATTCTTGCATGGGGATCCCAATTATCCGCTTATCCATTCTTGTCTCGTGTTTAACCGCAGATCGCTCAAATCGCTCGTGGTACCGGACTCAGTCGCTCCAAGCATATGACCGAGACCGTCGCGCTCATGAACTTCGTGAGCAAATTCATCGGGATCATTAGATTTGGTAATGATCATTTCGGTGCCATTTTGGGTTATGGAGATTATGTTGTTGGTGATAGTGTCATCTCTAGAGTGTATTATGTGGAAGTCTTAGGTCATAATCTCTCGCTGGTCAATTCGTGATTCCGATCTAGAAGTAGCCTTCGTAAAACATACCTGCTTTGTTAGAGATCTTAATGGTAAGGAACTGTTAAAAGGAACTCGTGGCTCAAATCTTTACACCATCTCTATCGATGACATGATGAGGGCCTCTCCAATCTGCTTGTTATCAAAGGCTTCTAAAACAAAGTCATGGTTATGGCATCGTCGTCTCAATCACTTGAACTTCGGCACCATCAACGATCTTTCCAGAAAGGACTTAGTTGTAGGTTTACCTAGACTAAAGTATGAAAAGGATCATCTTTGTTCAAGATGTCAATTGGGAAAACGCAAGAAGTATACCCATAAACCCAAACCTACTAACTCGTCACGAAGTTCTTCATATGATTCATATGGATTTATGGACCAATGAGGTGCGTATATATTTGGGAAGAAATATGTGTTAGTTGTGGTTGATGATTACCTAGATTCACCGGGTCAAGTTCTTAAGGACAAAGGATGAAACTCCCGATATCATCATCAAACTCATTAAACAAATTGCAGTTCGACTAAACAAACCATCGAATTATCGTAACGATAATGGAACCGAGTTTGTCAACAAACAACTCAATGAATTCTATGAAAGCATTGGAATCACCATCAAAGAAGTGTTCCACGAACCCCTCAATGTAACGGTGTAGTTGAAAGATGAAATCGTACTCTTGTTGAAGCCGCTAGAACAATGCCGATCTACTCAAAGGTTCCAATGTTTCTCCGGGTCAAGCAATTGCCACCGCATGCTACACACAAAATCGCTCCCCGATTCACACTATTCATGGAAAACTCCATATGAACTTGTCCACAATGTAAAACCTAATCTATCCTTCCTTCGTGTGTTTGGTGCATTGTGCTATCCAACTAATGAGGGTCAAGACTTAGGCAAACTTAGAGCCAAAGTCGACATTGAGTATTTGTAGGATATGCATCAAACAAAAGGGATACCGAATCTACAACAAAAGAACCCGAAATATCATGGAAACAATTCACGTTACGCTTGATGAGTGAATGGTCAAATGGCTCTCGGACACTCCACCAGACCCGCACTTCAAAACAAGTCCCATTGGTTCATCCCTTGTTCCAAACTCCTCTCAAGAAACTCCATATGTACCTCCATCCAAGATGATGTAAAGAAATTGTTTGATCCTATGTTTGATGAACTGTATGATTCAATTACTAATGAGGAGCCGATCCCTACAACGGAGGATGCTCATATCCCGATGAATGAAGTCAATCCCTCGGCCTCAATATCTTTAAGTCAAGAAGCACCGTCACGATCCTTCGATCTCATCAACAAATCATCATTCTTCAAATGTACATCATGGAAATGTTTCGCATCAATGATGAAGTTAATCCCTTTGCTACTCCCGAAGATGCTCCATTTGAAAACATATTTGCTACTCCCGAATCATCATCGAACCATCTTCTTCGTGAGACATCGACTCGCCTATCTCGCCTCAACAACCGCCACATGAACACCTCGTAAAATGGACTCACGATCATCCATTAGACAACATCATTGGTAATCCCTCTCGTCCCAGATCAACCCGAAACAACTCAGAACCGATGCCTTATGGTGCTTCTTCAACTCCGTACTATCTAAGATCGAACCAAAAGATGTTAAAACCGCCATGAATGAAGATAGTGGTTCAATGCCATGCAAGATGAAATTCATGAGTTTGATCGCCTTGATGTATGGGAGTTAGTACCGCCCAGATCGTGCTATAATTATAGCTCTCAAATGGATCTTCAAAGTAAAACTTGATGAGCATGGTGATGTGTTGAAAAACAAGGCTCGATTAGTTGCTAAAGGATATCGCCAAGAGGAGGTATAGACTTTGAAGAATCTTTGCTCCAGTTGTTCGAATCGAGGCAATCGTAATCTTTCCGCTAATGTCGCTAGTAAGAACATGGTAGTCTATCGATGGATGTAAAGACGGCATTTCGAACGGAGATCTTAAAGAAGTCGCTCACGCCGCCCAACTCAAGGATTTGTGAATCAAGAGCATCCTACTCACGCTTATCGCTTGAAGAAGGCTCTTTACGGTTTAAAGCAAGCTCCAAGGGCATGGTATGATACATCATCAAAGTTTCTTCTATCAACCGGATTCATCAAAGGAGCATTGATCCTACATTGTTCACCGAAGTCGTGCAAACATTTGATTCATGTTCAAATTTATGTTGATGATATTATTTTGCCTCGATCGACCCAATGGAATGTGATCGTTTTCAAATGAAATGAGTTCAAAGTTTCAAATGTCAATGATGGGACAAATGTCATTTTCTTGGGATTACAAATTTCACAAAGTCCCGAGGCATTTTCATAAATCAATCTAAATATGCAATGTAGATTTTAAAGAAATTTGGATTTGATTCAAGTGACCTCGTTGACACCCCATGATTGACCGAACCAAACTAGATGAGGACCTCTCGGGATCATGATTGACCAAACGAAATATCGGAGTATGATTGGATCCCCGATGTATCTCATCGCTAGTAGACCGACATCTTGTTCATTGCTTGCATGTGTGCTAGATACCGTGCTAAGCCTACTAAAAGCACCTTGAAGCGTTAAACGGGTCTTTCGGTATCTCCAAGGAACCATCAATATGGGACTATGGCACCAAGGACACCGGTATGTCACTAACGGCCTATGCGATGCCGATCATGCAAGTTGTCAAGATACACGTCAAGCACGTTAGGAGGTGCTCGCTTTTGGGTGATAAGCTTGTGAGTGGTCTTCAAAGAAGCAAATGAGTACTTCTATTTCCTCTACAGAGGTTGAATACATAGCCATGTCATCTTGTTGTGCTCAAATCTTGTGGATGAGATCTCAATTATCCGACTATGGCTTTGAATTCAACAAAATCCCTCTGCATCGTGATAATAAAGTGCTATTGCTCTCTCATGCAACAACGCTCAACACTCAAGAGCAAAGCATATCGACATTCGACATCATTTCATCGTGGAACAAGTGGAAAAAGGTGTGGTGGAACTATATTTTGTGAGGTCCGAATATCGCTAGCGACATCTTCACCAAAGCTCTTCCAAGAGAACGTTTTGAGTTTATTCTTCCACGACTTGGCTTGAAAAGCCTTCAACCGAAACTCTCAAACGACTTCGTGAGGAAGACGAGGAGTAAAGGTCTATCTTCATCTATCTCTTGTATATATCTATTCGAAAAACAAAATACAAAATTATAAAAGCCTCAAAATCAAATAGAAAAATATAAAACTTTCAAAATCCATAAAAATTTGAAAAATTCAAAAAAAAAAATATATATATATATATATATATATATTGTCATTTTGTCATGTTTCTCTCGATTCGATAATATCTACGGTTTGATGTTGTCATTCAAAGAATGACACGGGACTTTAGATGTTGTTCGAATTTTTAAAAAAAAAAAAAAAAAAAAAAAAAAAAAAAACTTTGGGAGAAAGAGAAAAAATGGTTTATTGTCATTTTCGTGCAATAACCCGGTTTTTAAAAGAAAGAACAGAGCCATGTCTTAACATGTTTTCAAATTCCATGCTCGATTCTATAAACATTTATCCGATGAAAACCAAATGCTTTGAAAAATAACTCGTGTCTATTTTGATAATCATCGACTTATTTGTCAAAATCTTATCTCTCAATCAACAACCTAAGTCATTGATTGAGGGGAGAATGATTTCAATTAAATTAAAAGTTATTTGGCATTAAATTGTTTTCAAAAGATGTACATGCATGTTTTTATCAATGGAGTTTAAAGTCTTAAAATCCGATCCTTATCGCTAAAACGCTTTCATAATCAAGTCACAATTCCCTTAAAGCTTTCAAAATCAATTTAAATCATACGAGATCACAAATCTCAAATGTTTTGATAATTGTGATCGGGGAGAATGTGATTTAAATTGGATTCAAACCGATAATTCGGTAAATGGTTTCGCAAGAATATACATGTCGTCCTTCCCACATGTGACAAACGATTTCAAAATTTTCAATGCACATGTTGAGGGGAGCATCTATCTTAAACCTTTGATTTGAAACGTGATCATTCATCCCATGTGCAGGTTCCTCTAGTATGTGCAAAACTCTTTTCAAACCGCGAGGCACATATTGAGGGGAGCGAATTTATGGAAACCTCATCCTTCCCGAAATCCTATATCTACTTGATTTGATATGGGAAGTGATGTTGATATCTTTAGAAAATGGTAATCAAAGAAGTTAATCTCTCTTGCCTCCGTGTGCTAAACATTTTCAAATACTTGATGCACATGTTGAGGGGAGTTCTCGTTTAAAATATCAAAACAATTCGTGTACAAAATGCTTTGATAATATATCACAAGTATCTCGAATTGATTTTCAAATGGTTTTCAATTGGATCCAATGGCGCACGAACAATACCAAATAGACCGACCAACTTTACTTTATGTACGGTGATATAAGGATGATAAGGTTAGGTATATGTTCCCATGATCCGCCGTAATCCGGAGGGATCTACCAGGACAATCCACTAGTTAGTGTAGAAGTCCTTAGGTATGATGATAAAAGGAGAAAATGAGATATGGGAAGAGTGCGGACTAAGACCGAGCTAGTCTTGGAATAAACCCAACAAGGTTCTAGCTATGAAGTCTCGTAAGCAATCAAGGGGTTGAAGAATTAAAAGAATTGAATGAGGAAAGGGTGAAAACAAATAGCCTCCATTTATTCAACCATAGGGCGTAAACCGGTTCACTTCATATGCCACCGATGGTAACATCGGTATTGAAGACAAGACGTCATGGACCCAAAGGACGACCGCACTTCAACTTTCCAAACCACTCAAGTTCCTCTTAAAAGGGCTTGTTTCATTCTCACGGGAACCGACATTATCTATCGACTTTCTCTTAGAGATGGTTGATATTGAAGAAGGAGACCTCTCCTAGTCTCCGTTATAGGATCCAAATATGCACAAATTGAGTCTAGAGCCACGAGATCATCAATAAATCTCATTAGGACACTTTCAATGAAGACTCTCTGCTTCACACAATGTGGAAAGAGAGATTATATTTTGAGTCCCACGATTATCCTTGTGGTATTGCAAGAACATCCGAGTGATGTGTTTACATATTCACAATGAAGATGGAAAGCCTTCGAGCCAACATCAAACAAGCTCTCGGTAGGTGGCATGTGAGATCTATTATATAGATCAACCATGTGACAACCGAATGAAACAATGGGGCGATTCAATCTCTTGAATCAATCTCGGTTCGAGTTATGGATTGACGGATGCCTTTGAAAACCGGTCATTGTGCTTAATAAACTCTTTTCTTTAACACATCGACCGTGTACTCATTTTTCAAACCAAAGGTATACTTATGATTGATAATTGATTTTCAATAAAACCTTCGTTGTATTGCAAAACAATTTCTATTGAGCAATACACGATTGTTTTTCAAATCTCTTCATCAATCGCTGGACTTAAAATTACCGGTTCACTCACTCCGTGTTGTCTTCTTTGAGATGTTCGGTTTGAGAACAAATTAGAACAACCGCGAAACCCCGTCAAGGAAATTCTTCGAATTATACCGATCACAGCAAGACATGTATCGATCAACGGGAATCGTGGGCCGTGTACTCAATTCAACGAAGTGATCAAAGACACTTTCGCGCGATTTATTGCTAATCGTTGTATGCGTGTACACCCGACGCTTGCGTAATGATCGAATGAAGTGGTCAATCCATAGCCACATGCTCACTTAACACATTCATCTCAAAAGAAATCATGATTAGTGCATCAATGACTCGATATTTTCACTCCATGCTTCGCTCGCTGCCGCCAATATCATGAATCAACTAAAGCTTCCGCTACTCGATGAGAAGATGTCATGATCCGAATGTGAGCATGTCGGTCCTAAAGTCACTACATCACATAATACCAACACCACAAAGGATGTGTCGAGATTGTTGATAGGCGATGATCTCAAAAGATGGCTCAAAATTATTATCACGTGGATCAAGAAAGACCTCCACTTGAAGTAACCAAACATGCAATGTGAAGAATCAATGACTACGAGCTTAGGAGCAAAGGACTACATCAAGAATGCAAGATCAATTGTTAATGTATTATCCGGTTGTATTCAATGTATTTTGGTACATGATTGAGGTGACCTCCTTGGGGAGATTGTTAGGAATTAGAAATTCCGGTATTGAAGAGTCGGTCACCTCAAGTATATGTAATCATTAGAAAGCTCGTAGTCGTAGTTATTTTAAGTTAAGTAGTATTTAGTTAAGTAACACCGTGGAGGACGGACGGTCTTTACCCACCGTATGCCCGATCCACACCGATGTGTGGCGATTTATGTAAGACTATAAATACCTCTACCTTCCAAGGTAGAGAGTTGGAGCTCATAATAATATCTTTCACTTTCTGTCACTAAGTTCCCTAAACCTCTAACTTTCTCTCTCTAGAATTCCATCTATATGCTACTTTGTGTTATGGTTTGATGTGTATGTGAAAAGTTATATCTTACAGGTACCGATTTTTTTCCGAGTATGAAAGTGGGTACCGGTACTGTGCCGGAAAGGATTCGGGTACCGGATCCGGTACCGGTACTCGATCGGTACCGGAAAATCGGTACCTATACGGTTCTTCCCATTTTTTGTTAAACCAAAAAGGATTTCAAAAAAACAAAATGCAATAAAGAATATAAAAAAACATGCATTTTCAAGTGATTTCAAACCACGACCACGCACAAAACACAACCAACACTTAAATAAATACATCACCAAGATATTCGTAACATAGAAACGTTCCAAAACTTATAAAATATGTTCGGTTTTAATTTTTGGGAGCGTTTAAGAAGGATATATAGTTGTCACAATAAGCTTTTCGAACGTTTGGTTTCTTTCCATATGTTTTACATGACTATTGTTTGATATGTAACAGACCAAATGGGTGTTTGGATAAGTTATTTAATTCAAAATTTTGACTACTTAATATTCGGGATTTTTTTTCCGGTACTTCCCGTTTGATACCGGTATCGTATTAGTGGTACCGATTTTTTTTGGGCTCAATTCATGTTACCGGTACCGTACCATGTATTGGGAGTCGATACCAGTACGGTTCCAAATGCTCAACTCTAGAAAGAACCCTTAAACCCGTGATATGACATCATGTATGTATATGTTTGTTTATCTGAACAAAAAGGGCGCGGGTTGTTTCGAGAAAGAACGAAGAGTGTTTGGGTGATATAAAGAAGACTTGGATAAGTGTGTGAGTTGGGTGTTATCTTTAATGTACAAGTGAATGTTGAATTCACGTAATTTACTTTTTCATATTAACAAAATACGTAACATACTTTATTAATTATCAGTATCGATAAAATATTTTTCAAATACTTATCAATATCTCTAAATTTCAATGTGAGTTTACTAAAATACCTTTCAAGAACCAAATCAAATGGAAAAAATAAGAGTATTTTAGTCAAAATTAACCGGTTAGACCAGTCATATTAGC
Organism: Chrysanthemum lavandulifolium; assembly: GCA_022545495.1. Taxonomy (NCBI): domain Eukaryota; kingdom Viridiplantae; phylum Streptophyta; class Magnoliopsida; order Asterales; family Asteraceae; genus Chrysanthemum; species Chrysanthemum lavandulifolium. Next base: position 277,789,941 of record CM040240.1, on the reverse strand, counting down.
GATATTGACAAGTATTTGAAAGTATTTTAGCGATTCTGAAAATTAATAAAGTAAATTACGTATTTTAGTATATCTGAAATAGTAAATTACGGGAATTCAACGACCTTCACCCATACATTAAAGATAACACCCAACTCACACACTTATCCGCATCATCTTCTTTATATCAACCCAAACACTCCTTCGCTTCTTTTTTGTAACAACCAACACACCCACCCTTTTTTTGTACAGATAAACAAACATATACATACATGATGTCACGGGTTAAATGAATTATCAATGCAGAGTTGCACATTAACTGTTTGGTAATAATGTTTGCTTCAATGTGGTAGTTGCAATTAATGTTTGCTTCAATAGTGCCGTAAATCATTGTTACTATTAGATACTATTAGAGCTTTGTATTATTTTCAAACTTTGAATTATTCATAAAAGGGAAGTTTCTTATACGACAATTTGCGTGAACTAAATAGTAAGTCAAAAAGTCAATAGCCTACTACAATGCAACTACTAGACCTCCATAAAAACGAATTACTACCCAACAAACGTTGCACTCCGTGAACATACTCAGGTTCTATATCAGCATATACATACTCCCTGATAGATGTAACTTCATGTATGCGTCAACTAGCAATGTTTCCTCCTCTTTTGTCCAAACATTTTTGGATTTTCAGCCACTAGCAGACCCACCATCTCTACAACATACAATAACGTTTACCATCACTAAACTTATATGTTACGAATAATATTAAGAAAATATGGGTGGCCTAGTGGTAAGGTGTCATGGAGGTCTCAGAAGAAACCATGCGTCAAATCTCACTAAGTAAACATCACGGATGGCTAACGAAGTCCCGCCACGGAATACCCGTTAAGCCTCGTACATCATAGCCAAAAAAGGATCGACTTTTTTCGGGTAGCCTCAACATGTCTATTTACCCCTTTTTTTATCTACACATTTGGGGTGCTTAGTTTAGCCTATTTTCTTGGCTTACCGAACATGGAAAGCTATATCTCACTTTTTATGAGTTTACCAATTTAGGCTTATGGACTTATAAGTTCAAGTTAATAACCTAATGACTCGTCAAAAGTGAGCTTTGTCCGAACTGAGGATGGGTTTTTGAAGTTAATTAGCTCACCCTTATCATCATATTGATATTGATATTTGTTGTTTTGTTACTTATTAATTTCAAACTTTGAATAATTCAATCAAAGTAACGGTTCCTATACGCTATAGACAATTGGTGTGAACTTAATAGTAGGTCAAAAAGTCAATAGTCTACTACAATAACAATGCAACTACCGGAGTCCAAACACAATGGCTATTTATTAATTGTGTAAAGCATCTCAATCCTAATCGACACATGTATAACACATATGACCCATTTGTATCCGGTGTAAAATGTTAACTTAACTATATATGTTAAGTGGATTGATAGGTCGATAGGTTAATGTTATAATTAATTTATGTCCTAAAATTATATGATGTCCAAATTGATTAAAACATATATAAACCACATATAAACTTTAGGGGCAATTACATATATCCCCACTTAAACATCACTAATTAAAAAGAAAAAAAGAAAAGGGGGATTTTCATACATCCCCACATATACACATATATTTACATATTTCTCCAAACACAAGTTTTTTATGCATGATGTACAAGCCTGTTAAAGCACTGTTTGGGGAAATATGTAAATATGAGTGTATGTGGGAATATATGTAAATTCCCCAAAAGAAAAAAAGAAAAAAACCTTACTAAAGAGCATAGCTAGTAAATTTGTTTCAAGTCTAAAATCATCATTGAACATTCAATAAGAGGAAAAAAAAGAACACGTTGGTGCATCAATTAACACATAATTATTGATTAGTTCTTGAATATAAAGGAAGATGAATGGCCATTTAAAGATTTGCTTCACACTCAAACGAAGGAAGCTTTAAAGGGTATATTTGTCTTTGAATAAAGTTAGATAAAAATTGGGTATATTTGTTATTTTAAGATTTGGTTGGAGAAATATGTAATTAGTGAAGTTTAAATGGGGATATATGTAATTCTCCCTAAACTTTAAAAAATCTTTAAAAAATGAATCATAAATCCAATTAATTAGGATACAACCAAACTATATATATCTATACTACATATAAAAGAAAAATGGTCAAACCTTTAAAAGTGAAATGTTGAAAGTCAAAGGTGAGAGAAATGTATGGTGTAATTAATACTCTTATTAAAACACTTCATTACTTAATGGTACAATAATTTATTCACATTGTACCACCAATTAAAAGCATATTTACCAAATTAAAAACAACCAATTAAAACACCCATTACTAAAAACTACAATAAAATTTCACAATGTACAATTTAAACAAGATACAACATAATCCAAAATATAAAATAATTAAACACACTAATTAATATTATTTTTAAAACACCTTAAAATAAAAAGTACATGTTATTATACACATTATACAAATTAATAAAACACACAAAGTTTCATACAAGCTAACAAGTTGATGGTACATATAGTTTTGAAAATCGGACAGGACCAACGGGTTCAACCGGGACCGGTGTCGCCACCGGTTCGGCTAACCAATAAAAGCCATCGGAAAACGAACCAGAGAGGACACGTTGAAACCGATACAAACTGGTGAATCAGGTCTTATCGAGATCTATTTCTCCGGTTAATCGTCACAGGGTATTTGCCGCCGCAACGCGCAGGTATCCTGCTATACTATATATAAAGGAAAAACCAAAAAGTAAAAAGTGAAAAGTTGAAACTTAAAAAAAGAAATGTTGAAACATAAACTTCAACAAGAAACTATTAATACATATCGAAAATCGGGTTGATCCGAGACGCTTCAAACCCAGTGGGTTGACCCGGTTTAATTTGACCCATTTTTTACCTAAGCCGCCGGGTTGACTCGGTTTAAATCGACCTGTTTTTCGACTGGAACGGTTCAAATGGTTGAACCACCCGGGTCGCTATAAAACGATCTGACGCTATAAAATTTCGTTGCTATGCACGGATTCTCGTCTAGTTTTTATAACTTCAGCTACTCATATTTAGTTTTCAATATTTATGTATTTTTTATACTTTTATTTGTTTATGTAGTTAAACCTCTTGATGGGTTGACATGTCTAACACTTAGCTAAACCGAACCTCATAAGGGATAACATGCCTTTAACCCGTGCTCGTTTATTTCAATGTAACTTTCGGGTCATGTTTCATGTAGTATCACAAATTGGCCCCTAATAACCAAAATAATTAAAAGTCAACTTGCAATAACATATAGTTAGTAGCTTGAAGAGATCAAGAAAAATTGAAAGTGCACATTAGGCTACATGTAATATCGCTTTTTTTTTTTTTTGCTTTTTTTTTTTTTTTTTGGTAACCGCGATTTCGACCTTTTGGCCTACTAATTCACAAGGTTTGAACTCACCGCCATCTGCACTCAAACTAGGTAAAGCCCTCCCTTTTCGTGAGTTTGGTGTGGCCACTTAAGATTGTTTATACCTAGCAGAATTGAACTTGAGACCTCACACATTTTAAAGTAATAGTCACAAGCCATTTTGCCACTAGCAACCCTTATGGTTAACCTACAAGTAATATCGATACAACTTTTATATTAAAAGTAGTTCAGGTCATAAAATTGCAACAAATTTTATGCAAAATCTCATTTTCGTATGTAAAATCCAAAATATATCATTAAAATGTCATAAACTTTTATAAATTGTTAAAAAATGCACATTTTAATGTGTTGTCATACTAGAAAAAGGAGTGAAAAACACATACACGTTTCACTAATTTTTAACCTGACAACACATCAAAATATGCATATTAGAACACTTGATGAAAGTTTGTTACACTTAATTATATTTTTTGGAGTTTACATTTAATTATATTTTTTGGAGTTTACACTTGATGAAAGTATCATGAAATTCATTAGTCGCATTTATTTCAATCATGGCTCTAGCATAACTACTTTTACCCCATGATTCCAGGCACATCTCATTAGTATACGAATCAAGAAGCATAGGATTACCAATTTCAAAGGGAATGGAGCTTTAACCATCAGAAGAATAAGCAACAATTGGAACATCATGGAACTTAACCCGAAACACAAGTCAAATATACCTTAAGGAGGCTAGTCTCAGGAGACCACTTATTGGGAATAATTGGTTGTCGATGTCCCTAATATCAATGGAACTGATTATACGAAACACACCATTCGTGTAGAATATGAATGGGATCCTCCTCGATGTAGTAAATGTTTGGTGTATGGTCATCTTCTTGAGGAATGTCCCAAAGCTCCTCCTAAATGTGTTCCTAACTCTTCATGAGCTAAACAGGGGGTGCCGAACAATGAGTTCACTACTATCAAGCGAAAGGGTTTCCAGTATAAGCGGGTGTTTGGAGTTGTAAAGAATATGGAATTTCTGCCGTTAAGAATACAAAGAATCCGCCTCCTACTACTAAGGAGGCATCTAAACAACCAAGCAAGGTTGTTGGAGTGATTACCACGGCTAATGCTTTTGAGTCCCTTGGTGATTTGGATGAGGATCCTGTTGTAAGTAAACAAGCAAGTATTACCATTGATGCATTTGATAGTCCAAGTAATACACCTCTTGCTGAAAGATTAATAAGCTTGAAAGTCAAATTCTTTAGGGGAAGCTTGTGCTCATGGGTGATGATGGGAAGCAACTAATAACCAACTGATACATTAGTTTGGATTAGTGATACACATATAAAATTTATACCGATACATCAAAATTTCAAAAAGCTGATATCTTATACATAAAATGATACACCAAAACATAGCAATTACCACAAAATAAACTAATACGCATACTAAAACCTGATACACATTACACGTCAAATCAAAGTGTATCAACTTGGTCTCGTGATTTTTAAAAAGAAAACCATCGCAACTTTAACAATTTTAGTTGTAATTAATAAAAAAAATTATTTTATTTTAATGAAACTGTCACTTGTCAAATTTTAGTTGGATCATATTTTTATAGGGATAATTGTTTCTAAATGTATCAAAGTTACCACTTTTTGCTAAGTTGTGTATCTATCAATTAATTTAGTTGGATCATATTTTTATAGGGATAATTGTTTCTAAATGTATCAAAGTTACCACTTTTTGCTAAGTTGTGTATCTATCAATTAATCCTCCTAAACAATGATCCTACTATTATATGCATAATTTACCATTTGTTTAGAGTTATTTACATAAATCGTCCTTTTGGTTAGGACCAAATTGCAACGGAAGTCCTTACAATTATTTGCATAAATCGTCCTTGTAGTTAGCCCGGTCAACGGGTCGGTCAACGCCACGTGTCACCACCTGAGTGGTGCCACGTGGCGATGGAAAATAAAACCAAATTTTGCCTCCCATGGGATCGAACCTGGTGGGTTGTGTGGAGGCCAAGGTGATACCATCGAGATGGGCACATCTTGTATTATAGTGCTTTTGGTTTATTTAACCCTTAAAAGCCAGTTGGTTTTTATAAATAAAAGGTCAATAAATATTTGACCGTCATTTAAGGGTTCGGTCGGTTCTAAAATTGAATAAATCTTGGGACTCGTTTCGTGCTCTTTCAATGGTATGCTCGGGAATTTTTGACTGTTGAACCTCAAAAATGCAAAAACAACGTCGAATCATCTGAAAATCACCGTTTTTGCTTTGTTTTCAAACCCTTGTACCTGCAAGATATAATAACACATAAAAAACACATTTTCAATATAATTTCACAAATTTGCTATATATTTTATGGTTATTAGTCCGCATATAAAACCGCATATAATTTCATATATTTTCTGGTAGGTATAAAGGTTTAAAACGGACTAATAACCATAAAATATATATCAAATTTGTGAAATTATATTGCAAATATGTTTTTTATGTGTTATTATATATTGCAGGTATAAGGGTTTGAAAACAAAGCAAAAACGGTGATTTTCGGATGAGTTTAGACAACGTTTTCGCATTTTTTGAGGTCAAACGAAGTCAAAAAAATTCCCCGAGCATACCATTGGATAGAGCACGAAAAAACGAGTCCGACGGTATTTTATTCAATTTTTGAACCGGCCCAGAACCTTTTTAAAATGACAGGTCAAATATCTATTTGACCCTTTTTATTTATAAAAAACCAACTGGGCTTGTTAAGGGTTAAATAAAACCAAAAGCACTATAATACTTGAAGGTATGCCCATCTCAGATGGGTATCACCTTGGCCTCCCACACAACCCACCAGGGTTCGATCCCCAGGGAGGCAAAATTTGGTTTTATTTTCCATCGCCACGAAGCACCTCCTCATTGGTCCACGTGGCAACATGACCCGACCCGTTGACCTACCCGACCTGGCCCGTTGACCGACCCGACCTGATGCCACGTGGCACCACTCAGGTGGTGACACGTGGCGTTGAACCGACCTGGCACCACTCAGATGGGTATCACCTTGGCCTCCCACACAACCCACCAGGGTTCGATCCCCAAGGAGGCAAAATTTGGTTTTATTTTCCATCGCCACGTGGCACCTCCTCATTGGTCCACATGGCAACCTGACCCGACCCGTTGACCGACCCGACCTGATGCCACGTGGCACCACTCAGGTGGTGACACGTGGCGTTGACCGACCCGTTGACCGGGCTAACTACAAGGACGATTTATGCAAATAATTGTAAGGACTTCCGTTGCAATTTGGTCCTAACCACAAGGAGGATTTATGTAAATAACTCTAAACAAATGGCAAATTATGCATATAATAGTAGGATTAGTAAATTGTTTGCATTGTTTAGGAGGATTAATTGATAGATACTAGGGGTGGCAATTCTCGACCGACACGATAAACCACACGAACCCGACACGAAGTTAAACAGGTTTGGGTTGAGGATAAACAGTTTGGGTAAAAACGGTCAATCTGCCTAACCCGCTTAATAAACGGGTCGTGTGTGGGTTGAGTAAGTATTAAACAGTCAACCCGTGAACCCGTTTAAGTATATAAGATCGTAAAAATAAAATATATAATATGGTTTTTAGGTTGGATGTAGATTAAATGTATTTTGTTATTTACTTACTATGAGTGAATTATAATTTTATACCTTAGATATCATGAAAATTGACACTTGTAATTCATAAAATTTTCGCATAGTTATTTGTATATTATTCTTATCATATTTTAGATCCTTATATCATTTTTTGCATTTAAACTAGTTATATCGACAAACCATCAGCTTTATTCACTGCTTGACATATTTACTTAAATGGGTTAAACGGGTCACAAATGGGTTACACGTGTTATGCAGGTCTGGGTTAGGGTTGAGTTTCTTGACACGATTAATAAATGGGTTGTGTTTGGGTAAAGGCTATACTAACCCGCCAACAAGCGAACCCGAATAGGTTAACACGAACACGACTCGATTGCCACCCCTAATAGATACACAACTTAGTAAAAAGTGGTAACTTTGATACATTTAAAAACAATTATCCCATTTTTATAACTTTAAGTTTGACCTTATTTGATCTAGATCAAGAAAAACACATCTATATTATAATATATATGTGTTTATAAGCAATTTAAAAAAGTTCTAACTATAAGTATAGCCTCTTTAGCTTGTCCTAATTGTATTTTTAGCTACGTGTTTATATTTATAAGTAAGAATAACCTACGACCATCGAGTTGATCTTATTTAAGATGAAATTACACTAACAACTTGATCACATTTTATAACAACACCGTTAAAAAAAAAAAAAAAAAAAAAAAAAAAACAAAAAAAAAACAAAAAACTAGTAGTGCTATGGGACAATGAGGCAAAACACGTATATGAATACTAAACGGTTCACATATTCATAGGCTACAAGAGAAATTACAATTCTAAACCTTAAAATAAAGCATTTATAATTTCATATGACACCTATAGTAACAAAATTAAATAAAGTATGAATCAAGTAGAATATTAAATGAACTACAATATTTTAGTCTCTACTTTCCAAAGGTCCCTATTCCATTCTCCCACCTTCTTTTCCGGTCTCTACGGATCTACCAAACGATGAGTTTCGAAAGAAATAAAATAAACTAAAGATTCAATTGAGGGTTATTTTCTTTTGGAAGAGGGCACTTTGCTGTCTATGTTGAGGGCACTACCCATTTTCGCAACTAGTTTAACCATTTTTCTACTAACTTAAACATTTCGGTGAAGTTTTATTCGGAGCCTTTCCTCCCACTAGTTGCAACGTGGCTCCGTCCCTGTCATCATGTCCACCCCGCTCAATGTATTAAACTAAACATGTATTACTATGTTCTGTATTCACGTTAAGTTGGTGGATTGCATGCTTCTTCCACCCTAACCCAGAAATACTGGTAACCACGACATGGATTCATTCTATTTAATGAAGGTTTACATGAGATTTACTCTAGAAAAAAAAAATTGTAAATGGGAACCATGCTGATAACTCAACCAAGCATTCAGTTAACTCAACATATGTGGCCAACAAAGGATTCAGTGCTACCAAGTTCACTCCACACAAGATGAAGTTAACAATGCAGAAAAGCTTGTACAAATGCCAACTGATGTGATCTATATGTAATACAGCTTAGTTAAAGTAGCATATAGAAGCTTAGTTTAGTTAGTTAGTTCTACTTACATAATGGAGTGTATAAATACATGTTGTATCTCACTTTTGTAACTAACAATTTCATTAATACAGTTCACTTTTTCTCATATTCTATGTTTCTCAAGATGGTATCAGAGCCAGCACCACCACAATGGTGGTGAATAACTGCTCTTGACCACCATAACTAACTTTTTCCGATCAAATAACTGTTTCTCATCACCATAACTACTTTTCCCGCCAAATATTACCGACTTTAAACCACCATAAACAATCACAAAACCACCACTATTCCGCACCAAAATCATTCTAAAACCATCATAATTCATCAGAATCATCAAGAATTATCACAAAATCATCAAGAAACTGTTATATCATCATTAATCAACCCAATTCAACAGAAATTTACCATTTCATCATCATTCAGGTCTATTTCATAACTAATCATCATGCCAACATCTGATTCAACTTCCCAGAACACATCTGCATCACAAGATGATGATATCACTTCACCATTTCATCCATTATATTTTCATCCAAATGATCATCCTGGAATGTTGCTTATCTCAAAGAAACTCAGTGGTTCAGAAAATTATAGTTCTTGGAAGCGATCAATGCTTATTGCTCTTAGTGCAAAGAATAAGGTGAAATTGGTTAATGGCAGTTATGAGGAACCCCTTATTTCATCAAATCTGAGGGTTCACTGGGAAAGAGCAAATGACATGCTCATTTCATGGATACTCAATACTGTTTCAGAAGAAATAGGTAATCATCTAACATTTGTCTATTCAGCACCAGCCTTATGGAATGAACTGCATGAGCATTATTCTCAACTAGATGGTCACAGAATTTACCTGATTTCTAATGAAATTGTTGAGCTTAAGCAACCTAATTGTACCATAGAAGTGTATTATCACAAACTAAAGGGACTTTGGGATGAAATTGATGCAATAAAAGCACCTTATGCCTGTACATGTAAATGTGTTTGTGAAAATGGGAAAGAGAATGGAGAAAGGGAACAAAGGAAGAGGTTAATTCAATTCCTCATGGGTCTTGATGATTGCTATACCAACATTAGGGGCCAAATCCTCTTAATGCAGCCCTTACATGTTGTGGCCAAAGCTTATAGTATGTTAAGGCAGGAAGAGAAACAAAGAGATTCACTCAAACATCCTCTCCGGTTCCTATTGCATTGAACACCTATAGGACTACCTACACACCACCTCACGTATGTAATCAATCCAACAATCCATCACCAAACACCACATCCGACAGAGAAGCAATTTCAAAAGGGAGTTATCTCGTGCTCATCGAAGAAAGAGGGACATTCTAAGGAAGAATGCTACAAGCTCCTTGGTTATCCTCCTGGTCATCCACTACATAATAAGTATCAGACACCATCCCAAAGGACTGCAAACATCAGCAGAAATGGCAATGGGAAATCTGTACATATGGTGACTGGCCAAACACTCCCACCAATGGAACCTACTTCACCACTTGATCAATGCTCTTCTTCAGGAACTTCAAATCATTCAGAAGATCAAGTCAATGCCAGAATGGATCAACTCCAAAACCAATTGAACCAAGTTCTTCTGATGATGCAGAATGCACAAACTGACATCTCTGGTATGACTCCACACATGGCAGGTATACTTTCCTTCTCCACCAATGCTCAGATTCCTACAACCATCACTGGTATTCACTCTTTCAACTCTATTGCTAAGATGCACTCATTCATTGCTTCAAACATTTCAAAATCATCTTTCATATGGATTGTTGACGGTGGAGCCATTGATCACATTTGCATTTCATTTAGTCTCATGCATAATATCACAAAACTCACCACACCCATCACGGCTTTACCAAATGGACACACATCACATGTTCACTTTACTGGTTCAGTGCACTTAACACCAACCTTAACCATCCATGATGTTCTCTACATTCCAACCTTCACCTATAATCTCCTCTCCATCAGCAGATTACTACACAAGACTTTATCCTCAGTCACCTTCACTCATGATAAATTTGTATTTCAGGGCCATGATGGGAGTAACACATCTGGCATCCTTCATGGTGGACTATACCTTCTAGACTCAAACAAACCATCAAGCTCACCTTCATCAACAGTACTATCAAGTGTTAGCAGCTCTCAACTTTGGCACTCCAGGATGGGCCACACACCAATTTCAACCATCGAAAAATCAAAATATTTATGTTCCTTTTCATAGCTTAGATAGCAAATGTACCATTTGTCCTTTAGCTAAACATCATGTATTACCTTTTCCGTAAGCACATCTCAAGCAAAATCAAAATTTGAACTCATTCACCTTGATGTATGGGGACCCCATGGACATTCTACTATCAATAAATGTACTTACTTTCTCACTATTGTTGATGATTTTCAAGGGCCACTGGACATATCTTTTACCTAGCAAACATCATGTTTTTACTACCTTTCAAATTTTTCACAAATCTGTTGAAACTCAACATCAAGTCACTGTAAAAACAATCAGGACAGACAATGGGACAGAATTCATTAACTCATCATTTACCATTTTTCTTCAAAATCATGGAATAACACATCAAACTTCTTGTCCCTACACCCCTCAACAAAATGCCAGAGTTGAAAGGAAACATAGACATTTACTTGAGATGGCAAGATCCATCCATTTCCAAGCCCATTTTCCCATCCATTTCTGGGGATATAGTCTCTTAGCCTCAACTTACCTCATCAACAGAATTCCTTCCAAAACTCTTCAAGACAAGAGTCCTTATGAACTTCTTCACAACACCCCTCCCTCACTTGATCATTTGAGAATCATAGGCTGCTTGGCCTATGCATACCACCATACCACAAACAAGTTTGACACCAGAGCCACCCCCACCATTCTCATAGGATATCCTCATAATCAAAAAGGCTATCTTCTATATGATCCCAAGACTCACAGAACACTCACAAGCAGAAATGTTCTTTTTGATGAAGACAAATTCCCTTTTTCAACCTCTACCACAACCACTATCACTACCTCACAACCACCCTTCATACCTCAATCAAATTATTCAAATCACATACCACCTACACCCCTTCAACACTCACATACTACCCCCACCTCCTCTGACCCAAATACCTCACCCACAACACCATCAACTCCAATCAACTCCACCAATCCAGATACACTCAACCCTGAGAATTCCAACAACCAAAGTGTCACTAAACCAGCTCCTCTTCACTCAACTCCTATTTCACACACCCCATCTCCAATCTCTCAACAACCATCCACTCCACCTTCCTCAACTTCATCCTCACAGACTTCATCATCTTCTTCCATTCCAGGTCCAATACCACCACCACCACCCAGAACCTCCACCAGAAACAGACAACCTCCCACTAAACTCAAAGATTATCACTGTCAACTTCCACACTCCAACATTCATACTGTGCACAAACACAAACATCATCATTCAAATTACCTCTCATATTCAAATTTAAGCACCAAATCATTGCATCTTGTTCACTCCATTGACAATATCACTGAACCCACCACATTTAAACAAGCATCTAGAAATCCAAAATGGATTGAAGCAATGAATAAGGAAATCACAACTTTAGAGAAGAATAAAACTCGGATCCTTACCCTTTACCACGGAAAAGCAACAATTGGCAAAGAAATGGGTCTATAAGATTAAATTTAATGTCGATGGCACAATAGAAAGATACAAGGCCGTGGTTGTAGCAAAGGGTTACAATCAAAAGGAAGGAATAGACTATCATGAAACATTTGCACCAAATGGCTAAGATCACTACAAGAAGAACTTTATCGGCGTTGCCATCCACTTTGGTTGGATCATTGAGCAGCTTAGATGTAAACAATGCATTTCTCCATGGTGACCTTAATGAGGATGTCTATATGGAAGTTCCCAAGGCTACTCCCAAACACTTCCTCCCAATACAGGTTTGCAAGTTAACCAAATCCTCTATGGTCTCAAACAGCAAATGACAATGGTTTGACAAACTTACTCAATTTCTCCTTTCATCGGGCTTCAAGCGAGCTATGTGGATACTCTCTCTTCACCTTTCATCGGGGCCAAATTCTCGCCTATTGGTATATGTGGATGATATCATCATTGTCGGTAATGATAAGCCCTCATTCAACAAGTCAAGCACAACCTTGATGAGAAGTTCAAGATCAAAGATCTTGGTCCCTTGCATTACTACCTAGGAATTGAATTCTTAAGAAACAAAGATGGCTTGGCTATGACTCGGAGGAAGTATGCTATTGATTTGGTAACACATGCAGCCTCCTTGACACAAAACCCTCACTATACCTCTCAATCCTCTTGTTAAACTCACAATGGATGATGGAGACTTATTACTGGACCCTTCTTTCTACTGTGACACTAGTTGGGAAACTCATCTATCTTACTATCACCGCACTGCACTTGGCCTTGCACTCAAACACTAAGTCAATTTCTACAACATCCAAGAACTCCTCATATGAAAGCTCTAACAAAGGTCATCGATATATCAAACTCACCATCGGACAAGGGTTGATCTTTCTCGCCGTAACACTCTCCATCTCAAAGCATTTCGTGATGCTGATCGGGCAAGTCGTCCTTTTCCGTAAGATCCAGTAACAGATATGGAGTTTTCCTTGGTTCTAGTCTCATTTCTTGGCAATCTAAAAAGCAATCAGTGGTTTCCAGGTCCTCAACAGAAGCTGAGTACAGGGCACTTGCAGACACCACTTGTGAAGTAACATGGCTTCAATGTCTCTTAAAGGAGTTCAAAATTCAAGCTCCAACTCCTATTCTCATGATGTGTGACAATGCTTCCTGCATAGCACTAGCCTCTAATCCTATTCATCATGCCAGAACAAAACACATTGAACTTGATTGCCATTTTGTGAGAGACAAGGTCAAAGCTGGACAAATCTTACCCACCTATATTTCTACCAAACATCAACTAGCAGATATTCTAACAAAGGGTCTGAGCAGTCCTTTACACTACAGTTGTTTATCCAAGTTGACAATGTGTAATCCTTACACACTGTCAACTTGTGAGGGGGATAATGGGAACCATGTTGATAACTCAACCAAGCATTCAGTTAACTCAACATATGTGGCCAACAAAGGATTCAGTGCTACCAAGTTCACTCCACACAAGATGAAGTTAACAATGCAGAAAAGCTTGTACAAATGCCAACTGATGTGATCTATATGTAATACAGCTTAATTAAAGTAGCATATAGAAGCTTAGTTTAGTTAGTTAGTTCTACTTACATAATGGAGTGTATAAATACATGTTGTATCTCACTTTTGTAACTAACAATTTCATTAATACAATTCACTTTTTCTCATATTCTCTGTTTCTCAAGAAATGCATCATAAAAATGTAAATACATTTCATTTTAGAATTAATATATTGCATGTAGCAAATATGAAATATAAAGCTAACATGCAATTGTTATACTAGATACCTTGAATCGATATATATATTAGTGTTTATCTAGTTTTATGGTCTTTATATAAATTTATCTGAAGGCGACAGTCTTCTTATTTTAATTCGTCATCACACACTATGCATATTATATATCATGGTATCACCATCTCCAGCTCATTTTGCAAGTAGACAACATGTAACTAATCCCACAAGATTGTTGAATCTTCTTAGGTATTACCATGGCATCACCCACATGATTAATTTAAATAATTCTTCTGTGTAATAATAACATTGACATATAATGTACCTTCGTGTTCAACATATACAAATCTTGACAATTACGATGATGATAACAATAATTTTTTAATTTTAAGATGAAATTGCACGGTATACTATTTTTCATCCGTGTAGAAGACCTAATAATCATCTCCATTTTTACAGTTAAGGATAGAATTGCCGCTCGTTTATGTAATTAAGTATTAAACGTGAATATGAGGATTATACAATTGGGATTAGGCTATCAAAATGCGGAGGCTGTCTTTATACATATACATGATGATAACTTTTCAGCCAACTTTTATGTCAATTTAGTTATCCAACTAAATCACAACTAATCCAAACAAGACGTCAACCAACAAGGTCTTCAGGATTACTCCCCTTTACCCAAAAAAAACCAACAAGGTCTTGTTTGATGACCTCACTCACATTCCACTACTCAATAGGACAGAAGCCTTAAGTATGTATGATATTTATTTATTATTTTTTTTTTAATAATTATCATGAATTACTATGCTTTGTATTACTTCAAATTATTATGGGGTTCCGCTCAATTGTGCTTTTAATTCATATACATTTAGGATATATGTGCTTATAGTATTTCATATCCATGCATAACTTACATACAAACGTATTTATAAGTTTACCTACAATGATAGTGTTTTACATTGGTTACGTACTTTCGCGTATTCCATTACTTTTGGTTTCATCCACTCTCCTTAACCCGCATAAGTATGATCTGATCAAATTTGTTGCTAAAAAGTACTCGGTAATCTTCAGCTGACGTTGATATATTTGTTGAAAAATAGTATGGAACATAAAAAATAAAGGTTAACAAATCAAAAGTAGTAAAAGACAAAAGGCTAATCATCTAAAAATGTAGTTAACTTGCCACTTTTTCTCATTGTATGTAGCATTTTTTTTTCTCATTCTGTCAATAAACCTCTATCGTTAGTCCTTTCCGTGTACCCGTTACCAAAAAAACCTGCATCGTTAGTCCTTTATACTAACGACCGTTAATAAATAACTTAAAATTTGGTTATCTTACGCTAAACTTGCGTCGTTGGTCCTTTATACTTAACGATCTTTAAAAAATAATTTTAAATTTGGTTTTCTTACGTTTTCGTCCGTTTTTTTCACGTTTTTACACGTTTTCGTTCGTGTTAACACGCTTTCGTCCGTTTTTTCACGTTTTATCCGTTTTTACACGTTTTCATTCGTTTTTACATGTTTTCGTCCGTTTTTTCACGTTTTCGTCTGTTTTTCCCTGTTTCGTATGTTTTTTCACGTTTTCATCCGTTTTTACATGTTTTCATCCATTTTTACACATTTTCGTCCATTTTTGCACGTTTTCGTTCGTTTTTACACGTTATTATCCGTTTTAACACGGTTTCGTACGATTTAACACGGTTTCGTTTATTTTTTCACGTTTTCATCTATTTTTACACGTTTTCATCCGTTTTTGCATGTTTTCGTCTGTTTGCATGTTTTAGTCTGTTTTTACACGTTTTCGTATGTTTTAACACGTTTTCGTCCGTTATTCACGTTTTCATCCATTTTTTCTCGTTTTCATCCGTTTCTACACGTTTTCATCCGTTTTTACACGTTTTCGTTCGTTTTTGCACGTGTTTGTCCGTTGTTTCACGTTTTCATCTGTTTTTACACGTTTTTTTTTTTATTTTATTTTATTTTATTTTTTTTTGGGTAAAGGGGAGTAATCCTGCACCCTGGTAAATATATTAACCAAAAATGATTTAAGTACAATGGATATGAGTGAAATCCCATATCTCAGCCCGTTACATAGGCATAAAGCTTACATAACAAGATACTACCTATTTTTCTAAACAAGAAAATAAACCATTACTCGAATGATAACGTAGAACATAACGAAAGAAAATTACTTCCTAGGTCCTTGAAGCTTGGTGCCATACATGGCATTAAAGGCATCCAAATTCCCTGGAAGATCAGAAACCTGCTTCGCATAGTCATCGTAGTCATAGTCATCATACTCATCTTCAAACTCTTGGCCACCACCGAATAGATTAGCGACTCATCAAATGGGTTATCAACCACCTCATCTTCGTAATCGACAACACGATCTCTCCCACTTTAGAAAAAGGGTTAACTCTTAGTAGAAGAAGGCGTGGAATACAAGAATCACTATTTTTAGGAGCCACACCCGACTCCATCTCTTTCAAATCACTCACAAGGGTTCTTGTGATGCAGTACTGTCTTAGTAGACTTATCTTCATTAACTTCCATTGTACGACCGTAATCCACATCCTTGTTGGTGACATTTGAAGGAGTACCAAAAGCATCCGTATATTCCATATTAAGAGCATCAAACTGATTAGATGTAGAGATCTTTGTTCCACTCGAACTAGCCATATCAGAAGCATTCTTCTTAGTGACTTCCACTTTCTTAGGTTCAGGAGGAGTCTTTTTGGGTTGATATTGAAACAGCTTACCCACAACAGGTTTAGTAAACCCTCCTTGACCCGGAATAGTAGAACCACCATGCTTTCCTTTCTTCTTATTATTGACCGTCTTGAAACCATCATTAACACGTTTAGTAGGCTGAGCAGGAGGTTCAACAACTTTAGGACATTCAATAACATGTTTTTACACGTTTTCATCCGTTGTTTCACGTTTTCGTTCGTGTGTTGCACATTTTGTCTATTTTTTCGCATATTAATACATTTTTGAATGTTTTCGGCCGTTTCTACATGTTTTCATCCGTTTTTACACATCTCTTCCATTTATACACATTTTCGTACGTGTTTACACATGAAAAACTGATGAAAATGTGAAAAAATAGATGAAACATGAAAAAACAGACGAAAATGTGAAAAAGTAGACGAAAACATGTAAAAGCGGATGAAAATGTGTAAAAACGGATGAAATCGTGAAAAAATAGATGGAAATGTGTTAAAACGGATGAAAACGTGTAAAAACGGAGGAAAATGAGAAAAACAAACGAAAACGTGTTAAAACATAGAAAAATGTGTAAAACAGACGAAATCATGCAAAAACGGATGTAAACGTGTAAAAACGGATGAAGAAGTGAAAAAACTGACGAAAGCGTGTTAAAACGGACCAAAACATGTAAAGACCGACGAAAATGTGAAAAAAATGGAAGAAAACGTGTAAAAACGGACGATAACATGTAAAAACGGATGAAAATGCGAAAAAACGGACGAAAACATGTAAGAACGGATGAAAACGTGCAAAAACGGACGAAAATGTGTTAAAACGGATGAAAACATGTAAAAACGGATGAAAATGTGAGAAAGCGTAAGAAAACGTGTAAAACGGACGAATACATATGTAAAACGGATGAAAACTTGAAAAGGGACGAAAACGTGTTAAACGGACGACGTGTAAAACGAATGAAAACATGCAAAACCGACAAAAATGTGTAAAACGGATGAAACGTAAAACAGATGAAAACGTGAAAAATGAACGAAAACTTGAAAAGCGGATGAAAGCGTAAAACGCGTAAAACGTGAAAACGGACAAAACGTGTTAAAGCGAACCAAAACGTGTAAAACGGACAGAAACGTAAGAAAACCAAATTTTAAGTATAAAGGACCAACGATGCAAGTTTAGCATAAGATAACCAAATTTTAAGTTGTTATTAACGGTCGTTAGCATAAAGGACTAACGATGCAGGTTTTTTTGGTAACGGGTACACAGAAAGGACTAACGATAGAGGTTTATTGACAGAATGAGAAAAAAAAAAGAGAGAATGCTACATACAATAGGAAAAAGTGGCAAGTTAACTACATTTTTGGATGATTTGCCCAAAGACAAAATATACAGAACAAAAAACCATAAAAAAATGATCTTGTTATGCCAACACAATGGCTAAAATGGAAGGTAGATGTGGTAAAATAAGGATAAGGGGGGTGTACCCATAGTACCACCCTTTATGAAATGCAAAGTGTGACAAACTTCATGTGAAACTGTCATACATATATTTGTACAGTAATAGTCATAGACTAGTAGGATAATAGCATACAGACTTTGACGGTCCTGAACAAACACGCTACGGGATGTCACCAGGTACCAACACATTAGAGTAATAAGACATTAAACTATATACCTGAGGCTGCAGGAGTTAATGAGTCTCATGCCTAACGCGATTATATAAGTCACAAAGATTCACAAAACGTCACACAAAAGAAATACTAACATTCACTTGACGCCACAAAATGAAACATAATACTAAGACTAGTTTATCGCACCAACCGCAACCATTTGTGCCACAAACTTTTCCATCATCATCCAACTGATCAAACATCACTGAAAGTGGCTCACTGCTACCAATCAAGGACATCACCACAAGACACTCATCGAGTGTAAGACCACGCGTAAATCTTTCATCTGACTCGCTACTTTGCCCATAATGCCAATCACGTAGTGCATTCTTTTGCCACTAGGCACTAGCAGCAGCCTTTAATGGCCTGTTTAAAATCTGTGACAATTTGGTGAGAAGGTGCCATTATGTTTGTTGTTTTGTTATTTAATGTTTTATTTTCAAACTTTGAATTATTCAATAATTGGTGTAAACTTAATAGTAGGTCAGAAAGTGAATATTCTACTACAATAATAATGCAACTAACAAACCTCCATAGTCCATAAATTAAGGGTGATGATTTGTACACTCTATATATTGATTAAAATTAAGGATACCAAGGAAGCCACACGCTTATACACATGTTCTTCTATATATACAAACACAAACCGAAGAGATTTATGTATATCACCCAAACACACACACTCCTTCACTTCTTTTTTTGTAACAACCCAACCACCCTTTTTTGTTCAGACAAACAAACAGATACTTACATGATGTCTTCAGTCAATCATGACGAATTTGCTCACTTAAAAATCCCCCTTGAAAATATACTATCAGCCACCAACAACTTCGCTGAAGAAAATTTCTGGGGAGAAGCTAATTTTGGGAATCATTACAAGGGACAGCTCTTGTGGTCCGGTGAGTTGATTAAAATACATGCTCAGAGGTGGAATAAGGAATGGCATGAAAAAGAAGAACAGTTTTGGATGGAGATTTTCTTGCTTTCAAGTCTCAAGCACAAAAATTTGGTTTCATTAGTTGGGTTTTGTGATGAAAATGGTGAGAAAATCATCATTATCAAGCTGGAGATCTATGGAAGTCTTGACAATTATTTAAGTTACACGATGATGTTGACATGGCTGCGAAGATTGGAGATATGTGTCGGTGTTGCGCATGCACTGAGTTACATTCATTATGACGAGTCACGTGATTTTAGCGTGATACATCAAAACATCGAAAGTGAGACAGTTCTAATAAATGATAACTTTGAACCCAAGTTATCTGAATTTAGACTTTCCATGAAGATTAACGCATCTCAGAGGCGTGACTCATTCCATGTTGATAAAGTTTGGGATAGGGAGGGGTATACAAACCCGACATATATAGAGACAAAGAGTGCACACCACAAGTCAGATATATATTCCTTTGGGATAGTTATGTTTGAACTACTGTGTGGTAGGAAAGCAGTAATCAACGAGGACCAAGATAATAAGTACTTGGCTTCTGTGGCTGTTACCCATTATAGGGAGAAGAAACTCCATGAAATAATTGATTGGGATCTGTGGAATCAAATGGACTCTCAATCATTTAACATTTTCGCGGAAATAGCATACGACTGCTTGAATGAAGAACGATCGTCACAGCGCCCACATATTGATGAGATTGGAACAAGACTTGAGAAAGTGTTGGAACTTCAACTCAAGCATCAGAATGAGGTAAGATGGTTTTTCCTCTGGCATCTTTCTATAATAATAAGTACTACTATCTATTTGGTTGAGTGTATACACCTTCACTCTATCAGTTTGCTGTTTAGCTTAGACACTATAAACTCCTAGTACCTTACTAGACTCTGATGAGTTTAACACACTTATAGTCTCATTTAGAGTCCAATCATCCATCTTTCTGATGTCCAAACAGCATGTAATTTCTCCGAAAAACAGCATACAAACCTTTAAAAGCATGTAATTGCCAATCGCTGTAAGAAAACAGCTTACAAACATGTAATTGCTGCAAAAAAAACAGGGTTGCTGTAAAATACTATGCTGCAACAGCATTTAAAAACTATAATTTAGTGACGGAGCCACATTAGTGGTTGGGTTGGCCAAGGCCCACCCTAACGTTTTGTAAAATGTATACTTCTATTAGTAAATTTGATCATATCTACATGGACTTGGCCAACCTTGTTCTTTCTCTTGAATTTATTAGAATGTCTCTTATAAATGGTTTAATAGAATTTCCGCTCAAATAATTTGAATCTATGATCAAAAATTATGTATTGAGCTCTCTTTCGCACACACTGTCATATTTTGTTTTAATGTGTGGTTTATCGGTTGGGTTAACAATTATTCATGAATAAAACCTAATGTAAATTTTACAGATTTCAAATTCTTTTAACCTTTCGTACTATACACTTATTGCTGCTAAAACACAACATATAATACGTAATTTATTTTTAAAAAAAGAGCATGCAATTGCTGCAAATACTTGTCTCCAAACAGCCATGTAAAGGCTATGTCCAAACAACATATAAAAGCTGTTAAAACAGCATATAAGCATGTCCAAACAGCCCATCTTTCTGTCTAAACAGCTTTTAAAGCCTTTAAAAACTTGTAAAAAGCAATGTGGAACACATATAGAAGATTTAATGACAAACCAGCCGGAATTATAGAAACGGGTAAAACCCGGCGGGTCACGCTGGTTTTGAATTCTTAAAACCGGTTTCTTTTGACTCATTATCTAAGCCGGACCTGGTTCGACCGGTTGAACCAGACGGGTCGAACCGGGTTTCAAAACATTGAATAAAAGAAAATTGGTATAGTAAAAGTACTTGTTGATGGCCTTGCACTATAGCTTGTCCATCCCCTTTTTGTTTGTGTCTTTAACCTCAAAATGTAAATTTTTAGGAACTCTGATACTTCAAAGTATTTTCCCATTTCAAAATTATCTACGAAATAAAACCACAAATATTAACAGAGTTATGACACATTGACCGGAAGAGAAGCAACTTCCATTATACGGGTTCAACTCCTTTACTTGTAAATTCGTTTTTCCAGGTTACGGTTTGTCTCTATGTTGCGATAAGAAACGAATAACTGATAAGAAAAAAGGTCAATTAGGTCACTTGTTAAGACTTGATAGTCACCCACAGTGTATTTCTAGTGAATAAAACTTTCTAAATCCTTTTCATAAAACATATTTGACTATCAGTATTTCTTGGACAAATTCTTTTTTTTCAAGTCAACCCAGAGTGACACACAAAGAAGTTAATGTAAGCGATTAAATACAACATACCTAGTAACCTCAACCAATATCAGCAACATTAAAAAGACGAAAAAGGTAGCTAAATGACGGTCAATAAACAAGACATTACGAAAATGAAACAAGTACCTTCTCGATATTACCCATATTAATCCTTTTAACCTTGGTTATCTTAGCCTTCAGTTTTGTCAGTATACTTATTTTATATGATCCCTTGGCCTCTTTATTCGCCTCAACAGAAAACATAAGACTCGTATTAGTTTCAGAAAAGAATACTCAACAAAATAATGTATGACATCTAAACCCAACACGCACCCGAACTCCTTATCAATATTGTATGCAAGTAAATGGGTAACAACCTTCTAATTTCAGCGTTTATTCTTTTACTGTATTATATAAGCACTTATCCGTTGACTTTTTGGGATTATTGATCTGCTTTGAAACATTACCTTGCCACTTTTCAAAGCTTTCCATATAGTCCTTCAATTGGTCCTTGGTATTATGGGTCCCCTTCTCATACGCTTTGGAAAATTATTTTGTGCCTGAAACAAGAATGAGTAGTATATAAGAACTGGAATGAATGCAGGCATGCAGCAATAGCATAATCATTTGATTTAAAAAAGTCTATAGAAAGATTACTCAAACTCAACAAATATCCATACTTCGCTAATGGTAAAGGAAAAAATCTAAATGAGTTCCATAGAGATCAAACTTATACAAGCTCTTGATCTTCCCTTTCAAAATCAGCAACTTGGCTTTAAAAGTTTCCATTACAACATTTAATAATGTCTCACCATTCCTTTCAATATCCTGAAAAATCCTCCAATTCCACTATTGTCAAATAAAGTATCCTGCAACAGCTGCGAAAACATGTCACTGGAAACAACTTCAAACATCAAATGACTAAACATCAACACTAAACAAAAGTATATTGCAACGTTAAAAAATTTACTGTTACACAAAGCACATGACTTTGATTCAGGTAGACAAAGTATCGCCCTTGTAATCCATACTTACATCATCTGATTCAGGGCCAAATGCTTTAAAAAACACCTTAGGAGCAAATATTGATTACATTAACCAAGACCAAATATCAACATGAAGTCACTCACCAAAAAAATGATACTTAATAAGACCATTCACTTGATCACTTCCTAAACTTCTAACTAACATGTCTTAGACATGGTTCAGGAATTTTATCAAACACTTTGTACGCATTATTAAACTGCCTTTTTGTAACTCACATTTTTACTTGACTATTTTACAGATAATGAAAGAATTTGCCCACCTCAGAGTCCCCCTTGAAAATATCCTATCTGCCACCAAAAACTTTGCTGATGGAAATGTCATCGGCAGAGGTGGAATTGGAAACCGTTACAAGGGACAGCTTTTGTGGTCGGGTGAGTTGATTGATATCCATGCTCGGAGGTTAAATATAGACTTGGAGGATAGAGAACAAAAGTTTTGGACGGAGATTTCGATGCTGTCTAGTCTCAAGCATAAGAATCTGGTTTCTATTGTTGGGTTTTGTGATGAGAATGATGAGAAGATCATCATTAACAAGTATGAGACCAGATTAAGTCTTGATAACTATTTAAGTAACCCGATGTTGTTGACATGGGTCCGAAGATTGGAGATATGTGTCGGTGTTGCGCATGCATTGAGCTACATCCATTACGACGAGCCACGCGATTTCAGCGTAATACACCGGCTAATCGACAACTCTAGAATTCTATTAAATGATGATTGGGAACCTAAGTTATCTTGTTTTGAATGTTCCATGAAGATCAAAGCATCTCAAAGGCACCATTCATTTCATACTAATAGACTTGAATATGTGAAAGGGTATGGAGACCCAACATATATTGAGACTAAAAGTGCGAACCACAAGTCAGATATCTACTCCTTTGGGATAGTATTATTTGAATTACTGTGTGGTAGGAAAGCATTTGTTGACAGCGATAATAACAAGTATTTGGCTCCTCTGGCCATTACCCATTATAGAGAGAAAAGACTCGATGAAATAATTGATTGGGACCTGTGGAATCAAATGGACTCGCAGTCATTCGACATTTTCGCGGAAACAGCGTATGAATGCTTGAATGAAGAACGATGGCAGCGCCCAAATATTGATGAGATTGTCACGAGACTTGAGAAAGCGTTGGAACTTCAACTCGAACATCAAAATGAGGTAAAACAGTTTTTCCTCTTCCATCTTTCTATAATAATAAGTATACTATATCAGTGGTTTATCTAGACCCTATAAAACTCCTAGTACGTTATTAGCCTTTGATCTGTTTCCAAACAGCATGTAATTGCTCTGAAAAACAGCATACAAACCTTTAAAAGTATCTAATTGCAAATCGCTATAAAAAACAGCATACAAACATGTAATAGCTGCTTAAAAAACATAGTTGCTGTATAAAACTGCGTCGGAACAGCATATAAAAACTGTAATTGCTGCAAAAACTTCTCTCCAAACATCCATGTAAAGGCTATGTCCAAACAACATAAAACGCCGTAAAAACAGCATATAAGCCTGTCCAAACAGCCCATCCTTCTATTGTCGAAATAGCATATAGAAAGTGTTTAAAACACCATAAAAACCTGTCTAAACAGCTTTTAAAGCCTTTAAAAACATGTAAAAAGCAAAGTGGAACACATATAAAAGATTTAATGACAAACCCAGCCGGAATTATAGAGACGGGTAAAACCCGGCGGGTCACGCTGGTTTTAAATTCTTAAAACCGGTTTCTTTTGACCCGTATCTACTTTGGAACCACTTCGACATGTTAAACCGGGTTTCAAAAATGAAAAAAATAAAACTGGTATAGTAAAAGTATTTGTTGATGTCTGCAAACATTTGTGAACTATGACCTTTATGAAACTGGGGGAGTGTCCCTTGTAGACGATTAAAATTAGAAACTAGGGGATTGCTGAGTTACAAAGTAAAATCAAAATTTTAATAGTATAGTTATTAAATCTACCTGTAGTTTAGCAAGTTCATTACGATATACACAAGGTAGTATATATGGCCTTGCACTGTAGCTTGTCCAAATTTTCTTCAAAATTACATGTAAGCTACATATGAGTTGTCCACCGCCTTTTTGTTCGTGTCTTTAACCTCAAAACTAAAACTTTTAGGGACTCTAATCTTCAAATATTAACAGACTTAATTATGAGGCATTGACTGGAAGAGAAGCAACTTCCGTTATACGGGTTTGACTCATTTACTTGTCAATTTGTCTGCCCAGGTTATGGTTTGTCTCTATGCGGCGATAAAAAAACGAAAAACAGATAAGAAAAAAAAGGTTAATTAGGTCACTGGTTAAGACTTGATAGTCACCCACAGTGTATTTTTAGTGAATAAAACTTTCTATATTGAGATCTATATTCAACTTTTGCCTTGTAATAATATGGCTATAAAATATATTTGACTATCAGTTTTTCTTTGACAATTTTTTTTTTTCAAGTCAACCCAGCCACACTGAAGTCAATGTAAGAGATTAAACACAACATTAATGTCCCATAAGCACCATGAAACACCAAAACCGACATGTTGAAAAGGCGAAAAAGGAAGCTAAATGATGGCCAATAAACAAAACATCACGAAAACGAAACAACTACCTTCTCAATATAGCCCATAATAATCCTTTTGACCTTGGTTATCTTAATATGACCCCTTGGCCTTATTAAACTCCTTTTTTCTAACTCACATTTTAACTTGACTATTCTACAGATAATGAAAGAATTTGCTCACCTCAGAGTCCCCCTTGAAAATATCCTATCTGCCACCAACAACTTCGCTGATGAAAATATCTGGGGAGAAGCTAATTTTGGAAATCATTACACGGGACAGCTCTTGTGGTCCTGTGAGTTGATTGATATCCATGCTCAGAGGTGGAATAAAGAATGTGATGATGAAAAAGAACAACAGTTTTGGAAAGAGATTTCATTGCTTTCAAGTCTCAAGCATAAAAATCTGGTTTCTCTTGTTGGGTTTTGTGATGAGAATGATGAGAAGATCATCATTATCAAGCTTGAGACCAGGGGAAGTCTCGCCCTATTTCTAAGTGACCCGATTTCGTTGACATGGGTGCGAAGATTGGAGATATCTATCGATATTGCGCATGCATTGAGCAACATTCATTATTACGAGCAACGCGATTTCAGCGTAATACACCGGCTCATTAGCAGTGGCACAGTTTTATTAAATGATGAATGGGAACCCAAGTTATCTAGTTTTCAAGGGTCCATGAAGATTAAAGCTTCTCAAAGGCACCATTCATTTCATACTAATAAAGTTAAGGGTGTGAAAGGGTATGGAGACCCAACATATATTGAGACTAAAAGTGTGAACCACAAGTCGGATATCTACTCCTTTGGGATGGTATTGTTTGAATTATTGTGTGGTAGGAAAGCAGTAAGTGACGATCAAGATAATAAGTTTTTGGGTCCAGTGGCCATTTTTCATTATAAAAAGAAAATACTGGATGAGATAACTGATCCGGTTCTGCGGAAACAAATGGATCCGCAATCATTCAATGTTTTCGCGAAGATAGCATATGACTGCTTGAATGAAGAAAGATCTCGACGCCCGGATATAAGTGAGGTTGTCACAAGACTGGAGGAAGCCTTGAAACTTCAATTGGCACGTGAAAATAGGCTTGTAAGACACTTTTTTCTCTTTCATCTTTTTATATCATAACTACTCTATGTATTAATAACGGTAATTTATAATGTTAAAGGAACACTCAATAGTAGCGGCCAAAGTTGAAGGTACGTCATCCAATCGTGACAAGGTAATTTATTTTTTTCTAACTCTTGTTGTAAGTTGTTGAAATTTTCAATGAGAGGAGTTTGGAACACACATTTTAGCAAGTAGGGGGAAATGTCAACTTTTCTTCTTTTGATAAACGTTAGAATTACTGAATGTTTTACCCAGTTAATCTACTCACTTGGTAATGTTGTCTTGTTTGGTACATATAGGAATCAATGGCTTTCATATCTACAAATGTTGAATCTCATGTCAGCAAAAAGACAATGTCTTCCTTCAAAGACCTCTCTAACCTAAAACTCAGCTTTCAAGATATAGCATCTGCAACCAACAATTTTGCTCATGAAAATATCATCTCAGAATTTAGGCATGGAACGATTTTCATAGGCCGTCTCTTACATTCTGAACAATTCATCGATATTATTGCACTACTACACAAACTGCTTTTACCCACAGATTTTTTCCCACGAAAACAAAACCGTGTGAAATTTCACACGGAATAACTACAAATTACACACCAAATTGTTGACCAAGTTTCGGTGGGAAATATGTCGTAAATTTCCCACGAATTTCCCACTATTTACATACTAAATTGTTGACCAAGCTTTCGTGTGAAATCCGTCACAAATTTCTCACAGATTTGCGACAATATTCACACTATTCATGTTGATTAGACATCCGTGGGAAACTTGTGGCACATTTCACACATATTAGCCACGGCCAAAATTATGTGGCAAGTTTTAGATACATTACTCACGAATTTCACACGTCATTAATTTGATAAAATAACTATTTAAGCGGCCCGTGGAAATCCGTAGGTCAAGAGTCACGCATTCTCACAAGAAGTTGTTTTGTGTTAGTCGTGGGAAATATGTCGGTACTTTCCACGGATTTCACAAAAATAATTTTTTTTTTTTTTGTGTTTCGTATACTTACACATTCCACATTACTTAATATGTATTCATATGTGTTGGTAGTTTCATTATTATGTGTCTTTGTTTATTAATGTTACTATTTACGTGAGTATCACAAGTGTATGTGTAGGTTTATGTATAACTTTTGATGAAAAACCATTGTATATGTGGATATCTACACGTATATGTTTCGTATGTCCATTTATGACCTTCATCGTATCTATATATGTTTTGTATGTAGGTATACTGAGGCGAGTATATGCGTGAACGTGTAAGTACATTAGAAAAAGTAAAAGAAAACGATTATGCCCGTGGGAAAGTCGTCGGTAATTTCCCACGGATTACCTACCAATCTAATGAATCCGTGGGAAATATGTGAGTAAATACCCACAGATTTCCCACAAACAATATCGTTTTTACGTTTTTGTATACTTACACACTCCCCAATTACCTAGTATGTCTTCATATGTGTTTGTTGTTTTATATTTTATGTGCTTCTTTATTAATGTAACTATTTATATAAGTATCATAAGTATTACAAGTATTATGTGCTTCATATTATATGTGTTTGTTGTATTACAAGTGTGTGTAGCTTTAGGTTTAACTTATTCCTCTAATAAAACCATTGTACACGTATGAATATCTTCTCAAATATGTTCCATATGTCCGATGTGGATGTGTAGATATGTGTATAACTTATTTGTGTAACAAATCATTGTATATGTACAAATATCTACACTTATATGTTTTGTGTGTTTGCTATGACCTTAATTGTATCTTTGAATGTTTTATATCTAGATATACAAAGATGTGTATGTGCGTGAACGTGAAACTATAACGTAAAGGTAAAAAGGCGACCAGGTGTGTTGGACTTTCATCGCTAATTTCTGGCATATTACCTACTAGGTGTGTGGGAAATTCATCGCTATTAACGTAACTATTAGGAGCGTTGAGCTTTTAGGAGTTGTTTTACACATTATAATTACAACTAAAACTACGTTACCAAACATTTTCGTAAAAAAAAACAACCACTGCTCACAACTACTACTTACATCTACGGCTCACTGCTACAACTTACTCTTACTTCACTTCTACTACTATTTTTACCAAACACACACTATGTCATGTATCATCAAGGATGAGCCAATGGTGTATGGTCGTTTCAAATGTACTGACCACCTTCACGTTATGTCGAGATGGGTCCTCAAAGATTAGCTTCTTATGTCTTGCCTAATGTATAAATATCCATTAGACACACATTATGATTTATGTGATTTGATGTCAATCTAAGATATGGCTCTCAAATGCTCTTTAAGGTTCAAGAACCTAACCAGGCTCAATGTTAGAAACTCGCGTTGAGCTCCTTTATTTAAGGTTCTTCACATTAAGCTTTTTTTTTGGTTTGGGCTTGTTTGAACCGAGTTTGTGTTGAGTTTTTAACACGAAAACTCGAGTAACTCACGAGCAACTCAACCCTGTAGATGAATTACATTTTTATACTCTAACTCTTTGTAATTAGATAATTATTCTACTCATTTTTTTTTATAATATAAGGATACCATATTTTTGGTAATGTAAGAAATTAGTTTTTTTTTTCATAGTTAAATTTCTTAAACACTAAAAAGTACTCGTATTTAGTATCCCGCCTACCTAATTGAAGTATCCCGCCCTTCTTTTCCCCAAAATCAAAACCCTAACCCTACATCCCTCTAATTCCGCCTCCCTTCTTTTTCCCTTGAGCTGCACACACACACACAGAAGACGCCAAACCATCTCTTTGCTTCTTCTTCATGAGTTCGTTCCTAATTCACCACATATAAGGTATGTATCCGACCTCACTCTATCATCAATCCGATTTTTTTTTTGGGCTAATTTCATATCTAATGTTTGAGGTCTAATTCGCCACTCAATACCGTTGGATTGTTGCCGAGACATGTGTCTATTTGTTTCTAGAACCGACGTGCTCGGTTGAAGATTAAAATCCTCAAAAAGATCAAGATTGTCTTAAGTCTTCTCATGATGTCTTAACGCCGATCGATTCTATAGCCAATGGAAACCGAAAAGCCAAAAATGAGGTAACACAAATCATTATTTTCATTTGAACACATGTGGCCTATCTTGTTATTGGGTTTTGAGATTGCTTGCAAAAGCGTACATTCATACAAAGAGAACTTACTTTATGGTCATTTGGGATTGGTTACTAAAGCATTTGTATATCTGTTTAGTTATAAGTCACATAAAGTGTTGCAATCATTTTGTTTATGGTATTTTCAAGTTATGTATCTTAACAAAGAGCCTAAACTACTATAACTGTATGTTAAGAAAAAGTAAATTGGCTACAAACATTATAGTTGGTATGAATTATGAAAATACTCATTTTATATTTAATATATGGTCTCTACCTTTTGTGCTCTGATTCTTGTTCTTTTGTTTATTAAAATCTTGATTTTTCAAAGTACCTAGTACACATGAACAGAGATATTAGAAAAAATATGAGATAGAGATCAAATTTCTACCTAAATCCACATTGACTAAGTTCTATTATGTCTTGAATATTGGGATAACATCATCATTTTTGCAGGTATTGTACTATATCAGAAGTGAAGATGCACTTGATGAAAGTTTTCCTAACAACATGAAGAGGTTAAGAATGAAAAGATGAGTGGACATTCGCAAAAGGAATAGGGGTAACGAAGAAATAGTTAAAGCATATCACATGCTCGCACCAATCCTAGAGATCTAGTATAAGTGATTTGTTTTAGTCAATTTGGTTGTGGTGTTATATAATGTTTGGTTGTGTAGTAGGATAACAATGTGGTCTTGAATTTTTTATATTGGATTGATGCCTTTTATTTGCTTGATTATTGCATTTTGTTTGTAGTATTATGACTTTTCAATTTTAGTAAATACGCCAAAAACAAGCTTTTAATTTATAAATGCATCGATATGTGGCGATGAACTTCACACATATTTCCCACGGAAAAGTTCAATCGGTATTTGTGGGAAGAGGTGCAGAGGTAAGTTGTGGGAAAATGTTTGTCACAAATCTGTGGGAAAATGGTTGTGGGAAAACTTCATAGAAAATCTGTGGCAACTTATGTTGTAGGAAATCGGTGGGAATTATCATCATCGATTTCCCACGGCAATATCCGTGGAAAAATAGTCAACGAACAGTGGGAAAGTTGGTGTGAAAATATTTAGCCACGGGGTTTTTACAAACGGAATTTATCCGTGTGAATTCCGTGGATAAAGGCCTTTACACACGGATTTTCCCACAGATTCGACTGTGGGAAATCCATGATTTTGTAGTAGTGTTGCAAAGAGGTTCTATACCAATTATATAAAAGATGTGAGCAAAAATATTTGGACGGAGATTTCGATGCTTGCTAGTCTCAAACATAAGAATCTAGTGTCTCTTATTGGTTTTTATGAAGATGTGGTCAGTAGGATTATCGTATACAAGAAGGAGGCCAACCGAAGTCTCGAAACATATATAAGTGACCCGACCCTCACATGGATGCAAAGGTTGAAGATATGTGTTGGTGTTGCGAAGGCATTGAGTTACATCCATTATGATCCTGGACGAGATGTTAGTGTCATACATTGCAACATCACGAGCTCGAATATTTTACTAGATGAAAAATGGGAACCAAAGTTATATGGTTTTGAACTTTCATTGAAAAATACAGTAGCTCGAAGGTACCATCTTCTTCTGACTCGTGATATTATTGAGAATGTATACATGGATCCAAAATACAAAAAGACTGGAGGTGTGACCCACAAGTCAGATGTGTATTCATTTGGTGTTGTATCATTGGAAGTCTTGTGCGGAAGGAGTGCAGATGAAGCGTTGGGAGAGGGGTTATTAAATCAACTCGCCAAATCTCGTTTGGATGATATGATCGATCCAAATTTACAAAACAGATGGACCCGAAGCATTCAAAATCTTCTCGGATACATCATATTGGTGCATAAAGAGGATAGAGCGGATCGTCCATATATCGATCGGGTTGTCAAAAGGCTTGAGAAAGCTTTGGAACTTCAGTGGAAACATGAGAATCCAGTTAACCGTTCATCATCCATTCAATTGAAGGTATGCAACTAATTTACTTTAACTTTTCATTTAAGGCCGATTATTAGTAATAAACAAGAGTGTTTACAACTGTTATCGTCTTGTTTAACGATATAATATAATCCACTATCTATCCTCACTACAAATGCCAATTGTACGTTTCTTGTCAAGTATCAAAAAATTATTACCTTACTCAAACGTTTATGCGATCTGATTTCACATTATTATAATTATTTAGCCTTTTATTTTATATTTCTTAGAATATAATATCATAAAACTAAAATGTATTATTTAAAACTATGATTATTGTGATAAATATGGTGAATATGGACATATGAAATGTATTTTCTTTATTAAAACTTTAAGGGTTTTGCTAAAACTTTAAGGGTTTAAGAAACAAAAATATGCATAACTTGTGGTACACTGAGTTGAGAGGTGTTAAAATCACGAAGTGGACATCCAAATGAGTAGAGATCCATCTAAAAATGACACATATTGAATGTGTGGTTATAGTTACTTCTCATCCATCACATTTTAAGATTTGTTCTCATTTGTTCACAACCTTATATGTTTTGTGTTCTTGAGTTCAATGAAAAGAAAAGTAAATTGATAATTTTACCCCCTTTATTTATATCAACAAATCAGCAAATGAAAATAGAATAAATGCCACTATATGACTAAAACCATCAAGTATGTGAAACACAAAAGCCATAAACCATTTGATTACAAACAAAATCACAACACAAAAGAAAGTTGAGCATTCTTGAGAGCGCATCAAAGACAATCATTACAAATTTACAAGCATTTCAAATCACACAAAATAACAAGTAAGATTCTTAAAATAAAATCGATCGATAATCAAGCTTCTTCATTCATTTGCATCCATCATTGTTGCTAAGATATCCATCCGTATTTAAAGTGAAACACCAAAAAGTGCTCGTGTTTTTTTTTCTGGATTTTCCACCAGAACAAGATATGCATGTGATATGTCATCACGTTTAACACCCATTAGCTGAAGTTCATGATAAATTTCCACCTCCAAATAGATACGTGGACAGGAACTTTCCATAATCTTTGAATATGTAGAGAATGACAAACATTATTTAAAGTATACAAACATAAAGACAATAATGATATGAGGTAGAAAAGTCCAATACCTTATTACTCCTGATTATAGCATACGCTAAATTGTTATGTGAACTCATGATCTTTGAGGTAAACGCATCTTCTTCGAGCTTTCTTTTTATTGTTTTTTGATGGTATTGTGTTTGTAAGCTGCACTTGTGGTGTAACATGATCATTGTCACCTGTAGTGAAATTTTCCAAACTAATCTCATTGGTTTCTAATAGTTGATCAATCTCATCAACTGTTTCCCACTCGTTGCTCATCTTGTTTCATTCCATTTTTTCTTTCTTTTGCTCACTTGTTGCTTTGTCTTTTTTTTGAACGGCAATTGTGGCTACATGGCTCCTAGCCCACAAGGTGTAGCGAGCCCACACAACCAGGTTGGGTCCAGCCTAGAAGCTTGGTTTAAACTTGCGCGCATCGTTGCGCTCGCATCGCGCATCACAGTGATGCGTTTGAAAAAATGCAACGCGAAACCTGATGTGATGTTCCAGGATACGGCCTAATGCGAATGCATCACATCGCAACAATGTATTGCTCGCATCGAACGCAATGGACGCATCACTTCGCAACAGTTTTAATTTTGACTTTTATAGTTTAAGTTGACTTTTTGTTTCTGGTCAAACCATTAAGTTGACATATTTGGTGTTATAACATCAACTAATATCATTTTGCACGTCACTTATTCCATATTTAATCATTTACTTGTAGAGTAATTTAAGTAGAAATATTATATATATTTTATTTCTTACCGATCGCCGCGCGTCCGTGATGCGCTCGCAACCGCATTGCGCATCACGCATCAGTCTTTTGGACCTTGAGCGCAACGGATCGGCTCACGCAATTTAAAACCAAGCGCAGAAGGCAATGGCACCCTTCCTTTTACGCACGCGGGAGGAAACCCCTATCGCCCTAGACAAGACTCGAACTTAAGATCTTGCCTAGGAGGGTAAAACCTCCATACCGCTAGACTAGAGGCCCTTTGACTCTATAATGATTAATTGGTTTTGTCCTCAAACTTGCAGTATCAGGCTTTCCCTGTTATATAATAAGCAAATATATGCAAGCAATCTCTTATAACAACAAATCAAGGTTAATTAGATATTGACATAATGTATCTAAATAACCCCTAATAAAATGTTGAGGATGCCGAAATGGCTGCTGAAAATAAGCCATGCAAACAGACCCTAATAACATGTCAAGACGCTGAAATGGCTGCTGAATTGTGCTATCCAAACAGCCCCTATTATCATGTCATAGACGCCAAATAGCTGCTGAAATAAGCCATCCAAACAGCCCCTAATAACATGTCAAGACACCGAAATAGCTTCTGAAAATAAGCTATCCAAACAGCACCCGATGACATGTCAAGATTCCAAAATGGCTGCTTAAATATACTATCCACACAACCCTTAATAACATGTTAATGACGCCAAATGACTGCAGAAATAGGCTATGCAAACAATCCCTAATAACATGTCAAGACACCGAAATGGCTGCTGAAAATAAACTATCCAAACAGCCCCGAATAACATGTCATGACGCCAAATGGCTGTTGAAATAAGCTATCTAAGCTGCCCCTAATAACATGTCATTGACGCCAAATGGCTGCTGAAATAAGCTACCTAAACAACCCCAATAACATGTCATTGACGCCAAATGGTTGCTAATTAGACATACCTTAATTAATGCTTCCCAAACTTCATCTTCTGCTCGCATTAGGTTAGTGACTGGATCCCAGGAAAACCCACTTAATGAAGAACCACGAAAAGCGTCATACTATTGAACAAAAGTTGATTTGAGTGTCCTTAGACGCTTTTGTAAATTTTCCTTTCTAATATCCTTTTTTAGACTTTTAGATAGCTCCTCTGCCATGGTCGTGTATGCCTCGGAAGTGAATGTGCCATTAGGTCTGTATCTTTGTCTTGTTCTTTAAGTATAGCCTCAATGAATGCAGTGTCCATTGGGGTGGTCCAAGTAAAATGCTCCCTCTTTGCGGTTGCTCCATCTTTTTTGCTCGTGGTTAGTTTCTGCATGGTTGATCAATTAAACCCAAACATGAAAAACTAACTAGAAAGATAACATATTGATGAGTGTCTAAATACTCATCATTTTTGTATAATCTAAACTGCAATATCATCTGAAAACACTCAAAACACATCAAAATGATCAAAATATTACAAATCAGTGTTTTATGTGTTTTAAATGCAAAATATCAAAATCGGATGAAAAATGTATCAAGTTTGCAAAATTGGCGCTTTAGTCCCCAAGTTTTAAAAGTTGTCAAATCTAGTCCTGGAATTCAAAATGTGAAAATTTATCATTCAAGGTCCCCAAGTATTCTAAGTTGTTTAAAATGATCCTTGAATGATTCTTTGGTCAATTGGCAAGAAAGGTCCTAAACTTTGGAAATTTACAAAATAGTCCTTGGACCTTTGAAAATGGATTTTATGCAAAAGGGCCCTTGTTCTATCAAAGTTTGTCATGATTGGTCCTTGTGAGAGCATTGGAAAAATATTAATTTCAGTCCTTGAAGTTTGGCAAATTTGCACTTTTGGTCCTTGTTATTTCTCCTAAACCAAACGGACACTTATAATATCCAAAGCCCAATCTCAAGCCCAATCCAAATGATAGCCCAAGCCACTTGACCCTTGGCCCTCCCTTGCACCTTGAGCCCCAGGTCACAACTCCCTTTGACCCCAGCCACAACCTTTTTGAACCCCCGTGTTATTAGGCTACGGTCAAAGAAAGTCAAACCCAAGAAAAAAAACCGCCAACACATGTAGCATCTGTCTCTTCCCCACTGAAATTCAAAACCGGACTGGTTTCACCCATTTTCAACCCTCTTCCCATACCATGTCCCTCCACCCCTCTACACTCCAAATTCTTTAATTATCTCAACCAAACCTCAATTAAAGCTAAAACACCTTGAAGAAAATTGGCGCAAAAAGCAAGATGGACGGTTCGATTATTTTGAGTGATCCAAGGGCTAAGATGTGGTGGGATAGATTCAGAGTACATCAAGGATGCAAGAAAGTCTATAAAGGAGAGAGAGATATGCATTGTAAAAAAGTATCTAGTGTATTTTAAGTTATTATTGTCGTTTTTAAGCATTTTCAAGTTTAAGTGTATGTTTTTATCTTCAAACTCTGTATTTCAAGTCCTTTTGTTATAAGAAAGCTTTTGTGAACCTTTAATTCAAGTATCAAAGTGTATTTCAGTTTATGCAATTTCTCATATTTATGCAAAATCTCAAGTTGGATCAAATGATGTTTTCAGTTGTTTGTATGGACTAGAATAGGTCACTTAAGCTCCTAGAAAGCTCATTGAAGCTTTTAGTTATCTTAAAATTCAGTTGAGAGTCAAAAATAGAAAAATCACAAAAATACCAATTAAATACTTTAAAAATAAAAAAAGGGTTCTATGGAATTGTTCACAGCTGGAGCAAGGTGTATCTTGGATGGCCTTGGTATAGTGCTTCTTGGGAAGCTATAGGAATTGGTTTCAGGTCCTGGTTCTAAATTTTAAGCTTGGAAGCTATTGTAAGCCTTTTTAAGTAATTTTGCATTTCACTATTGTGGTTGATTAGTTGTTGTAATTTCTTGTTCTTAGTGTTCATTAGTAGTAATTAAGTGTATTTAATCCTTAAAAACAGTTGGTTGATCTTTTAAATTGTTAGTTTACATAAATTTCTTTATAAGCATCAAAATAGCTCTTGTCTTAATTCCTAGTTTTATGTTGTTGTAGCTTGTTGGTTCATGTTTCTTTAGTCCTAATTAATGATGCTATAAGGTCTGCAATCAAGTTTATGGTTTAAAATTGTGTTTTACTCTAAAAACTTCATAACGATCAACATTAAGGTGTGTTTGGTTTATGGTATTCAAAGGTTCTTTGGTCCTTAGCTTTGTTGGAAATCTGTCTAAATAAGTCTAAGTAACTTAGTTCGATCATAAAATCAAGTCCTCATTAGCAAAAAGTCAAAATTCCTTTGATCTTATTTCTGTGGCTTACTGTTGGATTTTACAAATCCATGATCATCATTTTGTGTTCAAAAGTTAATAATCTTGCTATATTCAGTCTTAACATGCCTTAAAACAACATCATCAGTGCTTAAGATCAAATCAAAGTTCACTTTGGTCAACTTTTTGGTTTTTCTCAAAAAGTCAAAATCTCAATAGGTCGTTTTTGAATAAACTTTGGAATTTCATTGTATGTTCAATACTGTGTTTTAATTTAAAAGCTCTTGGGGATTTATAGTTTGGTTGCTATAGAAAAATAGAAAAATGCTAGTTCTTGGTTTCTTAGCTTTTTAAGTGCTTATTTTATAGCTTTTCTTGGGCACTGTTTCATATTATCATCACGTGCACGAACATAAGCCCAAATTGATAAGCTTGCATTAAGCTTATTAGTTGTCCAAATCTCTTGTTCTCTCGGTTCTTTGGAAAGCCAACCTGGTCCTCTTGAGTTGTCAAGCTCAAGATTTCACTTTGAGCTTATTAGCTAGAAATTGCTAAGGGCTTGGAGATTGTCCCATTTCTGTTTCAAAGCCAAGTGCTTATTTGTTTGTTCATAGCTTTTAGAGTGCTACTTGGTATCTTTTAGCTTCATTTAGTTCCTATAGCTTGTTCACATCTACTTTGAGCTTTTGTTTGATGTACAAGCTTGTTTGAGCTTATAAGACCCAAATAAGCTCATATAGGCCATTGTTGGAACAATAAGCCATCAATTCGACTTATTTGTGTTTTGTAAATTTTTGTCTTTATTAAAGTTTCATATTATTAGTATATAAGTAGTTTTCAAAATAAAAATCACAAAAACATCAATATAAAAATAGTGATAGCGTTTATTTAAGATTTTTAGCTTTTTGATTTTTCTTTTCAACTTTTTAATAAGCAAACCTTGTTTTTCTTTTCTTAGGTTTCGTCATCATATAGGATTTTTAGAAAAAGTTTCGATTTTCTCTATCTTTTTAGTATTTTTATAATCTTAAATAGTTAAAAATAGTAATTAATTAGTAATAAATAATTAAAAAGTCTAAAAATATATTTTCTGTTTTAAAATTAGTTTTATCATATTTTAGATTTTTCAAAGTTAAAATTTTATTTTTCCAAGTTTATTTTCTATTTTCTAGTATTTAAGTGTATTTTAAATAATAATTAATTAGTAATAATTAAATAAAAAGTGTGAAAAATATATTTTTAATTTTAAAATTAGTTTTATAGTATTTTAGATTTTTCAGAATCATAAGTTTATTTTTCTAGCCTTATTTTGTATTTTCTTCTATTTTAGAGTATTTATTAAATAGTTAAAATAGTTTTCAATTAATAATAACTAATTAATTAGTGTTAAAAATAATTTTCCTTTTCTAATAATTTTCTTTTATTTTTAGGATTCCAAAAATGTTATTTTCATATTTTTAGGCCTTTTATTTCTTAGCTTTCACTTTTTATTTTGTGCGTGTGCGTAGTTTTAAAACTTACGTTTACGTTTCTTTGATCTGGTTGTTATGCTTTCCAAATCGTACTCCATTCCATTCCAATCAATCAAGAGTGTAGTAATTCTAATCATAACCTTTCTAGATCACTATCCTTAGTGATCATTCCATCCTCTGAGTTTGTTTTAAACACACCATTGAGTCTCCTTGGGACTAAACGACCAGGAATTCAATCTATTCTCCGGGACTTCATTGTATTTGTGTTTAAGCTGTTTTAAGTCTGTTAGACTTATTTGCTTAGCACAGATCAAAATTTTGGCGCGCGCCGGGAGGCTTTAGCGTGTGTTTAGCCATTTCGGATCCATTGTTGCACATACCCACCATTTGTAAAAGTTTTTGTAAAGTTATAAGAAAATCAAAAGTCATTAACACTTTTCCTAAAGTGTTAAAACACCAAAAAATATAAAACAACAAAACAATCGAACGTTTTCTATTTTGTATTCTCTTTTAAGGTGATTCTTGAAGAGATACGATTTGGTTAAGCAGGACGATAACAAAAATATTGTCCAAAAGTTTTGAACCCAATGC
Source organism: Chrysanthemum lavandulifolium (assembly GCA_022545495.1). Lineage (NCBI taxonomy): Eukaryota > Viridiplantae > Streptophyta > Magnoliopsida > Asterales > Asteraceae > Chrysanthemum > Chrysanthemum lavandulifolium. The sequence continues at coordinate 277,751,356 of CM040240.1, read as the reverse complement.
ACAAATCTAACCTCGTCTTTTCGGTGGTACTTAATATACATAAAATCAACCACATAAATCAAGGCGATTGCACTACCTAGCGGGGTGCGACCATTAATAAGTTCCCGAACATCGATTTAAAACTTGCCTTTGTGTCACTTGTGATTTGGTGTACCTTTTCAAAGAAGCCATTTCATTTGTGATTATTGGTTAAGTTCACTTGTGTTTTGCCTCATTTGTTTTGAAAATTGATTTTTATACATAGTGCATGCTTTCGTTCTTCGATTCTACAAGTCCACTTTCCGAACTTGGAAACATTCCTCGTGAGCGTGAGGGCGTTCGGCTCCTTCACCGTGGTGAGGCGTCTACCACCACCACCTCCGTCGAAATGGCGGAAGACAAACCTATGAATGAGCTTCTCCAAGCACCCATCGAGGGTTACGGAGATGCCATTGTTGTTCCGACCATCGTGGGTGACACTTTCGAGCTCAAAACCGGGTTGCTCAATCTAGTAACCCAAAGCCAATTCTATGGTTTTGGCGGGATGATCCTCATGCACACATTCGATGGTTTAACAAGATAGCATCTACCATCAAGTACAAGAATGTCCCATGAAGCTATCAAGCTTCTTACATTTCATTTTTTCTAGAGGGACAAGCCCGAATTTGCTTGAGAAACAACCCCTCGTTCTATAGAGACATGGGAAGATCTTGTCACCAAATTAGTTAACGAGTTCTATCCTCCATCCCGAACCACAAGTCTTAAGAATGAGATAATGAAATTTTCTCGAGATTTGATGAATCATTCGGGAGGCATGGGATCGTTACAAAGAGTTGCCATGAGTGTCCGCATCACGGTTTTACCGAATTAATGCAAATGGATACTTTCTACAATGGTCTCAATCGGGCCAATCAAGATTCTTTGAATGCCTCGCGGAGGTAACTTCTGAGCAAGACCACCAAAGAGGCCTTGCGGATCATTGAGAACAAATCTCAAGTCCGTCCTTTCGAGCTAAGACATATCGGTCTAATCTTGGACCTTCTTCTTCTTCATCCCGGTGAGTACATCTAGCACCGATGCTAAGATTGATAAACTCACGAGACATTGTTCGAGCTTTGGTTCTTGCTAACCAAAGAAAGTTTCCTTCACTCGACCTCCAACACATCTTTGAAGTGAAGAAAGTCGAAGTTGTGTCACTTGTGGTGGTCCTCATGCTTACTACAATTGTCGCCACCGATGGTAGTCCTTTTGAAGCAAATGCTCTAGCGGTAGTTCACAACAAGGAGGTAATCAATACCGTCCTCAAAATGAACCACACTACCGTGCTAACACTAATCGAGCACCACCGGTTTCAATCTAAATCACAACATGCCAAACCGAATCGAGAACCAACCAAGAATGAACCAAGGTTATCAAAACCAAGGTAATTTCTATCCTGGACCCAATCGGGGTTTCCAACATCAAGGAAACCCCAATCAAAACAATTTCAATCGGGGAATCAATTTCATGGGAATATGAATCCTAATCAAGGAATTTTGGTCATAATCAAAACATACGACCTCAAATTGTCCCTCCAGCTCCTCCGTCATTACTCCTCCGGGACCATCATCGATGAGTTCTTGAAGCGGTTTATGAAATCCCAAGATGAAATGAACCGGTTGTTGGTCGGTCAATTCTCGATCGAAGAAGTCTTTAAATGATCGACCCTCGGGCTCGGTACTTTACCGAGCAACACGATCGCTAACCCGGGGCGATGCCAAGGCGATCACAACCAGTGGTGTTTCATACACTGGACTCTTGTTCCTACTACTTCTTCTTCTTCTTCTCTTCCAAAGGTAGTGGACGGTGAACCTCCAAAACATAATGGACCTCGACTCCAATGCCTCCTCCACGGTGCCAATGAGTCAAGTTACCAAGGATACTACGGACAAAGTGCATAATTCAAGCCCACGAAGTGCAAGACTGCGTCCTACCTTGGTAGTCCAACCTCAGTGGTCCGAAACCCAAGTCAAATCAAGGAGTTGTTTTGAACCTCCTATAGCTCTATTGAGAAGCAATCCAAATCTTCTATTCTTTACCCATCACGTTTGAATGAGCAAAGCTCGTGAGAAAGCTAGTCATCAAATGGATAAATTTTCCAAATTTTCCAAGAGTTACATTTTGACATAAGCTTTGCGGATGCTATCATCTTGATGCCCAAGTTCGCATCTACTCTCAAACACATGTTAAGCAATAAGGAAAAGTTGTTTGAAATGGCTAAGACTCCTCTTAGAAGCCTTTCGTGATTATTCTAAAAAGCTTCTGAAAAGCTTGGAGATCTGGGAAATTTCTCTTACCTTGTGTATTCCGGGAATGGTTGAATGCTTTGCCCTAGCAGATCTTGGTGCAAGCATAAACCTTATGCCATATTCGGTGTGGAAGAAACTTTCTCTTAGGAACTCACTCCTACATGCATGACTCTCGAGCTTGCAGATCGTTCCATATCCGTCCTCTTGGGATTGCCGAGGGCGTGTTGTGAAAGTAGGAAAGTTCCATTTCGGTGACTTCGTGGTTGTTGATTTTGATGCCGATCATCGGGTTCCTCTCATTGTTGGTCGAGGATTCACGAGCGGGCGCTCTCATAGATGTATTTGAGTAAGAAATCACATTGCGTGTTGGTAATGAAGCATTCACCTTCAACCTTGACCAAACTTGAGGTACTCCGCAAACTATGATTACGAATCGGTCAACCGAATAGATATCATCGATGTTGCTTCGATGAGTACTCTCGAAGTTCTTGGTTATTCTCATAATTACGTGAGTGGGATTCCACCACATCTTCTCGACCTATCATAGCCAATTCTACTCCTTCTATCACTCCGTTTGAGGCGACTTCATCTTAGATGAGATTGAAGCATATTTGGCTAGTGATTACATGCCTTGGGAAATTGATCACGCTCAATTGATATTGAGGGGACATACTTCTTATTGAGAAGTTGCTTAATGGTGATCCATCATCAACCCTCACCCCGTGATTCAATCCCAGTTGAGATTAATCAAAATGAGATTAATCTGGAGGGAGATATTCTTCTTGAGAAATTGTTAAATCAGGACACTTCTCCTCCTCTCCCTCCCATCAAGCTTCATAATAAGGAAGTCAATTCAGTTGAGAAAACTGAAGAATTTCCTGAGGTTGAACTTAAGGACTTACCTCCTCATCTCGAGTATGCATTCCTTGAGGGTGATGATAAATTACCCGTCATTATTGCTCGAGATTTGAGTAAAGATGAAAAAGCTGCTCTCATCAAAATCTTGAAGTCACACAAGCAAGCAATTGCTTGGAAACTCTCCGACATCAAAGGTATAAACCACGAGTTTTGTACCCATAAAATCTTGATGGAGGATGACTTCAAACCAGAGTTCAACATCGAGGCGAGTGAATCCAAAAATCCATGATGTTATCAAACAAGAGGTTATCAAACTTCTTGATGCGGGATTGATTTACCCGATCTCGGACGGTCCTTGGGTCACCAATTCATTGTGTTCGAAAAAGGGTGGCATTCTTGTTATCACAAATGAAGATAACGAGTTAATTCCAACTCGATTGGTTACGGGATGGCGTGTTTGCATCGACTATCGTAAGTTGAATGACGCCACCCGTAAAGACCATTTTCCTCTACCCTTCATGGACGGATGCTTGAGAGATTAGCGGGGAATGAGTACTATTGCTTCCTTGATGGTTTCTCGGGTTACTTTCGAGATCCTATTGATCCACGGGATCAGAGAAGACCACATTCACTTGCCCATACGGGACTTTTGCCTACAAGCGTATGCCTTTTGGCTTATGTAATGCTCTGGCGCGTTCCAACGATGTATGATGGCCATATTCCACGACATGATCGGGGAAACAATGGAAGTGTTTATGGATGACTTCTCGGTCATTGGGGATTCTTTTCAATCATGTCTCTCCCATTTGGATAAAATGCTTCAAAGGTGTGAAGACACCAATCTTTGTCTAAACTGGGAGAAAAGCCACTTTATGGTCAAAGAAGGCATTGTCCTTGGCCATAAGATTTCTAAGAACGGGATTGAGGTAGATAGAGCAAAGGTCGATGTTATTGCTAAATTACCTCATCCTACCACCGTCAAAGGTATTAGGAGTTTTTTAGGTCATGCCGGTTTCTATCGTAGATTCATTCAAGATTTTTCCAAAATCGCCCGGCCTATGACCCATCTTCTTGAAAAGGATGCTCCTTTTATCTTCTCACCCGAGTGCATCGTAGCTTTTAAAACATTGAAGAAAAAGCTTCTTGAAGCACCCATTCTCGTTGCTCTGATTGGGACTTGCCTTTTGAGCTCATGTGCGATGCAAGTGATTTTGCTATCGGTGCGGTCCTAGGGCAACGAAGAAATAAGCATTTTCACCTATTCACTACATAAGCAAAACTATGGTGAGGCTCAAACTCATTACACCACCACGAAAAAGAGCTATTAGCCGTGGTGTATGCTTTTGAGAAGTTTCGCCGTATCTTATCTTGACCAAGTGCGTAGTGTATACGGATCACTCGGCTCTTAAATATCTCTTTGCAAAACAAGATGCAAAGCCGAGATTGCCGTTGGATTCTCCTCCTCCAAGAATTTGATATCATTATCGTGATAAAAAGGAGTCGAGAATCTAGCGGTGATCATTTGTCCAGATTAGAAAACCCTCACCAAGATGTCTTCGAGAAAAAGGAAATAAATGAAACATTTCCTCTCGAGACACTCAATGCGGTTTCTTTTCGTGGAAATTCTACCACCCATGGTTTCTTGACTTTGCAAATTACCATGCGGGTAACTTCATTGTGAAAGGGATGTCGACCCAACGGAAGAACAAATTCTTCAAAGATGTTAAACATTATTTCGGGACGACCCTTTCTTGTTCAAAATCTGTGCGGATCAAGTCATCCGGCGGTGTGTTTATGGACGGAAGCTATTGATATTCTCACGACTTGCCATCTTTGGACCCACCGGGGCCATCATAGTCCTAACTACACCGCCAAAAGGTGTTTGATTCCGGGTTCTATTGGCCTACAATCTATAAGGATGCTCATGATTATGTCAAAGCTTGTGGCGCTTGTCGTCGTCATGGTAATATATCTCAAAGGAATGAAATGCCACAAAATGCCATTCAAGTTTGTGAGATATTTGACATATGGGGTATTGATTTTATGGGGCCATTTCCTTCTTCTCGTGGTAACAAGTACATACTCGTGGCATTGACTATCTGTCAAAATGGGTTGAAGCAAAAGCTTTACCCACCAATGATGCCCGAGTAGTCGTGAAGTTTTGAAATCTCTGTTTGCAGGTTTGGAACTCAGGAAGCGATAATCGGTGATCGTGGTACACATTTTGTAATGACCAATTTGAAAGAGTCATGCAAAAGTATGGTGTTACCACCGTCTCTCCATCGCATACCACCCCAAACAAGTGGGCGGTGGAAGTTTCAAACCGTGGTCTTAAAAGGATTCTTGAAAGGACGATGGAGAAAATCGTGCATCACGGTCGGATAAGCTTGATGGCGCACTCGGGCCTTCCGTGCGACTTTCAAAACACCCATCGGGTGTACTCCATACAAGCTAGTGTACGGAAGGCATGTCATCTTCCGATTGAGTTAGAGCACAAGGCTTCTTGGGCCTTAAAGCATGCAAATTTCGATATCTGAGACGGTAGGTGATCATAGAAAAGTTCAAATGAATGAACTAAATGAACTTCGTGATCAAGCTTATGAGAACTCTTTGATCTACAAGCAAAAGACAAAGAAGATTCATGACTCCAAGATCAAGAACCGCGTTTTTAACGTTGGTGATCGAGTCCTTCTTTTCAACTCTAGATTGAAGATTTTCTCGGGAAAGCTCAAGTCCCGTTGGTCTGGTCCATTCACTATTGCTAAGGTTTATCCTTATGGTACCGTTGAGTTATCTCAACCCGATGGTCCTAATTTTAAAGTGAATGGTCATCGAGTTAAGCATTACTTTGGAGAGGACATTCCCCCTGTGGTTGTCCCGGATTTACAAACATTCCCCATGAACCAATGAATGCGGGATCGAGTCAAGCTAGTGACTCGGTAATCAAAAACATTAGCACGCACCATATGGGTTTTCACCCATATTTCATCTTCTTATCCCTTTCTACCACCCTAGTGTGGGGAGTTTTCCCACACTGTTGTATATTCTCATTCTTTCTAAAAAAAAAAAAAAAAACTTCTTCTAAATAAATGGCCGTAATATTTCCCTTTCACGTTCTTTGTTTCGGCATAACCGTGGTACTTTGAATATTGAGGGCAATATTCATTTCTAAGTGTGGGGAATTCTCACGAATTTCATATATTATCTACCCAATTCCCGTTTTGGCCAAAATTTTTTTTGGAGTAAGTGTTTTACACTTACTCATTTGGTTATCGATCCGCCTTTATGCAGTAAGACTAAAGGATTAGCTAATCCGAGAGCAAGCGGCTCTTGGTAAAGATTTCTCAAATCCGTTTATGTGGCTTGCAATTTGCCCAAAATTGTATGGTTCTTGACTCCCATCATCCTCATAAGATAATGAGTTGGCTAGCCCGCAAGGTTATGGCTTGTGGTAAAGGCGATGGAAAATCCATAATTGGTATTCACTCACCAAAGATAATTCGATAATTTATCTAAGAGTTGGCTAGTCCGGAAAGTGCGGGCACGGTAAAGACACATCAAATCCGTTATATGGTTTATGATTTGCCAATAAATCATCGGTTATCGTTGTACCAAGATTCTTACTTGAATCAAAACAATTGGCTACTCGAGTGATGGCTTTTGGTAAAGAGTTTTCAAATCCATCAAAGTTTTCTCAAATCATTGCTAGGGACTAGCAATATCTCGATGTGGGGATTGATGAGTGTCTAAATACTCATCATTTTTGTATAATCTAAAGCGCAATATCATCGAAAACACTCAAAACACATCAAAATGATCAAAATATTACAAATCAGTGTTTTATGTGTTTTAAATGCAAAATATCAAAATCGGATGAAAAATGTATCAAGTTTGCAAAATTGGCGGTTTAGTCCCCTAAGTTTTAAAAGTTGTCAAATCTAGTCCACGGAATTCAAAAATGTGAAAATTTATCATTCAAGGTCCCTGAAGTATTCTAAGTTGTTTAAAATGATCCTTGAATGATTCTTTGGTCAATTGGCAAGAAAGGTCCTCAAACTTTGAAATTTTGCAAAAATAGTCCTTGGACCTTTGAAAATGGATTTTATGCAAAAAGGGCCCTTGTTCTATCAAAGTTTGTCATGATTGGTCCTTATGGGAGCATTGGAAAAATATCACTTTCAGTCCCTCATGTTTGGCAATTGTACACTTTTGGTCCTTGTTATTTCTCCTAAACCAAACGGACACTTATAATATCCAAAGCCCAATCTCAAGCCCAAAATCCAAATGATAGCCCAAGCCACTTGACCCTTGGCCCTCCCTTGCACCTTGAGCCCCAGGTCACAACTCCCTTTGACCCCAGCCACAACCTTTTTGAACCCCCGTGTTATTAGGCTACGGTCAAAGAAAGTCAAACCCAAGAAAAAAAACCGCCAACACTGTAGCAGTGTCTCTTCCCCACCAGAAATTCAAAACCAGACCTGGTTTCACCCATTTTTCAACCCTCTTCCCATACCATGTCCCCTCCACCCCCCTCTACACTCCAAATTCTTTAATTATCTCAACCAAACCTCAATTAAAGCTAAAACCTGCTTGAAGAAAATTGGCGCCAAAAAGCAACTTGGACGGTTCTGATTATTTTGAGTGATCCAAGGGCTAAGATGTGGTGGGATAGATTCAGAGTACATCAAGGATGCAAGAAAGTCTATAAAGGAGAGAGAGATATGCATTGTAAAAAAGTATCTAGTGTATTTTAAGTTATTATTGTCGTTTTTAAGCATTTTCAAGTTTAAGTGTATGTTTTTATCTTCAAACTCTGTATTTCAAGTCCTTTTGTTATAAGAAAGCTTTTGTGAACCTTTAATTCAAGTATCAAAGTGTATTTCAGTTTATGCAATTTCTCATATTTATGCAAAATCTCAAGTTGGATCAAATGATGTTTTCAGTTGTTTGTATGGACTAGAATAGGTCACTTAAGCTCCTAGAAAGCTCATTGAAGCTTTTAGTTATCTTAAAATTCAGTTGAGAGTCAAAAATAGAAAAATCACAAAAATACCAATTAAATACTTTAAAAATAAAAAGGGTTCTATGGAATTGTTCACAATGGAGCAAGGTGTATCTTGGATGGCCTTGGTATAGTGCTTCTTGGGAAGCTATAGGAATTGGTTTCAGGTCCTGGTTCTAAATTTTAAGCTTGGAAGCTATTGTAAGCCTTTTTAAGTAATTTTGCATTTCACTATTGTGGTTGATTAGTTGTTGTAATTTCTTGTTCTTAGTGTTCATTAGTAGTAATTAAGTGTATTTAATCCTTAAAAACAGTTGGTTGATCTTTTAAATTGTTAGTTTACATAAATTTCTTTATAACTGTCAAAATAGCTCTTGTCTTAATTCCTAGTTTTATGTTGTTGTAACTGTTGGTTCATGTTTCTTTAGTCCTAATTAATGATGCTATAAGGTCTGCAATCAAGTTTATGGTTTAAAATTGTGTTTTACTCTAAAAAACTTCATAACAGTCAACATTAAGGTGTGTTTGGTTTATGGTATTCAAAGGTTCTTTGGTCCTTAGCTTTGTTGGAAATCTGTCTAAATAAGTCTAAGTAACTTAGTTCAGTCATAAAATCAAGTCCTCATTAGCAAAAAGTCAAAAATTCCTTTGATCTTATTTCTGTGGCTTACTGTTGGATTTTACAAATCCATGATCATCATTTTGTGTTCAAAAGTTAATAATCTTGCTATATTCAGTCTTAACATGCCTTAAAACAACATCATCAGTGCTTAAGATCAAATCAAAGTTCACTTTGGTCAACTTTTTGGTTTTTCTCAAAAAGTCAAAATCTCAATAGGTCGTTTTTGAATAAACTTTGGAATTTCATTGTATGTTCAATACTGTGTTTTAATTTAAAAGCTCTTGGGGATTTATAGTTTGGTTGCTATAGAAAAATAGAAAAATGCTAGTTCTTGGTTTCTTAGCTTTTTAAGTGCTTATTTTATAGCTTTTCTTGGGCACCTGTTTCATATTTCTGTCCTGTGCACAGAACATAAGCCCAAATTGATAAGCTTGCATTAAGCTTATTAGTTGTCCAAATCTCTTGTTCTCTGGTTCTTTGGAAAGCCAACCTGGTCCTCTTGAGTTGTCAAGCTCAAGATTTCACTTTTGAGCTTATTAGCTAGGGCTGCTAAGGGCTTGGAGATTGTCCCATTTCTGTTTCAAAGCCAAGTGCTTATTTGTTTGTTCATAGATTTTTAGAGTGCTACTTGGTATCTTTTAGCTTCATTTCTGTTCCTATAGCTTGTTCACATCTACTTTGAGCTTTTGTTTCAGTGTACAAGCTTGTTTGAGCTTATAACACCCAAATAAGCTCATATAGGCCACTGTTGGAACAATAAGCCATCAATTCAGCTTATTTGTGTTTTGTAATTTTTTTGTCTTTATTAAAGTTTCATATTATTAGTATATAAGTAGTTTTCAAAAATAAAAATCACAAAAACATCAATATAAAAATAGTGATAGCGTTTATTTAAGATTTTTAGCTTTTGATTTTTCTTTTCAACTTTTAATAAGCAAACCTTGTTTTTCTTTTCTTAGGTTTCTGTCATCATATAGGATTTTTAGAAAAAGTTTCGATTTTTCTCTATCTTTTAGTATTTTTATAATTTTAAATAGTTAAAAATAGTAATTAATTAGTAATAAATAATTAAAAAGTCTAAAAATATATTTTCTGTTTTAAAATTAGTTTTATCATATTTTAGATTTTCAAAGTTAAAATTTTATTTTCCAAGTTTATTTTCTATTTTCTAGTATTTAAGTGTATTTTAAATAATAATTAATTAGTAATAATTAAATAAAAGTGTGAAAAATATATTTTAATTTTAAAATTAGTTTTATAGTATTTTAGATTTTTCAGAATCATAAGTTTATTTTTCTAGCCTTATTTTGTATTTTCTTCTATTTTAGAGTATTTATTAAATAGTTAAAATAGTTTTTAATTAATAATAACTAATTAATTAGTGTTAAAAATAATTTTCCTTTTCTAATAATTTTCTTTTATTTTTAGGATTCCAAAAATGTTATTTTCATATTTTTAGGCCTTTTATTTCTTAGCTTTCACTTTTTATTTTGTGCGTGTACGTAGTTTTTAAAACTTACGTTTACGTTTCTTTGATCTGGTTGTTATGCTTTCCAAATCTGTACTCCATTCCATTCCAATCAATCAAGAGTGTAGTAATTCTAATCATAACCTTTACTGATCACTATCCTTAATGATCATTCCATCCTCTCGAGTTTGTTTTAAACACACCATTGAGTCTCCTTGGGACTAAACGACACGGAATTCAATCTATTCTCCAGGACTTCATTGTATTTGTGTTTAAGTGTTTTAAGTCTGTTAGACTTGATTGTTTATACACGGATCACATATGCGTAAAGATTGAACATAGAGCCAAATTCGGAAAGATTGTACATAGTGCCAAACATCAAAAAGTAATCGAAAAATTGAAAATATGCGTAAAGATTGAACTTAGTGCCAAATTCATAAAGATTGAACCTAGTGCCAAACATCAAAACAAAACAGAAAGATTGAACATATGTAGAAAGATTGAACATAGTGCCAAACATGAAAAACTAATTATCGTGGATTGAACAATCAAATAAGTGCCCAATTTCAAGTACTTCTATTTAATAAACACGTGGCAAGTTCAAGTTATACAATCAAATATTAGACAACTAGATAGACAAATTAATTTTGGGTAAAGGGAGTAATCCTGCACCGGTAAATATATTAACCAAATAAGCGTTTAAGTACAATGGATATGAGTGAAATCCCATATCTCAAACCGTTACATAGGCATAAAGCTTACATAACAAGATACTTCCTATTTTCTAAACAAGAAAACAAACCAATACTCAAATGATAACAAATGACACAACGAAATAAAATTACTTCCTAGGACCTTGAAACTTTGTGCCATACATGTCATTAAAGGCATCCAAATTCCGGAAGATCACGAACTGTTTCGCGATAGTCATCGAAATCATAATCATCATACTCATCTTCAAACTCTTGGCCACCACCAAATATATTAGCGAGACTCATCAAATGGGTTAGCAACAACCTCATCTTGAATCGGACACCTCAATCTCTCCCACTTTAGAAAAACAAATATTCGCTCCACATTTCATTTGTCATTGAATCTCTTAAATGTTCTCCTCCATCATCTTTGTCTCGTGGTGCATGAACTTCTTCATCTTGCGTGGCATTTAACGCCTCATGCATCGCCTCATCTTCAAGTTCTTTGTCACGATCTTCCTCAAGTAAAAGTGTAGGATACAACATGCCAAAATATATTTGATCGTGTTTCAAATGAATAGAATGGTTTGGTTGTGCTTAACACCTTTCAATTGTGTTCTTTAATGATGCATGGTGAAGGTTAAATAATTCATGGATTTTGAGGTGCAAGATTCAAGCACTCTTTTAAATGATATGTAACGCTTCTATAAGGTGCTATGAGTGTACTTTTATGGGGTAGACCTACATCAACCAAATAAAATTTACCTTTAAACATCGTAACATTAGTGTCATAATTAAACAAACATGTCAATATACCCAACTTTTAGTTAATATATTACCGTCACGAATAATTAGCTTATCTTCCTAGTGAGTGCATCTTTTATCATTCTTGAGTATGTTGTATTGTAACAAAGTAAATCCTTTGTACAACAATAGTTAAATTTAAATAATAGCAACCTCAACACCATGTCGGTTAAACAAAGTAAATCCTTTGTACAACAAAATCAATACAAAATATTAATAGATATTAATACATAATGAAAATTTTATGTAAAATTAGCACGTGCATGAGTATTGTAACTAAATAAGGATAAAAGATTTTACATAATGTTATAAAAATCTTGTTTAACAACTCAAGATATGAACCCATACAAGCTTTACTATGCCAAAATAGAAATTTTTAAGATAGAAACTTACATTCTTGACCAATTGTATTATTAAAATGAGATAATATATAAAATGAGCTTTGCACGGTTAAAAAAAAAAAAAAAAAAAAAAAAGCTGCATGTTATGAGGAGTTTCCAAAACCTGTATTTTTTTAGTAATGAAGTGGATTCTTAGATTCAAACCCCTTATTCCAAAATCTATCTTTTGTTTTATTGCATTACATAAATCAAGGTCTTAAATCAAACACACCGTGAGAGTAAGTCATCTAAAATTTAGGAGAACAAAGGTGAATAATCGTACCTTAAACTAAGAACGACAAGATAAAGAAAAAACATCAACCTAAATTAGGGCAAACATCCGATTGCGTTCAAGATTACGTCCTTGTCAACCAATGGAGAACGATTTGACTAAAAATAAAATATGTCCCCCCTTATTATAGCTAGAGTGGCATAACAGTCACACGAACTGTTAAGACACGAACCGCTTAAGACACGAACTCGTTAAGGTCAAACACGAACACGACTGTTAGCTTATCGTGTCATTTTTCTCAAACACGAACACGACACGAAAATAAACAGTTAACTGTTAAAGCTGATAAGAACTCGTTAACACTTCCGTGTTCTCATTCCTATGTTTTGCTACTATCTCGTGATTTTGGGCTTATTATGTATTCTTTTTACATGGTTACTTGGGACTGTAGTACATGACTTCTGGCGTAACAAGCATAGATGAGCACAAATAATATCTCCATATTTAGTACAGCGATTGCAAATTACTAAAAGAATATTCAACCATTTTCTTCCTACTGTAAAACTTGACCAATGAATGACACAAGAACAACTTGACCATTACAACAAATAATATCTCCCAATGACACAAGAACAACTTGACCATTACAAGACTAATTCGCATGTATTTCAGTTATATTTACAAACAAGTCAACGCAAGACCATCAAGCTCGACCTTATTCGCCACTGACATTCCTACGGGTAAAACCCGTAACCATCTCACCTTGAATCATCAAACACGTTTTTATTCAAAAACTCTAATATCCGAAATCTAAAAATTAGATTTGGAGCGCGTGTGGATGTTTGAACGTGATTATCATGCATAAACGTGATCACAAGATACCGATCTATCATTTGAGATAGGTGGTGTAAGTATTTGAGGTCGTCGGAATTTGGCCGGAAACGATGACGGTTGCCGGAAATTTAGAGAGAGAGTGAGGAGAGTTTGTTGTGTGTGTGTTTTGTAGAGAGAGAAAGAAATGGTAAAATGGGAGTTGGAGAAATGGTAGAAATGGTAAAGACTTATATATATTTTAATTTTAACAGGTCTTAACAGGTCTTAACAGGTCTGACCTGTTAAGACCTGTTATGCAGGTTAGACCTGTTAAGACACGAAACCTGTTAAAGGTCAAACACGAACCTGTTAAGACCAGGTCGTGTCGTGTCGTGTTAACAGGTTTCGTGTCAAAATTGCCAGCCTTAATTATAGCTATGCAAACTAACTAACAAATTAAATAAAAATTAAACCTAGACACAAACTCGATTCCGTTTCATACATTTATTGAATCTACCATGAAAGCGATACCCAATAATCTTAGAATGCTTAAAAATCATTGCGTAATGAAACCGAGATATAACTAATTTGCTTCAACTTGTTCCGACTTCATTCATCATTTCAAACACAACATATGTATTTTCTTTCTTAATCTCTATTTCGAATCTTGTCACGTATCTTGGGGTATGTTTGGCAGCAGAGATTATAGAAGATTATTGAGGTTAAGATTATTTTTTTTTTAAAAATAAGCTACTTAAAAAAATGATCTTTGTTTGGCAGACACAACTTATAAGAGAATAATAATAAGAAATAATCTTCCATAATATCTGAAAATAAAATGTTATTTCATGTAGCTTAAATAATATCTTTTTATAATCTTTTTCAGCAACAAAACCAACAGATTTATTTTTAGGCGTTAGTTTTAGGGATGAAAATCATCTTCTTGATAGTTAACTTAAAACAAATCATCCTATTGCTTTTGAACATTCCCATATATATTTATAAAGGGTGAAGTTATGATTTTATCCATTATTTTTGAGTTAATTTATAGTTTACCAAATAACTATTTTGGGCAATGTTTTTTCTTTTAACTTTGATTAACTATTTATTAAACCCTTTAGGTTTTTCTTGCAACATTTTTATCATTATCTTTACATGTTTTTTATTTAATACTCTTATGTTTGAATGTTCATTTGACTTTTAATTTATATGACAATTTAATAAATCCTTAACTATTTATTGGCAAGTTTTTTTTGAACTAAATTTACATATTACTGGTTCGAATAAAGAAAACTAGGTTAGGACTACGGGTGTAAAAAAAAACTGTGCCTGTAAGAACCGAACCGGTCTGCTTAATGAGAAAATGGGAAAAAGTTGCAAGTATGGGTGGGAATTCTAGACATGATACAAAACACGGCTAAAATCAAAACCGGAATGAAATCAAATTGGTTTGAGTTAGGGATAGAAAAAGTTAAAGGCTTCATCGTTTAAAAAAATTGAAGTGATTAAACCAACTCAAAGTTTAGGAATAAAACCACTATTATTTACCGTTTTATATATATCACTCAATTATAAAAACTTCAGCTCTCTTCTCTTAATATCACTCCAATCCTTACTAGCATTAATGTGGTGTTGCACAACTTCATAATGTTGCAGGGCAAGAACTTGGAACACTTGAAGATCGGACTAGATGATATAAACGAGGCTACCAAGAATTTTGATGAAGCATACATCATTGGGTCTGGCGGATATGGTAAAGTATACAAAGCAGATCTTGAACATTTTGATAGCAGTAATTCATCGTCGAAAGAAGGGGTGGATAAATGCGAATTACCTCGAAAACGAAGCACGGTAGCCATAAAGCGCATTAACAATCCAGAAGGAGAACAAGGGTTCAATGCAGAAATTGAAACTCTAACTAGTTGTAAGCATGAGAATATAATTTCTCTTCTTGGTTTTTGTTATGAAGGTAACGGTTCAATGATCCTGGTTTATGAGCATGCTTCGAAAGGGAGTCTTGAAAGCTATTTGGGAAGCAGCGATAAAATGGCTAATCTTAATTGGTTGCAACGTCTAAATATATGTCTTGATATTGCACATGGTTTGAATTACATTCACAACAACACAGATGATGGAAAACAAAAGATGATCCACCGTGACATCAAGAGCGATAATATTCTATTGGTAGATAGTTGGAAGGCAAAGATTGCGGATTTTGGGCTCTCCAAATTCCACCCAACAAATCAAGTGGCTAGCACTATCTATACCAAATTGATTGCAGGTACATATGTGTATTTGGATCCAGAATATGAGAAGGATGGTAAACTAAATAAGAAATCAGACATTTACTCGTTTGGAGTAGTGTTGCTTGAGATCTTGACTGGGAGGTTGGCCTATGATTATGTATACACCAAGGTGAATGAGAAGGGAATTGCACCCATTGCAAGAGATCATTTTGAAAAGGGAACGCTAATGGAAATTATTGATCACAAGATAAAGGAGGAGACCGATGAACATGTCTTTTCTTTAAGTAAAGGACCCAATAATGAGTGTTTGGAAATTTTTTTAGAAATCACATTTCGATGTGTGGCAGAAACTCAAGCGCAACGTCCAACAATAGAAGTTGTCATCAACGAACTCAAAAAAGCATTGGACTATCAGGTAAGTCGATATTTTAAAAGATTACTTTTTAATTTCTTCCTATTTCTGATAGTAATATGTGACATTTCATACATTATACATTGTGTAAACAACGCTTACTCAACATACAATCTTACCGTTTAACTTTTTTCTTTATACTTAAGTTTTGCGACTTTTTTTTATCTTAAACTTTATTTAACTTAGTAATTTAACTTTATTACATGCTACGATTCGTTGGCAAACCTCTTGACTCTTCTCTTCCATGCATGTATATATATTTTTATTTAATTTGGAAATTGAAACAACTAACCTTGATTTACAACCATAACGTTCACATGAACTTGGAGACTGAGAACCTAAAATGAGAAGTAAAAATTCGAACGAAATTTAGATGGAAAGCAGTTTCATTCTTTTTTTAACTTAACAAATTGACTGTCCAATAATTCTCAGGAGAACCACAAGGACAACCTCAAACTGTCACTTGAAGACATAAAGTTGGCCACAAAAGGTTTCAGTCAAGACAATATCATTGGACATGGAGATTCTGGGAATGTATACAAGGGAGATACTCAGAGTAATCATGGAGATAACATCATTGCTGCAAAGCGGTTGGATAAGAAGTCGGTTCAAGGAGATGCTGATGTTTTGACAGAGCTGGCAGCAGCTAAATTTATGTCTGAGTTGGACATCCTTATGGAGTATAAACATTTAAATGTCATCGATCTTGTAGGCTACTGTGATGAAGAGGATGAAAAAATTATTGTAAATGAGTATGCATCCAGAGGTAGTCTTGATAAGTACTTGAGCGATGGTAGTCTTACGTGGGTGATGCGGCTTAAAATATGCATCGATATTGCAGTCGGGTTGGAGTTTCTTCATGGAGCTATTTCAAGTCCAGAAATGGTAATACATAGGGATGTCAGCAGCAGCAACATCCTACTTTTTGATGATTGGAAAGCAAAAATTAGTGATTTCGGGCTTTCCTTAGTATGTCCAACAAATCAGGATGTAGACTATGTCATGGACAATGTTACAGGCACAATCGGCTATCGTGACCCACTATACTTGAAAACGGGCTTCTTAACCAAAGAGTCTGATATATTCTCGTTGGGTGCAGTCTTATTTGACATATTGTGTGGGAAACTATCATCCGAAAAGCTAGATGACGATTATCTTTATTTACCCTTTTTGGCTAAACACCACTATTATGTTGAAAAACTTGATAAGTTGGTGTTCGAGGGTATCAAAGAACAAATTGTGCCACAATCATATTTTACCTTTACAAGGATTGCCCTTCAATGCTTACATCACGATAGAGAAAGACGACCAACAGCTCATGAAGTGGTCAAACAACTCAAGAAAGCATTGGAATTTCAGGCAAGTTTTTATATTTTGACAAAATTGGCTTACTAATTTTGATTTATATATATCTAAATTATGGCCTTTAACTGTTATAAACTGTAAGAAAGTAATTGTATGAAACATGAGTTTATTAATTGATTACTGTATATACAGGAGGATCATGAGCTATGGGAGCCGAAATTGCCTAATGACTATAAAGAAATAATCGAGATGTCAAAGTGCCCAGAAATGTATTCTAGCAAAAAGAAAGAGGAACTTTACAACATTTTTTGTAAGGGAATCCTCCTTCAACAGGACAAAGTGGTAACCAGTTCATTCTCATATCTCCTTTATTGGGTGTCTACGTATCTTCTCCTTATTGAGAGATAATACAAAATCACACATGCATTTATACATCATACACATTGAGTCTGATTTGTATTTCGGTTGTATAACAGTTGTTGTCATTTGTTGGTAATGGAGAAAGAAATGAAATGGTTTCAGCCACAATGTTTTCCTACATAAACAGTTGTCCACATGAGTTGAAATCTCTTTCAGAATCAAGGTTATTCTCTCTACCTCTCCACTTTGTTAGTTTTTAATGATAAGCAAACATATGCATTATTGGAAGAATTATGTTATGCTTTTTGATGTTAAAGTATAAGGTTATTCTCTTCACCGTTTAATTCATGACAAGTTGTTTTCGGTTGTATAATATGACTATTAATCATATAATTATAATTATGATCAAACTTAAGAACCCCTTTGACTATATTCTGCTAGAACTACTAATCCTCTGCGTTAATCAACAAAGGAGTAGTCCTTCATCATTAGCTCTTTTTAATGTTAAAGTATCAGGTTAATAACAAGATTAGTCCTGCATACATACATATCAACAATGAGAACTGATGTTGTACATGACCAAGGTTTAAAAGTACGGAGGCGAGCCTCGAGGTGTTTTCCCTTAGCCTCAAGAGGCGTAAGCCTCAAGGCGAACCGAGGCGCAAGGTCGAGGCGGAATTAAAAAAAATATAGAAATTATATATCTAATATCTTATATTAAAAAAAATACTTAGCATCAAATAAAGTTCATAATTAATCAAATAACATAATTTGCATCATCTCCCAAGTTATGATCTTCATGGCCCCTATGTTTTGGATTTGACATTTTCGGTCCCTCCTGGGGAATAAAACTAACATTTTCGTTTGGACTCTATTCTACTAGAACTGCTAATCTCAGGCACTAATCAACAAAGGAATAGTGCTTCATCTTTAGCTCTTTTACGTTTCAGACCTCTTCTCATCCGGTTAATAACAGGATTAGTCCAGCATACATGCATATCAACAATGAGAACTGATGTTGTACGTGTCAAAATAGATTTTAATACTCACTATATGGTTGGGAACTATAATGTTATAAACCTTCTAATAAGGTAGTTAAGGTTTGCCCCTGTTTTGGGTCCTCTGTTCTCATGACCGTGAATTATAAATTTTGCTAAGCATCCTGATAATGTTTTTTATAATGTTATTACCTTTATTTAAATAGAGATTGTTTGGTACAATAAATGATTAAATTTTAATATAGAATTTAAACTCTTGTTCCAAAAATTACGAAAGTCAGAAGTAGAAGTGTATGTGAATATAAAGGCTATGACTGATTTAGTCTTGGATGTTTATCATATGCGCAGGTTTGGGACAGTGGTGGAGATGTTAGATATTTCCAACTTGATCATCGACATCAAGACAAGAGCTCAATTTTTATCTCCAAGTGTTGTTTATGGGGTCTATTTAGTCTTCAAATTTTGTGATTCAAGAAACTTTTCAAATAAACCTGTGTATGTTAACCTAAAGTATAGAAAGGGGCACGAAAGTCTGCATGCATATTTCGCAACATGGAGGGATGAGCAGTGGATGATGATTGAGTTGCACCGTTTCACGAATCAGAACAAAGAAGTCGTTTTTGAGTTTCTACTTGAGAGCTTTTCGCCGTGCTATTGTGGAGATGCTGCAGTTTATGTTGAAGGCATTGAATTTCGAGCCATTGAGAAGGTAAGCAATAAAACTTTTCTTTATTCCATTCTATATTCTTTTGTTTATTTTGTATAAAGGTGGTGGATGTATGGAAAAAAAAAGGTTCACGTTCTATCTTCTAAGTTACATGTTTATAACATGATTTTTATACAGGTGAAACATGACGAAATTGGAAAGTTAAAGGAACTCCCACACGTCTTGAAATCAAATTTCATTTTGGATCAACTGCAACAATTGCCAACTAAGTTCAAACGAATATTTAAGTACACAAACTATGACAAGTTGTTCTGGTTGGGCAAAGTTAACGGAAAGAAACTTTTTATGATTTCAGCAAAGTCGGCTTTACACAAATCTTCTAATGTGAATCTCTTTAGTGCAATACCATCAGCCCATTCCAGGTTTGCGTTTTCGAACTAACTTCGTTACAGTTTCCATTAACTGCTTTCCTAATGTTACATTTACTATGTGTTCATCTATTGAAACCCAAATAGTTTCAATGTTGGCGTAATATATTATATCAATCATGCAGATTTAGAAGGGTGATTGAGCTTTTACCACAACAAGTTTTTCATATCAATTGCATGATCAAAAGTCAAATGTTGTCACCGGATACAGAATATGTGTGTTACCTTGTGTTTAAGCTTTCAGAAAATTGTCAGGGCTGCATTGTCCGATAAAAGTACAAGACATACTCCACCGAGAAAACAATGAGGCTGGATTTGTTTATTTTATAATCCCAAGCCCATTTAATGTACACGATATCACTCAATGTCCAAAACAGAGGGAGGATGGATGGATGGAGATTCAACTGTGTAGTTTTAACTCAACTGGCGAATTTAAGGATGGCTCTCTTTCTATTAATATGAAATTTACAAGTCTTGAAGGAATTATGTCTGGCCTCATTGTATGTGGACTCGAGTTTCGGCCAACGTAAGAAAATTTTCCCCACTAATTAAAATTCGTTATTATGTTAAGTATCAGAAAAAGGATCTTATTTTACGTGTATTAAAATATACGCGTAGCATGCTATATCATTCTAAACATGGTTATGATTTTACACGGACTAATTGTGTGGTTATCTAAATTTGTAGCGTTAAAGTCGAGCTTGCTGGACTTCAGCTTATTTCTGGATTCTTCAAAGACTGAAAGTGACAAGCTAAGGAAGTCTGGATCGCTGCCAGATCATTTTCTAATATGTCCAAGTATATATTTATCTGTGTTTTTGTTTTGTCTTTTGTGCGATTGTTCCAAGTGTTTTGTATAAAAAATGGTCGTAAATTAGATACGATGTTATTTGGTGTGATTATGTTCAAATAATGGTTTTATAGTCATTATAAACTAACTTTGTACGTGTGGAAGGTTTATGATCTCTGTCCCGAAATTTTGTTATATTATATTGAAAGAGGAATTGCATATATACCCATTAAAACTTTAAAATTTGCATATTTCTCCATAATACAAGTTTTTAATGCATGATGTACAATACAACTTAAGCATGTTTTGGTTATATATGCAAATATGCAAGTTTTAGTGAGTATATATGCAATTGCCCCTATATTGAAAATGTGGTTAAAATATTTGGATTGGTTTATGTACTTAAAAATTGAGCAGGATGAATATTAAATTGATACGGTTGGTATGGTGAATATTTGCAACTTGGTTTTGCTTTGTTCGTATTGTTTCGACCAAAAGAAATGTTCTTTGTTCGGTTGTTTTGTTTTGCACGCTTCCATCTCAGTTCGTGAATATAGAGTAGTTAAAGTTTGATCCCTTTGGATACGAAGACTATGGTTTAGGAAATATGTTTTATGGTTTCACTTGAGATTTTATCCCGGTGTGATTATTGGAGTTATAATGATTAGTATGGGTATGCTTTGCGCAATGGGCCAAGGCTGGGGTTGGAGTTGCGGTTAGGGCTTGGGCTTGGGCTTTTATATAAGCCGAAAGCTAAAGCCTATATTTATATAAAGTTGTTTGATGAATTAGTTCGAGCTGAAGTTTACTAAAGTAAATTCATATAAAAATACAACAAATTAAATTCATATATATTTACAGCTTTTACATGATAATTCATTATATTTTAAAGGTATTTAAGTAATTTAACTAGCCATAAGTATAAGCTCTATTTTATGGGCTTGGGCTTATGAAGCTTACGACTTATTTTATAAGCCGTAAGCTCCATAAGTTTGTGTGACAAACGAGACTTATTTTATTAGTCAGACTTATTTTAAAAGCCCAAGCCTCAATAAGACTCCCATAAGCGCTCGCCAAACATAGCCCTATGTTGGTATTGGTACTGGTCACTTGAAGGCTACTAATAAAGTTTCATGCAACTAAACTTAGAAGGTAAGTAGGTAACTAAGCTTATAAATATGTGGTGTTTGTCTAAGCTTATAGTGTAGGCTTAAGCTTATCTCCACAAAAATCCATGTGTGTCATGTGACCCTCAAGACCCACCCTGCTTTCGTCAACGAAGCTTATACTAACAACCTCTTAAAATCCTGTCCAAGCACGCTTACTTTATCTAAACAAGCAACTAAGCAAACAAGATAAGGTAAACAGTTTAATAAAGTCATTAAAGAAAGTTTTTAATCTCTAGTCATTTATTTACAACACGTGACTAAACTTATAGTAGTATTTAAATTTGACCTAGGTCCTTAAACGTACTTACCAATATTAAATGAAGTGACCTAAATAATGGGGTGTTTCAAAAAAGTCACATTTCATAAAAATAAAAAATCTTTTATGGTGATTGTTTCAAAAAGTCACGTTTCTTAAAAACATGTGTTGTAAACTTGTAATGGTGTCATCCACCACCCGCCTGCGGTAGGCACTCTCCATGCATGGTCTCCCATAATGGGTGTATATTATCGCACACGATGAAGAGAATTTTGTGTTGGTAGAAGGGCACCTTTTTTTAGTGTGTGGGAGGTATTGGTGGGATATGTTTGAATTAAGCAAATTGTTTTCATGTGTTTGGTTAGGTGGTCACAACTATGGTTGTTCGCTAATGTGTTGAAAAAACTGATGCAACATTGAGGTGAAGATGATGGAAATTTGACTATTACACCCACCCAGCCCATGAGAAAGTGCAGAGATTTTGCATCATAGTTTTGTGCAACTTGTGAGACTAATATGAGTTCACATGTTTAAAAATGGTACGAGACTTAATTTGTGCAATCACGTGATCAAATGAAAAACACAGGTAACCGTAATGGTTGACCGAGTGACTTTTTATATTGATTTATGAAACAAATGTTTTATTTGCGTTTAAGCGACTAAATGACCGGTCACATGACCGGTCACACAATAAACTCGTTTCCTAGTTTACACAAAACCGTGATACAAAATCCTTGACCCTTTTAATATATAGACCGAAAACAATATCGCTAAGTCTTGATGCTTTTATAAAGCCCAATTCATCAAAGTAATCTGTAACAACAATACAAAATCTCGCTAAAGCGATGCATGTGCGACGTAGAACATTGTAGAAAGACCGCTTCCGGACATGCATTTACTATTATTACATTTACTATAGTCCATCAAAATTCTCAAATCTTATCGAATTTTCACATCAACTTACATATATGGGTATGTTTGGCACAATGGGCTGGGGCTGGGGCTTTTATTATAAGCCGAAGTTGAAATTTGTATTTTGGTAGACTTGTTTGGCAAATGGGCTGGGGTTGGGGCTTATTATTGCAAAATTACTAAAAAGGATATAATTAAATGAGTTTTATGGTATATGTTAGATATTTTTATGGGTAAATATGTAATTTATGGTTCATAAACCCTGGGCTAAAGTTTTTAGCCCCTTTTATGGGGCTCAAGTTTTAAGCCCCTTTTAGGGGCTTATGATTTCATAAGGCCGCATGACAAACGAGACTTATTTTATAAGCGGCTTATTTTAGAAGCCCAAGCCCCATAAGCCCCTCCATAAGCCCTCCCCAAACACACCCATACTCACAAGAGTTTTACTATCATGACAGCAAAACCTACAAACTCACAATTTATCCAGATAAATATGATGTCGTTCGTTATCTAGGATTTATGAGTACTTCACTTATAAAAATAAATTTAATTTTAGTATCACAAAAATGAGAATACAATGGCTGTGTCAACTATAAAATTTCTTATTATGTCTGAACAAAAATACTAATGATACAATTACAAATGACGGAGAAACAAGAATTATAATCAACTTCTCCGTGCTTCCTGTGAGTACCATTTTACACGACACATGTTACTCTCGATCCTCCCGTCAGATAAAAAGTAACAAAACTTGACTTTACGTAATTTTACTGAAATTTTGATCCAAAGTCGATCTGCAATTTGTAGAACTTTTGACCCATTTACATAGAAGTTGGGCTGATTTGGGTAATATCCTATCTCCAATGGGTCAAATGGGTAAAGTTTATTATTTTGATTAGATGCCAGTCACCTAAAGTGCGTCAAAATCCTAAATCAATATGTTTAGCAATAACTAGATTAATAGATTAAGGCTAATGATCAGATAAAAACTAACGGGTTTTTGTGTGAGAAGAGAACCAATGAATCAAACAAAAAAAATTAAAAATCAAAAACTTCCAAAACAGAGGAAGGTTGACTCATTACTTTACCCACGCTTATTTCGGACAAACACTCTAGACGCATTATATCTATTTGCAGGATAAGCGAAGTGTAATACTTTTTAACTCCATACTCGAGCGTAGTGGTCAATCACATCAAATTCACGAAATTTAAGCGAGTTACTGAGAACACAGTGGTCGATTTGATCATGCCAATAAAATGGAGTAATCAAATATTTTCGTTTTTACATAACTTCATACGATTGGACAAGGTATCGATGGCCATAGCACTTCCAACTATTTTGCCTAGTTAATTGTTCCACTGAACCCATAAACTCAAAATTCAAAATAAAGGAAGATGGAATAGAAAAAGATACATACCTACGGTACCTCCCGAGACAATTAAGATTTTTCCATAATCTCCCTAAATAAATCCTTAGGTGCTGCAAATGAAAAGTAGGATAAACTCATAAGAGAAGGGAGATGGTAAGATTTTAGGCATGATGGACAGGCATAAAAAGTAGCATTATACGCCTGTCCTATAAACATCTCCCCTTGTAACAATTATGGCTCCACACTCTCCAGCTTCCCGAAGTAATCTCGTAATTTTTGGTGTGGACACAACATCAAATACCAATGCATAAGACTTTAAAGCTTCCTGCCATAAAGAATAGAAAAACTGATCTAACTGCATACCATTATTACTAAAACATATAACCAGAAAAAGGTAGATAGCCGTACCTTATAAATAGTTGTAACGTCTATATTTGGCTGCATACCAATTTATGTAGTGTTTGCAAGTATCATGCCACATTCTGGACTGTAAGTGCTCAAATCGGCAAGTGTCACAATTCTCAATTTCCGGTCATTTCTCAAATTTACTATTCATCTCAGAATTACTATTCATCGATTACTATTCATCATTTTACTATTCATCGTTTTTGAAGTCGAGTTGATATTTTGAGAAGTTATTTCAAAATTTTACCATTCACAAAACACTATTCATTCCCGGAGAAAAATTTATATTCATGGTTCACTATTCATCATTTTTCGTAAACTAGGTTTACGAGTATCAAATTCACGAATCGTAAGTGTTTAGCTTCGTATTCATGAAACACCATTGAGAACACTTCATATAGACTAGAGTTAGTCTACATATCATCGATAACCTCATTTTCATATTAGTTCATGCATGAGTTTGCATATTTCGAGAACGATATTTTTCTATTAAATAAACGCTATCGCACGATCATTTATATTGAATAATTGATCCGACACTCCCAACAATTGTCTTGATATATTTTTATACTCACTTTAAGACTATAAAATTATATTATTAATTTACCCGATGTTTTAAATTTATTTTGTATATAAATTGTTATATATATATATATATATATATATATATATATATATATATATATATATATATATATATTTACGACGATTTTAAATAAATTCAACTCGATAATTATTTATTCACTCAATTCTTTGAGAAATGTATTTTTATAATTTTATGACTTCAATATATTTTATTTTGTTCCGTTAAAATCGATTTTTAGTTAACGCTACATTAAATAATTAATTACATGTACCAAATACACGCTATACTTAACTTTAAATGTAATTAACTAACAAAAACACATTAAACCCTCCCCATATTACCCTTGGCCGACCACCCCCATGAATCACCATGTTTTGATAAATATCTTGAGCCTAGATGTACACATACTCCCTTAGTAGGCTAGATACTTGTAATAAACTTATATTAAACTAAATAAAACATCAAACTAGACAAAAACCAACTACTTGGCTTTCCTTTTCTTCCTAGACCACGCCTCCCATGCTCTTTTTCCTAAATAAGGGATCTTGTCTCATTTGTTTATATATATCATTTACATCTTTATCTAATTCATTATCAACAACTAATAACACAATTTTTCTTTCTTTTGTTGCTCTTCCTCTTGCTGATTTCGAACCAAAAACAGCCCCCATCACCATCAAAAATTCAATTTTCACTTGTTCTCTTACTCTAATATTGAAGATCATAAGTTCCTTGTACTAGTTCATGGTTTATTCCACTTAAACTACACTTTAACCTCATCATATTATTAGTAAGCTTTTCATAACTTTTATTACTCTTTCATAATCATACTTGAGCTATTTTATCATTCTAGTAAGAAATTATGCAAGTATTATGTGATTCATACCACTTTTAATTGTTTTTAGTACTTATTATGAGTTATAATCATCCTATAATTAATCCCTTGAAACATATCATTATTAATGATGTTTAGGAACCCATGACACCCTAAGAAGGTGTATGATAGGTTTAGAATAGATTTGGTGTTGATTTGAAGTGATTGAAACAAGAGTTACGCAAGAAAAACCATTTTCGACAACACTGGATTTGGGTCTGATCGTTTTTACAAAATCTGGAAATTTCAACAGGTTATGGATTATTTTGGGCTAGATATTCAGAAAATATACTTTAAAACGAAACAGTGGTCGCTTGAACGGGTTAAAACGGATTTATAACAAACGAGATACGCTATTTTCAAGTTTTGCGACGAAAACTAATTTTCTGAAAAATGGTAAGCTGTTAAGGGTTATTTTAAGGGCAAAAATGAGTTTTAAACCTTATCTAAATGAGTCGATTTTCAAAATATACTAGTATACATTAACACGAAGCTAAGGATATATAGAGCGTGAAAACGGACTTATAACGACTAAGTTATACACATTTTAAATAAGGATATCGTAACTATTTTTCACAAGTATAACACTTACATATTTTACAAGACCAAAATGGTTGTCATAGTGACCGTGTTTGGAGTCATTTTTCATATCGATAGAATGCTTTTGAGAAAACGATGTCTTCTAGTAAAAGTGAGTTCGCCTATTCTATTTTCCAAAATGTTTAACCGTTTGTCAAACGAAGCTATAACGAATAATTTACGATCACTCAAAATTGGTCATTTTCATGAATTGTCAAGTGTATTATTTTGCGACGAAAAACTATAACTTCATAATAAATCACTAAATGACTATCGTAGGATATCATTTCAACGTAAGTACTTGTAAAGTAATTTATAAATTGACGAGACGTTATAAACTTGTTTTCGACGATAAACTTTATTTTCAAAAATGCAAGTGGTATGGATATCATATGAGTTTGCATGCACGACATTGTTTCATGACTTACATTTGAACATATCATTCATATTAGGTTGCGGATATAGATTGCACCTCATTTCTGTGTATCCACTTTTGTCATCATAATCATTGCATCAGGTGAGTTCGTAGCCCCACTTTTACTCGTTTAATTGTTTTATAAACTCTTCGGGGGAGATACATGCTTAAGTACTTGCTTTTAATTTACACTTATATGAACTTAAATAACTGTTGTTTCACTACTTATGCTAGTAAGTAGATTATGCCCGAACTAAATTGATACTATGTTATGAACACTATTATTTGAACCACTTTCCTTGATTTTGAGCCTTCGACATATATATTTGAACTCTTTTAACTTGATAGGAACATTTTGACATATAATTAATCTCTTTTAACTTGATTTAAAAGATTTTGACATATAATTAATATCTTTTAACTTAATATTGAACCTTTTGACTATTTTGAACTTGTTTAACTTAATATTGAACCTTTTGACTATTTTGAACTTGTTTGACTTCGTATTGAACCCTTTGACTATTTTGAACTTGTTTGACATTATATTGAACTCTTTGACTATTTTGAACTTGTTTGACATAACATTGAACCCTTTGACTATTTTGAACCTTTTGATATGTTTCGAGCTCTTTGACGGTTTTGAACTTTAGAACTCGACTTAAACTCTTGAACTTAATTACGAACTTTTGAATGGAACACTTGGACTTAATTATGAACTTATGACTTGTTTTGAACTTAATGAACCGTACTCACTTTATATTACGTCTCCCATTATTACGGGCGTTATCGACTTAAAGTCTCCCTTATGCAGAAGTGCAAATTCTCCCATATTCGAGTGTTCTTAATTGTATATAATAGTTTTATGATGTACCGTTCGTACATTCGCATTGCTAGTCTCCTATTAGTAGGTAGTATGGATAGCGCTATTAGAGGTCGGTCAACCTCTCGTTCACTATGTTACGGGACGCATATTATTTATTCTAGGAGCTTTTCCTGGCATACATTATTATATACGTGGTGCTACATTGTGAACTATTATGACCATGTGTACGTAACTACTAGACATATTACTTTTGGCAATGAGTTGTGAACACACAGGTTGCAAGTTTTATATGGGCGGAACTTGGAACTGAGTGGATTTACAATGCCTTTGCTTTGTGGACTATTCTAAATGTCCAAAAACTTTGCCTTTGCTGCATGAGCGTTCTTTAAAAAGCTTTACATGTTAGACAAACTCTATGAACTCACTCAACCATTGTGTTGACACTTTTTAGCATGTTTTATCTCAGGTATCTAAGGCATTCACTTCATGGCATGCATGTGGACTTATCATAGAGTCGCGGTGTCGACGCGTCTCACATATATTTTATGCACTTAACTATCGTTTGATTGTAACAAACTCATTTTGGTACATTGGAAATCTTTTGGGACCTATGTTTTGTAAACTCTTATTATTTTACTTAATCAAACGATATTTTCAAAATGACACTTTAGATCGTTCGATATAACTGTAACTTTGATGCTATTACAGTCATCCCCCAGGTATTCCATTCCGGTGTAAAACAGGTAATTTGGGGGTGTGACAGCAAGAGATATAGCCTCTCCACCAATTACGTCAGCAAGTTCTCTAGCACGATCTGTGCTGTAACAGTAAGAGAAAACTTTAGTTGATGTATTAGCTATGCATGTGAGAGGTAATGTGAACTATAATCAATTTTTGATTTTAGCAACTGATCATATGGTTACTCTGACTTGAAGTCGCTATAATCAATTTTTGATGTTTTGATAAACCACTCACATTCAAACACCCTCTAAATATGATGAGAACCATATACTTGACTCTAACCTATACTGAATAACTGATTTGAAAATAATGCAATAAAACTAGTATAATGTTTTATTTTCAATCGAGTACGAGCACTAGGAATAGTAATGTGAACGATAGTTGAATCTAACCGTAAGTCCTATTGGCTATCACAATTCTTGCACCCTTCGCTTTTGCTCCATAAGGAGGAGCTAGCTTTCGAGCACCACCAGCACCAATAACCACAAATAGTCTACCAGCCACGGGTGATCCTGTTGCACCATTTTGAACACCTGAGCTTACCGATAGTTGCAACAATTTGTGCTTTAAGTGAATCTCAAATGGGTAAAATGGGTCGAACGGGCAGAAAGTAACATGTGAAATCATATGAAACGTTTATAAGTGAACAAAAGGCACTGTTTTGACCCAACCGCCCATATTATCACTTCTTTTAGGAAGTATAGAAAGAAACCTCATAGACTTTCCTCGATAGCAGAAATAGCGCCTACATAGTCTGTATTACACCCATATAATGTCCCATCATTTAGTCTCCTGATGGCACAATTGACCGCTCCTATTGACTGTAACATACAATCAATAACACAATACATTAAACACCATACTTTTATCATTGATTGCATATTGTTTGATGGTAAAGCTTTTTATGACAATGAAAATTACCGTTGCAACCGGATCAACCTCATCACAACATTGAAGTAAAGATTCTTTGTGAGGAATGGTACGATTGCAAACAATAATGATACATTTACTCATTTATATGAACGCACTTCCACATGTGTGCCCTGAGTCACAGTACTTTTATATAACATTTGAGTCAATAAAAGATGGGCTAGATGACTTTTATATAACATTTGAGTCAATAATAGTACTTTAGACGGGCCCATGACACAAAGAAACCGATTTTATGCCAAGAAGAAGAAAACCTTAAGCTCAACATCGATATGATCAGCTTCTAATTCCATTGCTAATCGAAGAGCAACCAATCGACTTTGTTGATCTCCGTCGTACCGACCACCTTCCCATGTTGGTCTAAAAAATAACATAGAATCAGAAACATTTCCGGGCAAGATAAAGTGTTCCGATGTAATATGGACTAGATTAATCAAGAAACCAATAGCCCTGATTGTCCTAAAGAAAAATATAAATGTCCCTTTTTGTAAGAAGGATTCCTAATACTAATATCGAAGGAGTTCTTTGATGTCAAATACTTCTATGATTACATTGACTTCAGGGGATGTTTGATAATGCTTATTAAAACTGCTTATACTTTCATGAAATAAGCAATTGCTATAACAGAAGGCAATGCTGCAAAAAGTGTGTAGATAGGCTTCTACAGTAAAAAAACCAGATAATCAGATATCGCATTTGTTTAAGTTTTCGGAAATTAGCTAATTAGGGATTTAAGACGTAAAACAATCAGAATCGGATATATTGTTTGAATAGGCAACTCCGAAACTGTTACTTATAGCTGCTGCTCAGTTCACCATCAAATGAGCCTATAATCATATCCTAACACTTACTACTGTTTCGTCCTAATCATGGACGAAAATTTACTCAAAGGTTTGTCAAAGGGACGATTTCTGCATTTTCGAAACGGTTGAGATGAAACATACAATTTGACCAAAGTTCAGAGATGATTTATGCAATTAAATCATATGACAGTAATAAGGTTTTGGTGAAATAGCCCCGCATGCAAAACCCCTGCCCCTGTAAACTTTTTGTTGAGTCTTTTTTTAAGCTTTGCAATTTTGATAATATATTGAACCGTTGAACTCAATAAGAGCGCTTCTGTTAATACTTCGAACCTTAGCTCCTAGACGCTCAATTAATATCAAGCTACACCTTTTTTTTTTATTAAAAAAAGAGATAATATACATAAAGGTCATTCAAGTTTTCAACTTTTAACATATAGGCCACTTATTTACTGAAATAAATTTATTGGCCGTCCAACTATTGGTTTATTTTCGTTTTCACCAATTCCGGCCAAATTTATGGGTAAAATCTATAAAATAATAAGTAAGGAACTAACCTCTAACTTATATAAGCTATACGAATGAAAAGTTTGATGTGAAATACCGATTATACCTTAATCTAAGTGTAAATTTATATTACTAAAATTACTTTTGAAGAATAAAACTGAAATTTCGCGGCTGGTTTTTATTCGTATTAGTTTAATATGTTAGTGTTAGGTTCATTATTGACGTTCAATAATTATTCAGATTAAATTTGATCGAAATTGATGTAAACAAGATAAATACATAGTTTAATGTCCCATAAATTATTTTTATTATATGGGTGGCTTATATGAGAAAACTTAAAAGTTGTGTGGCCTCTCGATATATTATCTTTAAAAAAAAAATTGTTTGAAAATAATATAAATATTAAGACACAACTAAAACCAATTTTTACAATTTTCGCTTGTTAATAAAATACAAATATCTTAATAAGTAACTAATGATAATGTTGTTAAGACAATGTATTATTTTCTAAATAAAAAGGTAAAAAGTTAATTGTTAAAGGCAGTATAAGGGTTGTCGTTTCTATTTGAAGATGATTTTGTAAATTTCATCTAAGGTTTTGTACTAATTTAATTAATTTTGGACTCCGTTTGCAATATTGGGAGGAGGAGCCGGGTACGGTGAAAAAAAAGGAACGAGGAGTTCAAATAAAAGGTTTATTTAGTTTGAATGGCTCATTTGAGAGTCAAGGGGGTTCTCAAAAGAACCCTTCCTGATATTTAGAACTTTTGAACCTCACAAGAACCCTCTTTTAATATACTTTGAACTCTAACGAACTCTTCCATAAAAAAACTTTGACCTTAAACCCTCATACGAACCCCAATTGAGCACAATAAGAACCCTAGCTCTTTTGAACCTCATAATAACCCTTCTCTTTAACATCTTTAACCCTTGAACTTTTTGTTGCTTTGAAGACATCATCTCGAATACTTTACACATTTTACATTTTGCACAACACATTTTACTCTGGAGCCTCCTGCTTCTGTATACAAAGTAACAAAAACTTCAGCTGTACATAAATTTATAGAAATTATGATCCAAAGTCAAAGACTGCAGCAGTAGAAATTTTGACCCATTTACTTGAAAGCTGGGCTGTTATTCTTTCTTTGCTTTTTCTAATGGAGCTCAAGTGATATTCGATTAATTCTTGAGTAGTGGGGAGGTCAAATGCATACGTCAGATTGGTTTAGTAGTGTTGTTACTTCATGGTTATGATGGTCAAACATCCTCTAATTGCATCCATTTTTTAAAAATGGTAGAAACAGAGACTTGGAATTAGCAAAAACAAGTATTGAATTAGTAGAAATATCTAATTGTTAAAGAGGTATGAGTGATTAATCCTGGTATATGTTTATAAAGATTGTATCTTGGGATTATAATCTATGTACGAAAAAATGTTTTTTATGGACTAATAACAACAATAATTAGCAAAGTACACAACAAACAAAATTGAGTTGCACACCAACTGTTTGATATAATGTTTGTTTTATTAGTGTTGTAAATTGGTGATGTTAGTGAGACCTTTTGAGACTTGTTGCTGGTTAGAATTATGTTGTGGACTTAAATCGCCTTTAAGAAAATGGCCTTTATATAGTGGAGTTTTGGTTTTGGTTGAGCGAAATCGGATAAACTAGTGGCTTTTGCATCCCCAGCATCGGCTTTTGCACTCTTCTCTATCTCGTGCTCGGGTTTTTGTATGATTTGGCTTTCTTTTGCGTGTTTTATCATATTCGTACCTGCACATGCATAAACTCAAGAAACCAACATATATTAGCAATAAACGGCTCTTTTATGGTTATTTTGAGTCTATTTTGGTAAAGAAATGGTATGTGTTTTAGCACATATCATGTTTAAAAAAAAAAAAAAAAAAAATTATATTGTTTGTTTGTTAGTCGACTATTAAATACACTTTGTTACCGGTCGACTAAAGTTGACCGTTGGTACCATTCCCTAATGTTGACCGTTGGTACAATATGATTACCATCAACTTAGCCGACCGTTGGTACCAGTTGACTAAAATCGATTGTTGGTACGGTTTTGTTACGAGTCGAATATAGTTATGCTTTTATTATGTTATGTTTTGTTTTTACTACTATGTATGCCGATATCTTTAATAAGATTTGCCCTGACTTTGTTTGAAGAATTTCGCTTGGTTTGAGTGTTCGGTGTCCTCCGCTCAAACCGTAGGGAAGTGTTAGTGTACATTATAGATGTGACCGTCCGGAGATTTTAGGTGCCCTAGGCCGTAATTAAAAAAGGACCTCCTTAAAAAAAATATGCGAGTAAAGCAACCGTATTGATCTTAAAATAAACTTACAAATATCCCAATATAGATGCTAAAAAATGTATAAATACTCAAAAATACTATTACAAAGACCATTTTATTGTATGAATGTTGTAATTTTACTAACATTTTTTGAAGCATAGTTTTTGACCATCTTCTTATAATCAACATTATTTACACTCTCAATAACTATCAATGCCAATCTACTAAGTCTCTCAATCATGAGATGACATGTGTCACTTCTTAACAAACTCAGACTTTTTTACTTGCTTATTATGGAAAGATATATTATAATGCATGTAAAATTAAGATAAGGAGCTCCAATCATGAGATGACATGTGTCACTTCTTAACAAACTCCAAGCCTAACTTCTAACAAACTCTAAGCCTAACTTTTAACAACTTCAAGCCTAACTCCTAACCACCAAAAATTAAGATAAGGAGCTCCAATTATAAAATGACATGTGTCACTTTTCAACTAAAAATTCATCTTTATTTTCAAATTAAAATATCTTTTTATCTACTTATTTATATTACTAGTTGGATACCCGCGCACAGCGGCGGCGATAAATATAGTTATATATAAATATAGTAAATGAATTGCTTTCCCAACTCTCCTCGCAATTCCCTACCCGCTTAGTGAATTCATTTCACAACACTCCAAATATATTTGTGTTAGTTGTATGTGTTTATTTGGGTTTTCCGTATCTTTCCCGTGACATCATTATTCCTGCATATAAAAAGACCTTCACAATCTCTTACCCGTTAAACACTTTCCCAAAAGTAAATGATTTTGATAAATAAAGTTTGTATTGATTGAAATAAAGGTTAAAGTTATAAAAATTTGAATCAAAATAAAATAAACCTACTAAAAATGTAAAACTAAAACTCATAAAAATATATCAAAATGGATGTTGAATTAAAGAGCACAAAACTTTAAAAATATGGTGAAATTAGATCATAAAAAATTAAACGAATTAAAAGATATTTAAATTTATAAATAAAGGTGATTAATTAGTTAAAGTGGATACGTGTCACCCCATTATTCGAGCTCTTTCTTTAGTTTGTTAAAGTTACTCCTTTTTGTTATTTTTAGTTAGAGAAGTGACATATGCCACTCAATGATTGAGTTCACTATCTTAATTTTTTGGGTTCACAACTTAAACGCTTTATATAGTAGATAGATAATCTAATTTCACTATATTTTCTAAAATTTTATGCTCTTTAATTCAACATCCATTTTAACATATTTTTATGAGTTTTTAGTTTTTATATTTTTAGTGGGTTTATTTTATTTTAATTCAAATTTTTACAACTTTAACCTTTATTTCATTTGTTGCAATCATATTATAGTCATCGGGTACCCGCCGCCGCATTGCGCGGGTACCCTTCTAGTGTGATGTTAAGGACAATAGGTAGCTTAAACAAGAAAAATAAACACTAACAAATTAAAAATCTCAATAAAAAATTAAAATAAACAAGTAAAAGAATTACCTTATAATAGCCAAAACAATTGATTTATGAACCTATCGACTCATTGTTCGTCTTTCTTGAATTTAAAACACAAAACTCAAACTCGATCTTTTTATTGTTTGTGGGACACTTAACTGCATATATTGATATTAGAGGCATATAAGCAATTGTCCATAACATATTTTTTTATTGGGCTCTAAATAAATGTCTATGAACTGGGCTTTGATAAGAATTGGTGCCCCTCCAAATAATGGGCCCTGTGTCATGGCCCATACTGCCCCTGCCCACATCCGGGCCTGATTATAGATTAGTGATAAGGCAAAGAGATTAGTATGAAATGAGTTGTACATGATTCATGATTGACATGTGATTATTCATTTACCTTAAATAGATCATACGACACGCTATAAATGTATCTTGTATTCTTTCATATCAAATCAATCAATAAATATTATCATTCTACAGTTTTAAACACCTATAGTAACAATAACTTCTCACAACCAACTCAATTTATAACCAACTTTTTTAATTTGAAAAGAAAAATAAGTCACAAGATAGTAACAAAGTTTTAAAAGTGTTCTATTAAAGTCACTAGAATTCAAAATTTTCACAACAATAAAACATTATTGGAAACAAAGTGAAACTTAGTTACTACGAGTATTTGATTTGATTATTTTCATCCTCATTTTCCTATTAATCAACTTAAAACAAATCAATTATTGTTATTGTACGAACCTCATAATAACCCCTTCTTTTTAATATTTTTGACTTTTAAAGCCACTTACGAACCTTTTTTTTAATACTTTGAACCTCATACGAACTTTTTTTAATCCTCTGAACTGCACTCGAGCCCTTTTAGATACTTTGAACTCTTAAGCCTCAATAGAACCCGAACCTTTTCTTATAATTTTATAAACCCCTTACTTTTAACCTCATTCGAACCCTTTTGTTTAGAGTAAATTACATTTATTTGTATCTTGGGATTATAATTTATGTACGAAAAAGTGTTTTTTATGGACTAATATCAACAATAATTAGCAAAGTACACAACAAACAAAATTGAGTTGCACACCAACTGTTTGATATAATGTTTGTTTTAATAGTGTTGTAAATTGGTCATGTTAGTGAGACCCTTTGAGACTTGTTGCTGGTTAGAATTACGTTGTGGACTTAAATCGCCTTTAAGAAAATGGCCTTTTATTTAGTGGAGATTCGGTTTTGGTTGAGCGAATTCGGAGAAACTAGTAGCACCCCTGAAACGTGTCTGTTATAAAAGTGAGCATCACATGTTGTGATAATACAAAGTTTTGTTTTTCATAGTTTTTATAGTAACAAAGAAGATGGTATAGCAAGGGTTTGATGAAATGTCTACTTGAATAGTGATACAAGTTGGTCATGTTACTTATGCCCATGGACTTGTTGATAATCACATTGTTTTGCTGTTTAACTTTGTTTTGTTGGAGGATTCAGTTTTTATGAAGCGAAATCGGATAAGTAATGGTGTTTTATAATGGGAATTCTTTTGGTTGCTCAGTTTATGGTTTAAGACGCTATATTGTCTGATAAAGCTTAAATTTAATATGTGTTTGTTGACTTATTAGAGATGGGGTTTCTACTTTTATTATGATTGTTTGATAGAGCTTAAGATTCATATGTGTTTAAAGTTCATATGTGTTTATTGTAGCTATTAAATGTCATTATAATGGGAATTCTTTTTGTTGCTCAGTTTATGGATGACGCTATATTGGTGATGAATAAGTTGAATATTTTTGTTTGCTGATAGTGCTTAAAGTTCATGTGTTGGATGGGTTTATACTGTTATTATGATTGTTTGATTGTAATTGCACTTGAACAAGCCTGTAATACGGTAGTCGTAGCAGGATTCTGATCATACTCATAAATGTAATAGTGTTTTCACATTTTTTTGTTGACCTTGTTATCTGCTCTTGAGAAGGACTCGTACACCATTATCTTGTCCTCTTAATATCTTTGTATGCATGTTTGATATGATATCATGAAAACTTATTAGATATTTAATCTAATCTCTCAATGAGTTTAATTAACATTAGTAATTTATCAAGGAGATGGTAGTTTTTGAATGCTCATAGACATGCCAACTCTATGGTTATTATCTGGTATTCTGAGTGCGTTTATTTTAAGTAGACCTGGTGGTAAGATTATGACACTTTTAAATGTGATTGTGTTTTGGACTTGTGTTTCATAATTATGAAGAACCGTGCACCATTAGTGGAGTGGTTTAGCTATAGTACTTAAATTAAGATAAGTTGAATCAGAATTGGGGGATAGATGGTTGGAGTGTTATTTTGCGGAAAATTACTTGTACAGGGAGACGAAATAGAATGTACTAACTAGAATTGGGGATCGATGGTTAGAGTAAGACAAGTTGAATCAGAATTGGGGGATAGATGATGTTGCCAAAGATCGCCTTTATGTTGGGTAAGACATTTTCTTTTATATTTCAATGAAGTTTTATACGCTTTGTAAGGATGTAAGTATTAAGTAGACTATTTTTATATGAAGTTTGATTCTATTTCTCAGTGGTTCGAGTTTTACAAGGTGCAGTTGTCAAACAGTTCATTCAGAGCATCTACTCTCCATAGTGAGAGTCATTGCTCCAATAATGCCTCATGTAGCTGATGATGTGTGGTAAAATCTCACTTTGGAATATAATTTTGACAATGCTGGTGTCATTAAATTTGTTTTTTTTATTGAAATTGAGAGAAAGTGAAATGAGTTATTATTGAAGTGGGAAACTTGTGATCAAATGACCACTTACACAAACTTTATACAAAGTATTTTGGCAGCAAAGTTGGTTATTCAATCAACCACACTTTGACCCGTTTTGACCAAGATAGCTAAACTACAAACTAAGCTACTATTACATCAACTACGCTATCACTACATCTTTAAGCTATATTACAGACTTGATACTACATATAAAACTATTGTATTAAGCTAACACATCCAACTGTAGGCTATTGTACTTGTTGCATCCTCTGCTACATCTTGTTGCAGGTCTTCAAGCACTGTGTATGATGAATGTAACTTGTGGACATAGCTGTGGTAACTGAAGCAGCTATATTTTTAATCAAAATGGCCTGCAGTAAATGAAAGATGGCTTGCCTATCGTGAGGAAGAGACTGATTTTGGGGGAATAAATACTCAAGGTAACCACAATAATGTCTTGCTGCTACTACCTTGATATATCCATATTTACATCGACTGTTTATTGCTGTGCAATTTTACAGCACTGCACGTAAATCTTATCTGTAAGGATTTGCTAGTTGAGAACGGAGGAAATTAAAGCTTTGGAGAGTGAGTAATATGTGTGAACCTAAAGTTTTTGCTGACTCAATGAATCGCATATTAGTAACATCTCAGGTATTCCTGATAATTATTCTGTAGATAAGCAAGATGTAGATGAGCATGTATGAAGACTCTAAAAGATTTATGAGCAAAACTGCAGAGGTATCAAAATGGGCGGGTTCTGGTAAAAAAAAAGCTGATGGCTGACCCGAAACATTTTTAGTCCAATTATTTAGTAAATAGTTAGTGTCTCTAATATTATTACCAAAAATATATATCCTTTTATGCATTAAAATTACATTTTGGGTGACCTTCGACCTGTTTGATCTCTTTCCTGTTAAGATGATATTTCAATTTTACCTATTAGAAATAAACCATAACCAGAAGACCCAATATATAAGTAAATAATTCAAATTGCCACACTAGTGTATGGTGCTGATTTACACATCATTGCACGCATTTTGTTGACAATATTTGTAAAATAAGTCCATCATTCATACACAGGTTGAGATTCTTTCTCCTTTAAAGGATGCACCAAACGAAAGTATACCATATTCTCAAGATAATTTGATTCAAGGAGAGAAGAAAATATGGATTGGTGTTTCACGTGTAGAAGGTTCAACATGTGAAAGATATTAGAACTTCTCAACACAAGTTGGCAATTTGTTTGATCACCCCACACTTTTCAATCGTTGCTAAAATGTTATTGCTGGCCAATCACCTCGTATTCTTTGAGTTGTCAGTTAAGCCTTAGGTATCTCTTGACATATATAAATTTAAATTATCTGTGTTATGTTTTAACTTTAATTTAATGGGCCAACTGGTAAATGAAAAAAGTTTCTTAAAACGAAATGGGTTGCAATTGGTTGAAATGTACTAATGTTCAATCCAAAGGTTCAAATGTTGACAGAAAAAAAAAAATAATAAAAAAAAAATAAATAAATAATCTTTTCAGGTTGACCTGTACGAAACCTGTTCAAGCCATAACCCGTGTTAAGCCGTTACACAACCTGCCCACTCGATCACATTCTATATCATATACATTGTTTACCCTGTTTTACGTTGCTAATCTCAACTTTTTTTATTTCTAGAGCAATGAAGGTTATGGGAATGTTAAATCAAAGGGTAAATTACCAGAAGTGCACATGCTTCTGGTCACATTCTTTGGCTGTAGATGGAGTTCTTTGTTACAGCGCCTTTTTGGTAAGCAAAATTTGGTTTCACTAGAGTTAAAAGGAACTTTATCAGACACCTTTCATTACTACTAGTAATGTTGAAATTTATTTGTGGTAGATATTATAAAACCCCCTTATGTATAACGCTAACGTCTTAAAATTGGTTGCAAGTCTTGCAATCAATTGCATGTTTCCATTTTCACATTTGATTCAATAAATTATGTAATCATAATAATCAAACTGTGATCAAGCCTATAATGTTTATGGTCAAAGTGAGTGTAAAGAGACAAGCTCCATGTTGCGATAGATCTTTTGTTGAGTACGCAAGGAGGGTTTAGTAAACTCAACAACTATTATACAAAATGACCTGAAACAAATGTTACTGAATCTATGGACTCTGGGAAGAAAAAATAAATCATGAAGGACTCAACATAATTGAACCAAAAACTTTTAAATGCCATGATTTATCATGACAAGCTTCTATGAATTTTAATAATGAAAAAATTGATGGATGACTTTTGTGGTGACGAGTTTGGATGTACTTTTCAATGAATTCAGGATAAACTCTTATAATTTTATAATCAAGTAAACCAGGTCTACGACCAATTAAATACAACATTGAGACTTGAACATGTCTAGGGAATATTATATAGGTAGACGCAATTAAAACTTTTAAATAAATGACTTTATAAGATATCAAGTGTCTCGATACTCATTTCATATTCTATCATTTTTTTTTTTTTTTGCAAATTGCATAAAAAAGTACTAAACATATGCTAAATTTCAATTTAAGGTATTAAACTTTTTTTTTTCTTAATTTAGTGCATCAATCTTTTTTCTTCTTGCAATGTTAGGCAATCAATAAGTATTCAGGTCATAAAAATCTGATGAACAGGGCCTCGCAATTCTTTTGGTTACCTTTGTGAGTTTTTTCTTTCTAGAATATATATTGGAAATACATTGTTTGCAGACCCGTAATGGCGGGAATGATTCCGCCAAGAGAGATCCACTAAGAAGTTGGAGATTGATTGGTTGCTTTAAAATTTAAATAGTCAAAAGATTGTGAAATTTTCAGATTTAGTCATTGATTGGCTTCATTAGTTGTGATAAAAAAAAATCTGATGGTTGTTGTGGTGGATGGGATGTTGGAGAAAGGGGTTGTTGGGATTTTGGTTTAGTGATAGGTTCTTGTTAAGCGGGTGAAAAATCCTTAAGTTGCACAACAAAATAACTTTGGTACATTAAATTGTGAAAAAAAATAGTGAATCCTTAAATTGAAATTGAACATAAGTTTAAGACTTTTTTATCTTATTATGCCCATTTTTATAAGTAACCATGATTTCCGACAATTTACCGACTAATCATTGAGTTTGAATCATGCCACACATACTAAAACCAGTAAAAGCCTCCTTTTCGGGGAATCATAAAAAGTGGTAGGTCTTAACAATTGATTTTAAAACAAATTAGCATGTAACTAATGACACCCGCGAGGTGACTAATTAATAATATTCCATTGCTAGGTGACCAATATTTTAATATTAATTAAGTAGTTAACAACAGATTAGGCTGTTCACATATTTTTGTATTGCCTCTGACTCTTTTCCTTTCTCACATTCATACGCAACACATCCTAGGCTTTGACTAAATGTAATAGAGCCTTTTTAGCCAATGTGATGTTGTAATTGAGTTAGTAAGTTTTTGAAAATGAAAGATCTAAGACAAAATCTCACTTCACGAGCTTGTACTTTTATGGTATCTAGTTTGTGTTGATACCTCAATTCAAGAAAATTCTAGTTATTTTCCCAAAAAGAAATCATTGATCATTTCTCTAAGTTTTTGGTAAATGTAAAACTCCCTCGGTTTCATAATAAGCGTTAATCTTATTATTTTGGTGTGTCTCATGATGAGCGTCTAATACCAAATTTAAACCAATCCATGAACTTCAAAAAAGTAAAGTGAGATTTTATTGGATAAAAGTGAAAAAGTTCAACTTTTTTCTAAATGTGTGTGAACACTTATTACAGGATGGAGATAGTTTGGATTTGTTATTACAAAGACTGGACATAGTACTAGTGGTTTAGTTCAACCTTTTGAGACTATGATATGAAGCAAAACAATCTATCTAGTGGTTTAGTTCTATCGAGTTGCTGGGTTTTCTGAAGCCCCGGGTTTGCTTTTCGTTAGAATTTTTCTGATTAAATAATTAATATGAAATAGGTAGTAGAAACTCTTTCAAAAAAAAATAATATTAAATGATAAGAAATAGGTATAATAAATCGAGCTTTGAGGCATATTCTCATTGGCTATAAACTAGTATACACAAACGCTATGATTACCAAATAAAAAACAAAGTCAATTGTAATTGTGTGTGAACTTAGAATATTATGTGGGTATTTTTTATAATAACGTGCCGAGATACAATTTTCCTGACTTGCATCTAAATAGTTAATATTTTAATCCAATCTTCACAAAAATCTTATTCTCTCTGTCTCAAGGTAATTTTCGACAGACAAAAACTAAATAGTTTAAGAAAAAACTTGATTATCACGGTTTAATTTTTAATAACAGTTTTAACCCATAATTAATCAATTAATAACTTCAATCATGACTTCTTCTTCCAACTAGAGTATAGTTTTATCTATTTTTAGTAGTACACAATTACTTTGGGTTAATCCCAATTGAGAACATGCAGATAGTATGGGACAAAAGAAGTATTAAAAGTGAACAGTCACCTTGCGATAACGTGTCTTAATAATTAATTTTATTTTCTGTATTAGACATTAATCATGTAATACAATGATAGTTTGAGCGTCATTTGCCTCATTAATGTATCTAACAACACATGTTTTATTGTGTCGCTTATTCATGTTATGTAGGATGATTAATTCTTGCACCCTAGCTGCACATCATCAATAACCACAAGGATGTATTTTGATAATATAAAATGAAAACTTTAAAGCATCAATGCAAATATATGGGGGCATATCCTTAATCTTATACTTTTTGACATGGATTGTCTTGTATTCAAACAATATTTACTTTAGAAAGATTGATGCAGAAACAAGTAAAACGGTAAAGATATATAGCAAGTATCTACCTATTATATAAAAGAGACCTTAAAAATTATTGTAGCCTCTTAGAAAAATGCCACGTAACACTTAATGCCTCTTAGAAAAATGCCATGTAGCCTCAATGCCTCATTGAAAAAAGCCACGCAGCTCTCAATAAGTGGCTAAAAAAACACACACTCACACTGTACATCTCACCCACCCAACCTCATCTCAGAGGAGCATAGGGTACCGTGGCATGCCAATTTCCCTTTTTCAGTAACACCTCAACGCTACATCAGCATTCTCATTTTTAACACTCACACAATAAAACACCCCTTCACTCATAACATGTCATTTGAGCCCCACCCACCATTATTTTACATTAAATTTTTATAAAAAAGTTACATTAAAGTTTTTAAGCAAACCAATATGCAGCCCAAACCAACAAACTTGGTTAACTTGCCATTTTATCTACTTTATCAAAAAATAAATTACAATAATATAGTATACAACAGTCAACAAGAGAATCCTATCATAAATAACAACAAGTAATTGGTACCCGCCGCGACGCGGCGGGGGTATTCCGATACCGAATTTTGCGATATTTTTGTCTGAGTAGCAGCGTATATGTCAAAAGTAGCCACCATTTGAGACACGCCCTCAAGCTGCGGGCATAAAGCTTGAGCCTTTATAGCGTACTGTTTATCACCCATGTAATCATTTACCAAAAATAGCTTCTCTGCATGCTCTTTCGCTCTAAACGCTTTTTCTATGTTCAATTCCATCTTAACTTTTTTTTTTT
Source organism: Chrysanthemum lavandulifolium (assembly GCA_022545495.1). NCBI lineage: Eukaryota > Viridiplantae > Streptophyta > Magnoliopsida > Asterales > Asteraceae > Chrysanthemum > Chrysanthemum lavandulifolium. The sequence continues at coordinate 277,708,493 of CM040240.1, read as the reverse complement.
TTATAAATCTTGATCCTTTACAAAATCTACATATCCGCAACACTGTAAAAGAAAAATACAAATTTCATGGTACTACTTAGAAACTTTCTAAATTAACATCACATTACACAAAAATAACAATTTTTTACAGAAGTTAAATCATCATCACAAAAACAAACATAATACCAAATAATTACCCAATTCATGCTTAATCTAAAGTTCTAAGCATAAAGTCAAAGATTAGGAGGGGCCAACTTAACTTTTTTAATGGACTTTCAAGTATTTAGATTGCTTATTACTATCCTCTAAGCGCCCATTTCTGCCCTTTAGCCTACTGTCACAGTAGGTACTTGTTAAGTGCTTATTTCTTTTGATTCAGCTTATTTGATTGATTTAGGTTGGATGTAGTTTAGTACTTAAGTTGCTTAAGTTTACCTTTAGCTTTTTAGGTTCAAATAGTCTCCCATAGCTTCCTTTAAGTTTTAGCTTATTAATCCCTTTGAGTAGTGTTTGGTATTTGCTTATCTGCTCATCAAGTCAACTTATTAAACTGCTTAATAGTGTTTTCCTAAAGTTAGGTTTTGTTAAAAGAGTTTAGTTTTAGCTTCTTTTTTAGATAGCAACTGAGAATAAGAAAATAAATAAATAAATAAATAAAAGAAAATGCGGACCTGTGCGTACATATTACATTAAAAGCATATTGTTCAGAGTCATTAGTGACAAACAACCACCAATGTGATTAGAAACTTGAAGAGAAGCATCACCTTTCATTAAGGAAATGTGACAAACAACAACCAATGTGATTAGAAACTGGAAGAGAAGCATCACCTTTCATTAAGGAAATGTGCTGACCAATATGTCCAGCAGCCGTGCTTGCTTCGTCATTCACTGATTCGTCAGATGATACGATGACCTGTTCAACCACCTAGCAGCAGCAGACGAACGACCCAAATCGAATGTCACTACCAATGAAATCTGACATCCGACATGATTGCTTACGAAGTCATACCTGATGCCTTTACAGTACATACATCCTAGCGGTTACTGTACATGTTATGGGAACACGACTGTCTCCACAGGTGTTGAATGTCTGGTTAAGACCTCACTCGTGCCTTTTTTTTTGGTGTCGGGTCCATTCACATCATCTGATGCTTCTGCGAACAACAACACCATTGCTTGTTACTTATGAAAGATGTAGGAGCATTTGTTTTAGTCTTTAACTGTAAAAAAAACGGAATGGCATTTAAATATTTGAGCTTACATGTATTAGTATAATCAAGATAGGTAACCATATCGAACAAAAGTATCAATTTTGCAATATGAATAGATACCTTGTAGAGATGTAGGACTTTAAAAGCATTTGAAGCCAGGACAGAGTGAGAGAACAATGATTAGCATCAAGGCAACAATGATACCGAACGCAATTAGTTTCACTTTCATATTCGGAATCCACATCTTTCTCTTCATCTTGGTTCGTTGCTTCTTGAAATCTTGTGCCTGAAACATAAACAGTCAATCTAGCATTGTCAAATTAGCAAAGAAAAACATGTTTTTTTTTTTTTTTTTTTTTGCTTGAAAGGTGGTTCAAACACTGAAACATATCTGTTATTTTAGTTGGACCTGATTGTGAAGGTTGTCAGTTTTATCAACCAATAGTTCAATCTTTTCTCCACGATCAAGAACCTGAACAAAACATATATGAATTAAGCTTTATTGGGCATCAACCATAAATAGAATGTCAGTTTTATCAACCATAAGGTATCAACCAAGAAGGCAAAACATATATGTAAAAGATTGAACTGGAAGTCCAAACATCATGCTCGAATTCTTTTATCAACCAATAGTTCAATCTTTTATCAACCATAAGATATCAACCAAGAAGTTCAATCTTTTAATATGGTATTAGTGGAGAAAAGACTGAACAAAACATATATGAATTAAACATAAATAGAATGTCAGTTTTATCAACCATTCTCCACTAATAGTTCAATCTTTTATGGTTCAATCTTTTGATCGATATCTTATGGTCGCTTCAAGAAGTTCAATCTTTTATCAACCAATAGTTCAATCTTTTCTCCACTAATACCAAACATCTACATTCCGAATCAAAAGAACTGGAAGACTAAAAAAAAATCAAAACCTTAATTTGGGTATCCCAAAATTACATTCTATATCAGAAAATTGGATATCCCAAAATATAATTAAAAGCTTGAGGTTTTCATTTTTTGCAAGAAAACCATATTAAGTTATTGTGACATTGTCTCTTTTAGAAGCGCACACGAAATAAGCACACAGCTTTTATGTGAACGCCAATCAACACAACATAACAAATTTTCATCTGATACACCATAAACGCATAATACATTAAAATCGTCATGTAGTTACTCGAAAAATGTGACATCCTTATAAAACACATAACAAAACCTTAATGTAGTACAAAGGTTGTTAACAAACCTTGATAGCGATAAGCAATAACAGACATGTTACGGATGTTATTCTTGTAATCCATGATCCTACAAAACTCATTAGCCGTAAACTTGACCTGTTGATACAAAACATTTGAACAAAAGTATTATTATATGAACAGAAGTAATACCAAATGAAAATGATAATTAAAACCATAGGATTCGAATTAACAAACGTCCTGTGTATATGAACCTAATAATCTCCATCCTCGCCTGAATACTACAAAATTACAATGACATAAAATTAGCAAGATTAAACATTTACCAGAAACCTAAGCAACAACTTCGTATCTCATAAAAAGTCACAGAAATCGCAATTGTACAATTCATACATACACAAAAATGAAGAGAAACCTCTTCGTATTTCAACAATCCTTAACTAACTATAAAGGATAATCCGTTACTCAGACCCTAATTTAGCAATTAAACCCACATAAAAACATAGCCATTCAGTGATATCACCTCAAATTCAAACTAAAAAAGAACACACTAACATGTTCAACCAACACTAAAACTCCTTCGGAATCCATAGTTACTAACAGAAAATTACAACAAACGCAACTTACCAACAGAAACCTATAAACCATTCAGCGAACGTTTATTGTTAACTCGCATACAGCTATCACCAACAAACGCAACTTCCTTATTGTTAACGTTTATTAGAAACTTCGGAATCCATAGTTACTAACAGAAAATTCATTCCCAAGTGGTGCTAGTCTTCAATTTCTTAGGCATGTGATGTGGTGATAGCTGTATGCAACTTAACGATAAGGAAGAAAGGCGGTGGTGATTGTGTAGAAGATTGTACACACCCAGGCGGTCACAAAATGGCATCACTTACCTGCAATTAAAGATGTATGTGGAATTTGTGGATTGAAACAATGAGAGAGAGTAAGAGAGAGGCACACTTGGGCAATGAGAGATGTATCAACAATTACACGTGTTTTGTTATCACGTGAGCCGCAGCCGACTAAACTATTTTGCAATAACGTAAAAACTGGGCCGGGCTGCTAACAGCTAACTTGGGCTTAACGAATAGGGCAAGTAAATAATATTAGTCTCTTAATAAAATAACATAGTTTTCAAGAGCTCCCTCCCATTAGGTTATATATTAATATAAAAAGGGTAGCCTGGTTTGCACACCATCATATTACTACTTTTTTTTATTAATTTACTTTTTTTATAAACAAACAAACCCACATAGCGTAAAAGCAAAATGTATCATTATTATAATAAAACTCTCTCTTCTCTAATAAAACTTTTTCTTTATACTCAATCACTCTAAATCCCTCATCAAGCTGCTATCATGTCCGGCCAAGGAACCACCAAAGCTGCTATCATGTCCGGCCAAACCCATCCCACAGGAACCACCACCGCCGTCACCTACGACCAAACCACCACCACCGCCGACCTAAACCCATCCCACCTTAAACCGCCGCTACCCATCAACACCGGATCTAGTGGATTCATATAGGAGTTAAGATGATTTCCGGTTGTTCATCAATTTATGGTTGGTTGTTTGTTTTGAAGATGAATGTGACATGTGTATTTTTGTTTGAGCATATTGAAAGCTCAATAATGTAAGATGATAAGTTCCAAATGATGAAGATGGTGAAAAGCGGAGAAAAAAAAGAAAAAAAAAGAGCAGACAAAAAAAATCAACGTTTAAGTTTCAAGAAAATGTTTAAGAGGTAGAAGAAGGAAGAGAAAGGAGGGTTTTTTATTTTTTACTCCCTCCGTCTCAATTTAATTGTCCATATTTCCATTTTTGGATGTCTCAAAAAGATTGTCCACTTGCCTTTTTTAGTAAAAACTAAAGAATCTAAAGAAGGAATATTCTATTCGTGTGGTTGAAAATTAAAGTGACCCCACTTTTATTAAACTTTGTGATTTCTCTCTCCTGACAATTAAATTAAGACGGAGGGAGTAGCTTTTAGTCTCGGGAATGGGAATGATAGAAACAATGTCACAATCATATGTCAGATGGTGTGTGATGTCTATTTTACTGGTGTAAACACACTTTGCCTATAAAAATCAAATTCATTCACTTCTACCCAAAATTTTGTACTTCCTCTTTCATTTAATAGGCTGGAATCCATAAAATACAGCTTCTCCCTCTGCAACAATGGCGCATCTCCCATACTCAACAGTCAACAAGAAAAAAAATCCTTCAATCTGTGTCATCTTCATAAACAAAACACGCTAAAATCACACGACAAACACGGATCCATCATTTTAATAAACAAAAGATTAAAAAAAAAAAAAAAAAAAAAAAAAAATCTTGTCTCTTCCCATTTCACGTCCGCCACAGGTGGGCAGGAATGGAGAGATGGTTGGGGTATAGTGGCACGAGGGTGGCGGCGCCACTTTAGCTTCCACGTTGGATCTGGCGGGCTTCCATGTTATGATCCTCATGGTCTCACATTATCTATCTACTATATAAATCGTTTAAGTTGTGGGCCCATAAAAATTAAGATAAGGGCTCGATCATCGAAATGACATGTATTACCTAACTAAATAATAACAAAAAGAGAGGCTCTAATAAACTAAAATAAAGAGTTCTAATAATGAGGTGTACGTACTTCTTAACTAATTAATCACCTTTATTTTTAAATTTAAATATCTTTTAATTCGTTTAATTTTTTATGATCTAATTTCACCATATTTTTAAAATTTTGTCTTTCTTTAATCAACATCCATTTTATATATTTTATGAGTTTTAGTTTTACATTTTAGTAAGTTTATTTTATTTTGATTCAAATTTTATAACTTTAACCTTTATTTCAATCAATATAAACTTTATTTATCAAAATCATTTACTTTTGGGAAAGTGTTTGTGGGAAAGAGAATATTGTGAAGGTCTTTTTATATGCGGAATAATGATGTCATGGGAAAGATACTGAAACCCAAACAAACACATACAACTAACGATATACATTTGGAGTGTTGTGAAATGAATTCACTAGCGGGTAGGGAATTGCGAGGAGAGTTGGGTTTGCAATTCATTTATTATATTTATTATATAACTATATTTATCATGCCACATCTTGCAGTATCCAACTAGTAACAAAAAACACCCACCCATGCATAAAACACTCTTAAAAAAAACACATAAACTCATCTCACATCTCACATTATAACAACAAAAAGAAAGGAATTCGTATATATCCTCCAGGTGAATAATTAATATATATCCTTCTTACAGTTTTTGATGCACATAAGACAATGATTTTTATGCATGCAAAGGATATATATGCAATTTTGCATCTTTGGAAGGATATATATGCAAATGACTCAAAAAGAAAAACAAACACAATTATCAGTTTATCACCACATCACCACCACCACCATACGACGGCACCACCAAACCCCGACCAGACCCCGCCACCACCACCACCATAAGACTGTATTTTTATAAATCTTTACATTTTATTTGCATGATATATACTTTTTTCTATAGATCTATTTTTATTTTTTTGTAGATCTAGAGTTTTTTTTTTTTTTATAGATCTATACATTTTTTTTATAGATCTATATATATTTTATAGATCTATTGATTTTATTTGTAGATTTATAAGTTTTATTTGTAGATCTAACGTTTTTGTTATTTATTTTATAGTCCCACGTGGAACAATTTGTTGTGGTCGCCGGGCTCTGTTGTTGGTCACCGGAACAATCAACAGTAGCCAACTCTCACGAAACAAGTCGTTAAGTTCGCGGAAAAATCTTTGGGGTCGTGGAAAAAGCAGATTGCCCGCCGAAATCGTTTCTATCGTCGGAAAAAGTATGCTTTTGAGATTTTTGTAACTTATAAATAAGTTATAGTAACATTAGTTGTAAATAAGTTTTTGAGATTTTTGTAAGTTTTTATGTTTTCGAAAATGTTTAAAAGCTTTTGAAATTAACAAGCATGGATATTTAAAATTTGGCTAATGATGATTTTAAGGTGATTTTGAATATATTATTTTTCTGTTTAAATTTTGACTATAACTTGTTATATAATAACTGTTATTGATTTTAAGGATTTAACCAACTATTTTATAGATTACAAATAATTTTGCTACAAGACAGAAAAAGTTTATTTGGCTAAATTAAAATTTTGGGTTTCATGTGACCAAGTTGGTGTCTCGAGCCTCGAGACAAAAATGCGGATCTCAAAACTTGAAATTGACTCAAAATATGAAGTTTCAATTTGGATTTGAAACATTGTACTGTTAGAAAAGATTAAATGAATTTAAGGACTTGCAAGTGTCACAAAGGATTGAGAGTTGTAAATATTACAAAAGAAATCTATTTGGCTTATTGAGACATAAAAACAGACACAACATTAGCTTGTAACTTGAAATCCTTTTGACGCACTCATCCATTGAACTTGACTTCAGACCTTGAAATCTTTATTCCGAGAAAATACTCATCAAGACGGAAGCTTTGTGGATAAATGGATGGAAGTCATGGAACCTATAAAAATAAAATAGTGAAGAGAAAAACTTTACATTGGATAAAGCTATTAGATCATCCATCCTTGGACTTTCGCAAAGGGCTAGGTTATATTAACGGTGCCTAAAATTTTAGTTTAACCCCCCCCCCCCCTACTACTTTCTTGTCCCCTTGTCCCCCTCTCTCTCCCACGGCTGTGGGTCCCATGGATGTACTTTTTTTTTTTTTTTTTTTTTTTAATTTAATTGTGTAGTGTTTAGGTATATGTGTAGTGTATTTATTTGTATAGTGTTTTTATATGTATAGTGTTTTTAATTGTGTAGTGTTTTGATATGGTATTTATTTTACGTTACTATTATCGGGGGTTGTCAGCATGGCTGAGATTTTACTCTACATATAAAACACTACACAAATAAATACACTATGTTTATAATTATTTACAACATGAATCAGTAATCAGTCACTATGTTAGTTGATCCCTATATAATGATCAACGGATGAGTCGATATGTTAGGGTTAGATATTAGACGTTCAACGGATGAGTCGATATGTTAGGGTTAGACATTAGACTAATACTCTTTTAACAACTTTATCTATACTAATATATAAAGCATTTAGGCCATTCTCTAAATAGAAAGGCTTAAAAATTCAGCCAACACACTTGCCAATTGCGGAAATTTCAATAGCTTGTTTCATACTCACAAATAAATGTTACATCTAGAAAATTAAGTGTATTAAATTCGTAAACTTATAACAACCCTTTAAATTAATACATCTCATAAACTTGTACAACCCATTTGAAGAGTCATCTATACACCACACAAATATCAAATGAAAAACTTAAACACCAATATTTTCATCCCATCTCACGTAACCTCCACAACACACCTTCCAACCACCATCTAGCCACCATCCGATTGCCACCATGAGCTGAGAACCACCAAGAGCCAACCACTGCCACCACCAGCAGACCACCATGCACACCATACGACCACCACCATCACGAGCCAAGTACCACCACGAGCCAACCACCACGGTTTTTGAGGTTTTGTGTAAAGTTATTCTTAAAAAAATATATAAATAAAAAATATATGCTCGCCATTAAAATTTAGTTCTGAGTCTAATCACGCATTCTTGCAGACTCGCTAGTTTAAAATAATACTAATACAACTAATACTCTTTTACAAAATTAACAACTTTTTAAAAATTTTAACAAACTTTTTTAACAAACTTTTACAAAAATGTTTATAAAAAAGTTTATAAAAAAGTTTAAAAAAAGTTTATAAAAAAACTTATAAAAAGGTTTATAAAAACACTACACAAATAATATATAATCACAAATAAATACACTATACATATAAAAATACTATACAAATTAAATTACCACACAAAATAAACTATCACAATTAAATAAATAAATAATAATTAAAAAAAAAAAAAAAAAAAAAACGACAAAAGAGGACAAGTGAGGACTCAAGCATGATTAAAAAGGACAAGGGGACCCATGCCTAGGGTAGCCCCGTCAATATAGTATGACCCTTTGCAAATTACCCAATTTACAAAGTTATTACCTAAAGGATGATATGAAAAAAGTAGCATGTGAATTAGTACAAAAGTAATTTGGCATCTCAATGCTATGACAAAAAGTGAACAAAAGCGATTTGGCATCTTCATGTTATGATAGAAAGTGAACTCTTAACTCCTCGAGACACAAAATTTTAACTTTCGAGTTTTGACAATACTTAGAGAGCTTTTAACAATATAATATTTCAATGTTTTTGTTAAAAAAAAAAACCCTGAATAATTGTATGATTGGCCACTCATGTTATAATAGACGCATAAACTTAAAAAAATGAAATCAAAACAAAAATTAACTAGAATGTACAAAAAGCGACAATTAAACAAGGAAAATAATTGGATGATCCAAAGTTTTTTCACGTATAGTTTCAATGTGTTTGCTAAATAAACAAATAATATGTGTTAATCATCATGCGCTTTTTTTTTTTTTTTTTTTTTTTTTGCCTAATGGCAAATTTTACAACTCATCTATCTTAAATTTTTATCTCACATGTTTTTTTAATGACAAAATTTTAAGTTGATGGATCACTCACGTACCCGCGAACCAAACGGTTTTTGGTACTTACTTATGAGTTACAAAATTTTAAGTAGATGGACCACTCAAGTATCGGCGGACCAAACGGTTTTTGGTACTTGCTTATGAGTTTGCTTTAACAATTAACAAAGATATAAAAAAATCAAAATAAAAAATAAAATGGGACGATCTATTGAAAGCTGAATTAGGTGAAAGTATATCGAAGTGCCGGCAAAAATAAAAAATTCACATTGCAATTGTTTATTTTTTTACCATTTAACTATTTATCATTTGCAAAGTATTGCTTCATTTGATTTTTCAGCTTTTTGTGATCTTTTTTGAACCCACAAAACTCACTTGTATAATGGTCGTATCTTGGCAACTCAAAAGTCAAATGACATTTTGTAGTGCAATTGTGTATCTGCGGACATTAAGTCACCTAAGTTAAACACACAAATTGACTCATGAAATAATAAAAAATATTCAATGTTACATATAATATAACCTAGATCTTTGATATAACACAAATACACAATTTAACCTAGATCTTTCTTCGAAAATAAAACACAATCCCACGCGACAAAGTCTAACAACACACACAAAAGAGAAGACGCACACACAAAAATTCTAAAAAAACACAAACAATTGTAACCTCTTAACGACCCCAAGAATGCCACGAATGCATAAAAAATCACAAATAAATTGACACAACCTTACTGTTAGGAACAAGGCTCGGTGCTTCATTACACTTGCATTGCCATAGCGCGGTTTCATTATTTCTTTAAATGGTGGCATGTGAAATGGTCAACTATGGCAACTTGGTAAGTAGATGATATGTCAAAAAAGGCTAGAATCATGTTGGTGTTAGGTGAGTGTCACTGTAGGTGAGAGGTTGATTCAGGGTATGGCTTGTTTGAACATATGGTGTTCTGTGCACTAATGGTGCTCTCCTATTCTTGATAGCTGACCACTAAGTTTGTATTGTTACACTTTTGATTGGGAAAAATAATTGTAAGTCAAAAGAAAAAAATGTGAAAATATATAGTATCGAATGTAGATGAGAAAGTGTAGTGAACAGTAATGTCAGGTACTCAGAATGGAGTAGGTATGTGTAAGGTGAGGGTGGTGTAGATTTTTTATTATTTATTTATTTATTTTTTATTAATTAATTTTTTTTTTGACGATTTTGATTATAAAAGTTAAACTGTATATTCATTAGGTGCAAACCAAAAAATTCGCTATATCCTTATGATGTTTGACTAAGATACATCAACAAACTATTATACCCGTTTACAAAACAACCGGCACGTAGGATAAAAGATTGTATATATTGCAAACTTTTATCATATATTATGGTTGAAAAGAATGATGGATATTGAAAAAAATAATGAACAAACCCAAATGGTAAGTTGAGAAGAAAATTACGGTTGTGTATTTTTATATATTGGAAATAAAGTTATGTGAAAAAAATTTGAAAAATATATTATCTTTAAATTAAGGAAATTGATTTGCACTATTTCAAAATTATTATGACACTTTACTCTATGCAATAGACAATTGCATAAACAGTTATATTTTAAGTATAATTTTACTTGTAGAGTGACTTAATAAGATTTGGGAGTGTGTCAGTCACTTTTAAAAAAAAAAAAAAAAAAAAAAAATGCGAGAAAAGAAGGTTAAAAGAAAAAGTTGAGGTTAAATGTGCCAAACAAGCATGGCGAGATAGTAAAGGAGATGGTTGATATATAATTAAAAAAGAGTGAAAAAAAAGAAAAAGAAGAAAGTGGTTCCCAAATCAATGAAACGAACATGGCGAAATAGAAAAGCAAGGTTCACTCACGTATTTATCTTTTATCACGTTGAAAAACTATACTATGTTTTATATAAAGTTTTTGAAAAATATCTTATACATGATGTCAGTTAAACGTTTATATAAATAGAAATACGCATAACACATTTAGTTTATTCTATTGTAACTTGAAATAATATGATAACTTAAGTAAAATACTAAGTAGAATATTATGAGTTTAAAGTTAGGCAAATTACACTAGCAGTACCAAATTAACATTCATTTCTGTTTGTAGTATGAAACTTTATTTTAATTAGTTAATGACGCCCATCTATATCTTTCTTCAAATGGTTTTAACTAGCGGAAAAATCCTGATTCCGTGCAAATCTTTTAAGTATTGATTGATGGTTCTCTAATGGTTAGAAGTTGTGATTGAAGTATTGAATACTTGTTCTGGTGACTTTTAAATAGAAGTTGTGATTGAAGTCATTGTAACTCATGTGACATATTGTTTTTAAAGTGATACCGCATTAAGTCAATGCTTAAAGGGGACGGACATACAAATGTAACTTTTGGTTCACACCAAAAAGATTCTTTACAAATGTGATTCATCTTATATATTACCTGACATGATAGCAGCTTCAAACATATGCAACACTATATGATTGTTGTTTTCTACATTTACGGACCATAATTAAGAGATTATTAGACGTTATTGGGATTTTTTAAAGTCAAATTTTATATGAATTATTTCTTGTTAGTACTTATGTTCCTATTAATCACTAGTCTTATCCTACAAAATTGTTCAGATTCTATTACTGAGAAGTTGTTCATCATCTACAAAATCATCTTCTTTAGCATCATTGAGTTTCGACGATGAAGAAAAGCTCACTGAAAAAGCTGGGATCTTTAGTGGGCGTGATTCATTTGGTGACTTCAATCCTTCTGTGACAGATCACATAGATGAAGTTCCATTCATTGTCATGATAGAACCTTACAGTAAGTCATATCATTCACCCGGAAGTATTAATAGACTACTTTTTTTTTTTGTTCCTTTGATGCCATGTAAATAGTATAACTAAATGACATTATTCTTTATCTTTGTAGAGTGGCGAACAATGGTTTGTGTCTGTTGAAGTATTCAGAGAGACTGCTATGAGTGCGATTAATCAAGTAGAATGGACTCCATCTCAGGTACAAGTATTCAGTATGTATAACTGGCATGATACTACTGTTTGATAAAGACATATCATTCAATATTGGTCATATCATTGAGATCTTTTAGACTAATTGTTGGATAGAAATATTATATGGAATTAAATGGCCTTTAAAGAAAATGGCCTTTTTTTAAGTGGAGTTTTGGTTTTTATTCAGCAATATTGGATAAGCTAGTAGCGCCCCTGAATCCTATTTGTTATAATCAAGGAGATGGTAATTCTTGAATGCTCATATATATGCCAACTTTATGGTTATTTTGTGGTGTTCTGAGTGTGTTAACTTGAGCTGGTGGTAAGATTAAGACACTACTAAATGTGATTGTGTTTTGGACTTGTCTTTCATAATAATGAATTTTCAATTACTATATTCCATTGCTAGTTGGTGATAGTGCAGATTGAGATTCTTTCTACCTTGAGGATGCACCAATTGATGAATTGAAAATTTACCATATTCTGGAGATAATTTGGTTCAAGGAGAGAAGAAAATATGGATTGGCGTTTCACTTGCAGAAGGTTCCAAATGTGAACTTCTCGACTCAAGTTGGTTCTTTTCTTGATCACCCCACTGTTTGCAGATGTTACTATGATGAAATTGCTACTGAACCGGGTCGTGCTCTTACAGCTATGACTTGTGCTCCGGGTAGTCTCTTGACAAAATTTTTTTTTTCATATTATATCTGTCAATTTTGACCCATTGACTTATATGGATGGATCGTTTCAGGTTAGGTTATATCTCTAATGGGCAAATCTTGTTAATTAAAAATGTTCGCTTAGAACAAAACGGGTCAGAAACTGGCCGAAAGTTTCCCAGACTGTAGCTTTAATGCTTCAAACTTCATAAATCATTTTATTAATGAAGATGGGATTATTCATGTACAAATACAGTTTTCTTAATCATAGTCACACTAATTATCTAAAAAATCTAGAAATTTTGACCAAATTTTTTTTGGGCTGACCCGTATGAATCTTGTTTCAGCCCTAACCCATAACACAACCTGCACATTTTTTCACCTCTATAGTGTACCATGTTTTTACGCGATATTCTAAACCTAGGAGTGAACATGCTTCTTGTCGATTTTTCCTATCTAAATATGGAGTTCCTCGATATGTTACAGCAAATATAAAAGATATGTTACAGCTCTGTTTTTTTTTTTTTTTTTGGAATTAAATTGCATTTGATCTCGTTAGAGTTTTAAGGGAATCCATTAGCTTAAAATATTCAGGTGTAGTTCTGTACTTCTACACACAGGGTTCATAGCACTAGCGTTCATATAACTAGTTTGTCTTCACCATGGAGCGATAATGAAGATCTGATTTATACAAATTATCTTATAACAGCTAGTATAACTTGAATTGTTGAAAGGTGGATGCACATTTCTTATAAGTAATTATATATCCTCAGTTACTCATTTCATCAGTTATATTTATGATGCCATATGTTATTAATGTTGCCAGTGATCCATGTTGCGATAGATCTTCTCGTCGACAGAAATATGTGTGACTGATTCTAAGGAGGGACTTTGAGAGGAAAAAAATACAAGAAATAGATCGACTGAGTTAAGGAGTGTAGCTTATCAGATAAAATAGAGAATTTTGGTGTGTTGTTTTAGATTAAGCATCTGCAAATATGAATGATGTTTTTTTGAAAAATTTCATGGATTACATATGCACTGACGAGTTTCGATACATGATGGATGCGTAATTGTTTTAAATTGATGGTCAACTATAAATTATACTAAAGTCTATTATGTTAATAGAAAGGGTGTGAAATGACTGTTTGAAAATTTCAGAAGTAATAGCTATCATAATATATGTGAAGAACTTAATTTTCTTACAATTCGGTAAATCCAAATTGAAATCTATATATAAATTATGAGGCTAAATTCTATTTCATTTTATAGGGTTGTTAGCTAGTCTTTATCTCTATTTAAACAAAATAAAAAATAAAAAAAATAATAATAATCTTCATCACTTCAAAAAATGACAAATGAGCTGTTAGGAACTATACGATAGATACAAAAACCCAAAAGCAAATGACAATGTGAGGACGAATCAATGAATATATTCTATTGCTACTTGACAAATTTAATAACAATTGATTATAAAATTTGTTCAAATGCTCTTGTATTCGTCTAAGTGAAAAGAAGAATTTTTAGCCTATGCTTTACTACAATTAACTGCATATTTAGTATTTTGTTGAAATGAATCGTTAACCAAGAAAAATTTAGGTCACTGATTCTCTGCTCTTGTGGTCTTAAGTTTATGTGGTGTTTCATTTCAACCGGTCTATTTAACCAGAAAGAAATCATTGATCGTCGTGCTATTATCTATAGAATATTACGTAGTTAATCGTATTTGGATCATGTTTATAATAATGACGGTCTTCATTATCTAGTGAATGTTGCGTAATACTGGCTCATTCAAGATCGGGATCACGAGATTCCGGTTGTCATTATCTAGTGAAATAGTGTGATTCCGATCCCGATCCTACCCAAGATCGTTTTTATCTTTGCAAGACCGGGATCGTAGGATCATATCAAGATTGAAAATGCAACTAAATGTTCTTCTTTTATAAGGAGTTAATATTATTAGAGAGTATATGTTTCATGAAAATGTTTAAGTTCATGAAACACCATACTAATAGAAATAATGCAATACAACCATAAAGTTCAAATTTCAATTGTTAATGTGACCGGTCTTAAAGTAGGAAAAAAAGCAATAAGAGACATGAGCTTGTAGTAGTGCTCGTAACTTCGTAAACCTTGATTAAAATACTATATCTACAACATACATATATATATATATATAGGATGTCTATTTGTGCTAGCGTGTGACCTCAGTATTATTTATTTGTTCTCCCATGTACACAAAACTCCGATAGTTGCATGTGTTTGGGGTACCTGACCTAGTGATTGTAGATTTGCATTTGAGACATGTGAATGTGGTCCTTCCTTAATCCTTATTTCTTTCATGACTTTCCTACATCATCCCAAGATGGTCGCCATTGCAGGTGTGACTTGTACGGTGTACGCTCGTTCATCTTGTGGTAGCCTGCACGATGAATGTGCAGTGAGTGGAGTTGTGAAATTGTCAATTGGTGGTGTTTGTCTTGTGGCAGTTATGGTGACCGTTGAGTGCATTCCTAAAATGAAAATGTGTTTGGTCCACCCACTTCCATTACTTTTGGTTGTGATGTGAGGTTATGATTATTTTTAAATAAATTAGCCCGACCCTCCTCCATATGAGTGATATTAACCGAGCTGATGGGATTGGAGATATCAGAGAAGGATAACGGTGGTGGTGGTGGTTGTTGATTTGACATGTTTTTCAAAAAGAGTATTTGGTGTGATTGTAGGATAAGATGAAAGTTTTTGGTGATTTTTTTTTCAATTTTTGTAACGAAAATAATAAAGTTTTTGAGTTTTCCGTTGTCAGAAAAGATGAAACCGATGGCTTTATTTACATCACGGGCCCCACGGATGGCGCCATGTTTACGTAGGTGCGTAAAATGAGGATTTGGGTAAATGAATGGTGTGAGATAATGATGATCATATGTTCAGTTTCTTGTGTTCGATAACGACCCCGAGATAATAATGATTATCTTGAGCTAGGGTGTCACTCACATACGATGAGGGTTTAGTGTGTGTGAAATGAAGAAGATAACTTAGTTCTTCTCACCAAATGCACGGGTATTTATAGGATGTATTTGGGTTGTGTGCGACACGTGGAGGTGATCCAGCTAGATGTTCCAACTGTCCTAGAAGGTACACGTGGTGGACAGATTATGTAAAAGACACGAATGATACATGACAAACAATGGCTTTTTCTTGTAGAATTTTTGCGGTAGGTGATTCCAAAGTATCTTTATCATAGATGAAATTGATAAGTTCTGACAACCCGGTATCATTATCTGGAATCAAATACTCTTTAGGAATTGTAACCCAACTGGCATTGTGTTGGTCTTCTTTGTCAGGTTCACCTATTTTCCCATCTCCAACATCCAGTAGCCACGATGAAAACTGTCTTGTTTTTTCTTTTTCTTTGTCGCCAGCCTGTGTTTGCAATAACCTCATATTTTCTTTAAGTTTCTGTACTTTGAAATGTGGCCAAAGGTATGAAGTTGTTATGCACGCACCAATTATATCTGCCTTTGTTCCCTTTTTTTTTACTGGTAGAGTTTGCCTGAAATCGCCACCTAGCATTATTGATTTTCCACCAAATAACTTATGCGGATTGTTGAGCACATCTTTAAGAGTTCTGTCAAGAGCTTCAAAACATCTTCGATCATTCATTGGCGCCTCGTCCCAAACAATCAATTCGGTTTCGATAATAATTTTGACAAAAGCGTATTTTTTTTATGTGACACATTGATTGCTCTGTCAATTCAAGTGGCAATTTGAATCTTGAATGAGCTGTTCGGCCTGCTAGAAGTAATAAAGATGCAATTCCTGAAGATGCGACAACCAAGACAATCTTCCTTCTGAACGCAGTGTGTTGATAATCGTCTTCCATAAGAAAGTTTTGCCCGTTCCTCCGTGACCATATACAAAGACCAGTTCTTGTCTATTTTGACTCGACGATTGCACAATAAGGTCATAAATCTTCTTTTGTTCCTCGTTAAGTTTGACAACAGAAATCGCCACTTCTTCTTTCAATTTATCGCGGTCGTAATTTTTTTCTTCCATCAACAATCTGTTGTTGAGATCGTCAATTAGATGCTGTGGGGGTGCTGTGAAGCCAAAATCCGTTATCGATTTGCAGCAGCTATTCAATATTATCTCTAATTCATATAAAAGATATCCTTTTATTTCTGGATGATTTATGTGAAGATCTTTTATATGAACCATCGTAGATGCTTTCCTTGGAATATCATCTATCATGTGCCTCCAGTGCCTTTCAAAAAGCTGTAGTGGGTTGGCCACATCACAATAAATTAGAATATGACCAAACAGAGCGCGTAACTCTGCTGCTGTTGCGGATGCTTCGGCTTCTTGCAATGCTGTGTCCCATTCTTTGTCATCTTCAAGCAGTCCTAATGCCTGGCATGCTGCACGGTAGTTTGGTAGTATCTGGTTGTTGACTTTGCGTACATCATCGAACGATTTGCAGCCTTTTTGGTGACATAGGAGCATTCTGAAGTAGAAAAGCTCACCGGCTGAAGGGTACACATATGCCAATCTTCCGACGGATGATTTATTTTTGTGTTTTCTTCGTTTCCATGTTTTCAAATTTTCATACCAAACAAATTCTGTTGGAAAATCCAGGTATGTTAGATGCCGTCCTTCTTTGTATAATGTATTAAATGTAAACCATTCAGTCAATGTTGTGAGTTTTCTGCCGCTGTCACCAATCACATCTGACAAAGCTTCTTTTTCACGAAACCTTATTTCCTGCATATTTTGTAGATGAACAGCAAGAATCTGAACCGCTGGCTCTCGGTGATGGATCGGGAAATTTAGTATTCTCCAACATGCTTCGTGTGGACATACAAAACGACCGTCTATAAAGTTTTTTATCTCATCTATCTCTATCTTTGTAGTGTCTGCTAATGTGGTAGTTTCACCTAGTGGTTTTGTAACTCGTGCAGCGATCCGATCAGTGCCTTTAGATATATATTTGAACAAATACTTTATCAGCATGCTCCACCCGCAATATTCTACATTTATATGAGCGTTGAACATAAGGCATAATGATCGGTTATACGGGACAATATAAGTGTTGTCTAACCGTATGCCTCCTAGTGTAGCATAACCATGTGTTTTTCGTCTCCGGTAATGCACATGCCCATTTTCGTCAAAGAATGTCTTGTCATTGTATTTTTTTGGAAAATTCTTGATACAGCTGCTGTCTTGCGTGCATGGCGCCTTTGTGTTAGCAGCTCCGCAAGGGCCATGGACCATCATATCTGTGACAATTTTGTAACCTTCTGGATCGCATGATCTGTCGGGTAATTCTGCGGAAATGAATTTGTCAACATCTTCAGCTGTCTTTATTTTACTGTCGGGATGCAGCCACAAAAGTGTGTGACAGTGAGGAAGGCCTCGTTTCTGGAACTCTATTGTATAAAGAAGCGCCAATTAAGTTTATTTTAGATTGTTAGACAGGATACAAATAAGTTGTTGTTTTGTATTATTTGCTATTATTATACCTTTTAAAATGTTTTTTTTTTTTTTTTTTAAATTAAAAAATTGAAACAAAAAATGAAATAATATAGTAGTACCTCCTGTCGCGCATCCAAATATCTTGCCATCTTTTAGTACTCCTATGAAATCGTTCACTTTTTGCTCGAAGACACGATCTACAATGTCAGCTCTGTCTGTGCTTGTGAGCTCTGGATATCTTTTCATGTACCTACGGATTTCTGGCCAGTTGACATTACATGTGAATGTAATGAAATACTGTGGATTTCCAAGTACTCGGCAGATGGCAAGGGCATCCAAATAGTGGCTGTACATGTATCTTGGGCCTCCAGTGAAACTTGCGGGTAGAGTGATTTTTTTTCCTATTTCGGAACCACTATGGTCTCCTCTAGAGACGGCATCATAGATACCTGCTAGATACTCCGTACGGATGCTATTTTGCTTTGCTCTTATGAAGTCAAGGCGATCTTGTTCCAGTGCACAGTAGACAGAAACAACATATTGCTGGAAAGTCTCCCTCCTCTAAACAGCAGACCATATTGATGGGGCCGTTCATGGATCTGATACATGTAGTACATGTTCATAGATAATTTTTTGGCACGTTCGTTTGGATTGGTTGGTTTAAGAGTCATTTTGGTATTAAAACCTGACTCACCATATATAAAGAGTAGAGGGAATTGAAGAGACATGTAAGATGAGTGAAGCTTATTTATTCGCTGTGGTTGTTCACCTTTTTTCTGGATGATAACGTCGTAATCTGTAATACTGTTAGGACCACTTTCAAAGAGTATAGCCCCAACTATATTTGAAGACGGTAGTTGGTATTCGCGGCAGCCAGCAACATTATAAAGCACTATTTTGAAATCAGGGATAGTTTCATTGGTACATAAATCTCTTGCAGTTCTAAATAATTTTACCAGCTCATTATGCTGATCAAGAACATGCACCAATGTTTCGACAACTTGTGGTTTAAGTCGACTTGAATTTTGACCACCAAAAGCTTCCATCCTATTTTCAACTTCATTCTCTGTATCATATATGTAGAGCTGCAAAAACCGTGGAGCCTCACCGTCAGCTGGACACAACGATCCTATCCAATGGTAAATTTGGCCTGAGATCTTGAACACGTACGGTCCTTTGCCTTGGTTAACTGTATCATCTATTTGTGCACCAAATGATGTCATGCTAAACATCTGATTGTAAGCTCGAATGTTTTCCAAAAAGTGCTTGTCTTTTAATAGTTGCTGAATAATTTCTGGTGGATCTAATTCTTCATTAAGCTTTATTTTCCCACCTCCACAACATCGGTTATATCTAGGTATTTCTTGTGCAGAACCACCTTTTAGTCTTTCATTATACCAAAACGCTGCACCACAATATTGACATCTCCAATCACAGTCCCCCAAATCAATGTACGAAGACATTGTGTCTGTTATTAAATCAGTGTCAGTAAACGTATTTCTATATATGATTGGAAAATGTGGAAAGCAAATCAGATACTGTTTCCAAATTTACCTGTAGTATCTGCTGATGTTTTTCTATTGGATCTGTTACCATTGGTAAATTCTCTGCATCTTTCTTGTTTTGTTATCCTTCGTTTTTTTGTTTTGTTTTCTGACAACGCTAGTTCATTATCATTGGTGTTATGAATTAATTGCCTTTTGGTGCCATTGGTTTGTGGACATGTTCCTGTTATGAATTACAGAGAAAATTTAAAAAAATATTAGCTTTACTATTGTGATGTAATAATTATGTGTGACTATTTGACTGACCTATAAACTTTGTACAAAATACTTACTTTGTATTACCATGTCTGAAGTTGGTTTTTGCATGTCATTATAATACTGATAATCTGTTTCACTATTGGTGTCAAAAGGTGCTGTTGAATATGAAGAGTGCTGATGGTTCACTGTAAAACGTGTTGGTGAATACGAACAGGAATCATGTGTTACTGCAGCAAAAAAATCAACTGTTAATATAACTTAAATACAACCAAAATCAGAGTCAGAAGGAAAAAAAAATTATACTGTGACCTGGTTATAAAAATATCTGTAGTTTGACCCCGTATTTTGGCAAATGTAGTTTTTAAACAATCATACAAATGATTCTTACCTTTGGTATTTACATTTGAGCATTGTCTCGATACTTCTGTAGCACATGTGCCTCCAAGAGTGTCATTTTCAGTATTTGTCTTTGTATTTTCAGTATTTGTCTTTGATTCGTAGCATAGCTCACCGGTCTTGTCATTGTAATGTTGTTGTGTATTTTTATAAACGACAGGATGTCCCCATGCACCTGGAAAAATAACAAAAAAGGCAATTATTATTATTATTATTAAAGTAACTAAATATGATCTGGTTAACTGATTTTATTGTCAATTTTAGGTATAATAACAATTGTCGTTGAATAAATGAAGTTACCTTTATTTGCAGTAAGTGAACTCTTGTCAATTTGTAAAAGAGAAGATGAAATGACAGGATTTGAAGCTGATTCACTGCAAATTCTTTTTGCGCTTGGAGTTTTTAAGGTAACATCTGAAGGCCTTTTTTTAAGTTTTCTTTCGCGTGGCGGATTTGCATTTGTTCCTTCACCACTTGCACACTGATAATAGAATAGCTGCGGGTGTTGTTGTTGGTGTACAACCATTCGTTGTTCGTTGAATTTTGGCAAAGATGATACCAAACATTCTGATTTAATATCCTTGTTGTTCTGGATCGATAGCCCAGATTTTTTTGGACTCAATGTTGGTTTGTGGGAGTTTTAAACACACGTAAACGACTAGAAGTGTGTGAGCCTATGGGGGCACACACGTTAAACACGAGAGTACGTGTCGATCGTTTAATACTTGAATATATTGAGCCCGTTTATTGCATGCATGTATACCCGATCAATCAAGCGACCCATGGACGTTTTATCATTTAACTTGGGTCGAATTTGATGTTTGCCTTGGGCCTAGTAACTGATCGGGGTTGTTTGGGTTTTGTAGCTTGTTCGACAAGTCTTGAGCCCAAGTTGATAATTGGTTTATAAACTATAAAACTAAAACACATGCATCAAAAAAGGAACGACTGAAAAAAAATCCATTCCTAAAAACTCAATTCACGATTACAATAAACCTTACATTCTGTAATTGATTTCACCATCTAGATGATTATCTAATTGGTTTTTTTTTACAAAGATCCAATTAGGGGTATTGTTTGGTTTATTAATTCGCAAAACACTTGCATCAATTGGTCCAAGTAGAAGTTTTCGAATATGTGTTTCCTGCTAATTCCATGTTCATGAATCGTAGCAGTAGGAGTTTTGTTCTATGCTCATTGGTCGATATCGGACAATATAGAGATAGAATATATCGGACATGAGGCATTCGATATCGGGTAGAACTAAATTTGTTTTCGGACAGAATTAGTTTATTGGACAGAATAGAAGAAAGGTTCTTGGGTTTTTCTTGTTCGAGGTATTTAAGTAATTCAAGGGGTTGATTGTTTAACGTTCTCGACTAGCTTAATTCGAACGTACTTGGTTTAAGTGTTTGTGTGTGATACTCATAGAGGTATCTATGTTAGATACTCGGGTTTCGTTTTGGTTTCTTGTTCCGTTACTAGAGATCAATTGCCAAGCAAGGTTAGCTTTTCTTAATCCCTTTTAATTAATTAATATTGTATTAATTATGTGTTTATTAATTACGTGTTAACATAATTGTATTAACTAGATCCAATATCCGCTGCGTACTCGTAGAGGTTACTGGTTAACTAGATCTAAAATCCCAACAGTGGCATCACGAGTCAACTCGTTTTTGCGATTATGGGTTACACGTTTCTGATATTAATAAACATGTTTTAAAAGGGTTGCATGAAACCTAGTTTAGTTATTAAGTTTTATTTTAATTTTGGCAATTACATGCATACTTGTCAATTTTTAATAAATAATAACTAGTCACACACAAATTAAAATTATATTGATAATTAGAATTAATTTGTTAATTAGAATTTAATTTACATGTGAATTATAATTACCTTGTTAATTAAAATTAAATTGTTAATTAAGAATTACATGTTAAATTAAAATTACTTGCTAATTAGAATTAAAAGTTAATTTGTATTTATTAATTGTTAATTAGAATTATTGTGATAATTAGAATTACATGTTGATTTAAATACATAAATTGCGTAATTACTTGTTAATTGAGATTGTCATGCTTTTATGTGTTTTTCCGGCCACAAGACCCACTCAATTGCTTTTCTAAGTGATGTATGGGGCGATCTAGGTATTGTATCCTAGTGACGGTCTTATGGTTCTCCGTTTGGGAAGACTACAAGAGAACTCGGAACAATATGTGTTTTATATTAATGTTCATGCTTATATGTTTGTGATTCCTATATGTGCATTATTACTTGCTTTGACACCTAATTGTATGCAATATGGAATAATACATATCGTAACCATAACATTAATATTGGTCTTTATTTACACGCCTAAATACCATGCTCATTGTGACCGATATTTGATTCGTGGAAAATTGTTTTGTAAAATAAAGTGACCTAATATATGAAACACGTTTTCAAGAATTTAAAACTAGGCGCTATGGACACTTGGGATGTACGGCTCACCCACTAGAACAAACTCAAAGGGGTTTGAAGAAGTGAGCAAAGTCTCACTAAAAGGATGTCTAAGGTTATGCTTGATTGCTTACGGTCCTCTGCCTCCTGTGCGTTCGATTGAGCTACCGTGAACCATGATGATCACTACGATGTCATTACCAAAGTTTTAAAACTAGTGTTACAAAGTTGTTTTGCATGCTTCTTTGTACACGACTTTTACCACATTTATATGTGCATACCTATTTGTTAATATTAAGTCTATGCCACCCAACTATGGACACGTGCACTTGGATTGACTTCTGCAGGTCGGACCTAAGGGCCTTTCCAACCCATGGTAATTATTTCTCCTTTGGTCGGACCTCGGTTATTTTTACGTTCATACTTGGTCGACTTATATCGAGTTAACTGGTCGGACCTCGGACCCGAGGCATAAGATGAGAACTAAACATGCTTTTGACATTATTACTTGATACTAATGCCTTAAACAGTCTCATAAATCTAAGAGTTGCATTTGCAATTAACGCCGTCGCTTACCTCTTGTCCTATTTTTTGCTTGGTCGGACCTATGGTAATTAAGTGGGATTGCAAGATGGATCTTAGTCTTAATTAGTAATTAATTGGGTAGTTAATTCTTTTAAGAATGTAATTATCGAAAATACTAGATTTGAACTTTTTATGTTCTGATTAATTGTGTTATTGCAACATAATTCGTAAACAAATTTGTTTTTCTTTGAAAGACAAACTTAGTCTCTTTTCCTAGTAAGAAGAGTGAGACTTATTCCTATCTTTTCTACTTAGTTGACTAACTAAGATAGGATTCCAAAATTGATAAACTCGTTTATGATCTTTCATTACCCTTTCGTGGTCTAGAGTTAATTGAAAGATAGAATATTTTGTGTAACTGGAAATATTGTGTCTAGAGCTACCAAAATAAATAACATCCTGCACTTGTCACGATGTATGAGTTTAAACCGCAAAGAGTAAAGGAATTACTAGCATATTTGCTAGGTAATCTTCTTGGACTCTTATTATTCCTAAAGTGCTAATTACCCTTGGGGCTATGTGAGCGATAAAGGAGGAATGCATGCTAAAGATTCAAGTTAATTGAATAATAGAATGGTTAGTCCATTGTCTATATAAGTAGAACTTCATATACTCTGCT
This sequence comes from Chrysanthemum lavandulifolium, assembly GCA_022545495.1. Taxonomy (NCBI): domain Eukaryota; kingdom Viridiplantae; phylum Streptophyta; class Magnoliopsida; order Asterales; family Asteraceae; genus Chrysanthemum; species Chrysanthemum lavandulifolium. The sequence continues at coordinate 277,684,611 of CM040240.1, read as the reverse complement.
CAATACCTAAGTACATGCTACTCGTAGGCAATTGAAGAGAATAGGAAAGTATATAAAACTGCTATATGCTTTCTACTGGAAATGTAACACTTACAATGTTGACAAATCCAGTGGGAGCAGTTGCATTTTATTACTGAAATATCATTCATGTAATGTTGTCAATTTCAGTGGGAGCTGCGGGATTTATTTCTTGTTAGTCACCCATATCATTTCAAACTAGCTTTGAAATAATCTATTACTTTCCGAATATGAACAACCATTGCTTAAAGGAAAATTGCATTTTATTTTATTAGATAACTCGTTGCCTTCCTGCTGTCGCTTCCTGAAGTGTTATCTATAGAATAATAATCCACAATTCCTTATTAAAGGTTATGGTTCTATAACTACTTATGATATCTATGACATTATCATATCGTTTGAACAATCAATCACGTGTTGTTTGTTTTCATAATATGATGTTGTACCTTACACAAGTGGGAGAAATCTCAAAATGTGTGCAAGGAACAACAAAATTATTGGTATCTCTTGACCGCAAGGTAAGAAAACTAATAAATCTACTAGGACTTAAACATGTTAGATGTTTAATGCCCTACTACATGAAAATAAGAATTCTACTAGGACTTAAACACATGAGATGTTTATTGCCCTACTACATTCTAATAATGATTCTACTAGGACGTGAACACGCTAGATGTTTGTTGCCCTACTACATTCAAATGTCATAATATAGTGTAAAGATACTTCAACATTTGACTACATGTTTTAGTCAACATAATTATGGTTATATGATAATGATCATAAATCTGAAGTATAAAATTAACTTGAAATTACTATAGAACTCAATAGTTTGCGTTCATGATTACTTTTGTTAGTATAATTATGCTTACATGTTAAGACATAATTATGAAGTCCTTGAATTAGTCAATGACTTATAACATAAAGCATATATAGTAAATGTGTTATGTCTTATAGTTAACACATAAACATGAGGCTTTGAATTATTCAAAGACTTATAATGTATTATTGAAATGTTACATTTTCTTGTTAACACATGAACATATAATCCTTGAACAGATTACATCTTCTTGTGAACACGTGAACATAAGGTTCTAGTATTGTTCAATGAATATACATTATTGCATGCACTTGGTTCGTAAATACTTTATATGCAATTTGGCTCGACCCAATTTACAAGTATTTGGTCCCAAGAGAATTAAGTTATCTATAGAATTCTGATATAGTTTCACAATTCTAATAACTCATAGGATACCACTTCATTATGGTATGTCTAATGTGTTGGATAAAACCTTATTCATATTGTTTGGTTCATGATAGCTTTAATTGCTCTACCTCCAAAACATATCAAGGTTAGAAATTGCGTGTGTCATGGATACACTCAATAGAGTTCAAACCTAGAAGGTATTCAAGACAACCTATAACTGAAAACCCTAATTCATTAGGGATTTGAGGTTTTACCACTCAAACCAATTGAATCATAAACCCTTTTGGATTTTTGATTTTTCTACACTTCCTAGCTTGAAGATTGTAGTTTTGGTGTTCTTCCTAGCTTGACGAAACACAAAAACTGTTGCTAGAACTTTTGGTTAAAGAGTGATACTAAATTTGAGTTGTTGGAAGGAATTCCATTATGTCTTGATTTAAGTTCTGAATTTGTTAAAATCTTATGAAGCATTTTATTAACAAATCTTGAGATGAGAACTTAAAATGTATTTTGTGGTTCTCGATAAAGAACAATTTATTGTTGCTTTAATACTTAGTATTTAGAGAATTGTCTCTACTTACAAAAGTGAGTGGGAGTATATACATATCTCAAAGTTTTTGAGAACAAAATACTTAACCTTCTAATATCCACTTATTAATGTCATACTAAGGTTAAACATGAAAATGTCGACCGAAGTATAATGATTACTCTCATTCATAAATCCAAAAGGATGCCTCATCACTAGAGTGATATTTTATATCAATCTTTGAGGATATAAGTTAGAAGATTATTGTAAATCACTAACTACTAAAATACATTATCACATCTTGAATCGATAAATATTTTAGAACTATGAATGATAAGATGCGATCCTTAAAAGGCAAATCGAGTTTTGAGCTTGATTGTTATTTTGCCTAACAGTTAACCTATGAGGTTGTAATGAGTTTCTTTAGAAAAAAGACTCACAAGGACAAAATTGTATACATATTAATGCATGACATTTTATAAGAAGTTTTTAATCATACTTAAGCAATTGACTATGATTACATTTTCTTATATAATACACGCATTAATTATATAAAGATATTTAATTGTCATACATGTGATTTGTATGTTGAATATGACAATTAGATTTTATAACTCTTTCTTTATGATTACCTTTTGCGAAGACGGTGTGTAATCAAAAGGGTTATGAATCTATATTATCTTTATGTCGTATACAAAATTTGAGCAATCCAAGTTTTGGATTGTATCATGCATCTAGGAGCTGAGATCTTGAATTTAATTACAATATGATTCTGGTTGAATTAAGATAACTCTTGAGTACATCTGACATTGAGTGGGAGCATTGTGTTTTTCCTTAAAATTTACATGTTGAAGATATCATTCTATTTAAGCTAGATATTGATCTTGAAGCTTGGAATGAAACTTCACTTGAAATTTAGGGAATAAAACAAACAACCTTGGAATAGATGTTTATATGGAATAAACAAATGCGGAAAATAAAGTCTAACACAAATGCAATATATTATTCAAGCAAGTCTTCAATGATATATTTCACTTGGAATAATTTACATGGATGGAAACCTTGTGTTTTTAAACTAAGGATTCATCATGTATATATTATATTGTGTATAAGACTAGTTGTTGCTTTTGTACAAGAACAAAATGAGTGGCAAACAACAATATCTAATTGAGAGTGTTTAGATTATTGTTTTATAAATGTTTACGAATTATAAAGCATAGTGTTGTATAAGTACAAATGATGCTAGAGGATTATTTATACTAGTTGTAGTAGGATTTTATCATTTATGAAAAATCGCTAACTAGTTATGCTCAACATAGAGCATTGTTGCATTACACATTAATGAATGAGAATACTTTACACTTTTAGAAGCTGTAAAGATGATCGTCGGTATGTCGTTGATTTCTAATACCTCATGCAAGGTAGGCGACATCTCCATACTATAATTCTTGCAATAGTATGAGTATATGAGATAAGACACTCATCTTATATTTCAAATATCTCAATTATAAGTGATATTTTGAAATAAGTATTCGAAAGTTTATTCGAGATGACTATTTAGTTTTTCTTTTAACGAAGGTTGAAAATGTTGGAAACATTAGGCTCAACTTACTAAATGAGTTTCATGCATATCTGTTTTAGTATTTGGATAATTGGGATTGAAAGACAATTTTACTTTATGATGAATAAAGATACTTGGTATTTGTTATTTATTCATATAATAATTGTTATCCTATATTTGCATGTTTAATCCTTGAATAATTTTATTATTCTAAATATGTCCATTGTCGGTTAACCATATGGGAATATTGTTATGATAAGGCAAATGTGAGTGTTGGTTATAATTCTAACGAGAATTGGATTGTTCCGCCAAACTCATATGTATTCACTAGAGATGCATATTGGATTCCCTAACTTTCAAACATTTACTTTTGGATCCTTGTCATAAGTAAAATATTGAAAATGGTTTGTTATCTTCGTCCTTAGACTTGAGATGCAAGCAAGTTACATATGTGTGGATATCACTTTTTGTAAGTATACGCAAAAGCTATCCGAACAAGGTAGTTATAAAAGCGTTGTTATAAAAGCTATATTCGGAGTGATGTGAAGCATCCACAACACTTGTAGTCAATAAAGGATTTGTTACTTCACTTGATATGTGCGAGAAAGATACCATGGCGCCTCTCCGATTTAATCGGATAAGCTGTCGGCGGACCCAAAGGGTAATGCAAGATGATTCTTGATTACATTTGGTATATCGAATTAAAATCTATAACGAGATTCTAAATGGTTAAACTATATGGAATGATTTGAGATCCATAATCCATGGTTTAACGGTATCTATAACAAAGGATGATTAGAGCAAGACATTGAATGACCATGCTCTTGAAACTTTTACGAAACTATTCTCTCGGACACTTTTTAGTTAAAAGCGGTGAGGCGTTGCTAAGCGTTTCGTCGTTAGTTTTGTGTGCCATTCGACACTCCAACTCCCAAGTGGGAGCTGTTGGTTTGTGGGAGTTTTAAACACACGTAAACGACTAGAAGTGTGTGAGCCTATGGGGGCACACACGTTAAACACGAGAGTACGTGTCGATCGTTTAATACTTGAATATATTGAGCCCGTTTATTGCATGCATGTATACCCGATCCAATCAAACGACCCATGGACGTTTTATCATTTAACTTGGGTCGAATTTGATGTTTGCCTTGGGCCTAGTAACTGATCGGGGTTGTTTGGGTTTTGTAGCTTGTTCGACAAGTCTTGAGCCCAAGTTGATAATTGGTTTATAAACTATAAAACTAAAACACATGTATTAATAAAAAAAAAAAGGTACGACTGAAAATCTATTCCTAAAACCTCAATTCACGATTATAATAAACCTTACATTCTGTAATTGATTTCACCATCTAGATCATTATCTAATTGTTTTTTACAAAGATAATATTATGGGTATTGTATGGTTTATTAATTCGCAAAACACTTGCATCAATTGGTCCAAGTAGAAGTTTTCGAATATGTGTTTCTTGCTAATTCCATGTTCATGAATCGTAGCAGTAGGAGTTTTGTTCTATGCTCATTGGTCGATATCGGACAATATAGAGATAGAATATATCGGACATGAGGCATTCGATATCGGGTAGAACTAAATTTGTTTTCGGACAGAATTAGTTTATTGGACAGAATAGAAGAAAGGTTCTTGGGTTTTTCTTGTTCGAGGTATTCAAGTAATTCAAGGGGTTGATTGTTTAACGTTCTCGACTAGCTTAATTCGAGCGCACTTGGTTTAAGTGTTTGTGTGTGATACTCATAGAGTATCTATGTTAGATACTCGGGTTTCGTTTTGGTTTCTTGTTCCGTTACTAGAGATCAATTGCCAAGCAAGGTTAGCTTTTCTTAATCCCTTTTAATTAATTAATATTGTATTAATTATGTGTTTATTAATTACGTGTTAACATAATTGTATTAACTAGATCCAATATCCGCTGCGTACTCGTAGAGGTTACTGGTTAACTAGATCTAAAATCCCAACACTCAAGCCACTATCAATTGGTGTTTTTAAACAACCATCATATAATTGGCAGCATGTTTTTTTATTGCCTACATATTCCTGTCTCATAGGTTTATTTATTTGATTTTCTGTTGCTTTTTCTTTTGTCAAAGGTGGCCAAATCTTACAGTAACTATTTCCAGGTGATGTACATGCATTTGTCATGCTATTAACAGGAACCTGGGATAAATTCACATGTGTTTCCATCCTAAAGTAACTTATGTCTACCTTACTTAAATTATATGGTAGTTATACGTGTATATAAACAACTTATTCTTAATGTTTTTTTTTTTTTTTATTTTTTTGTTTCCTTTTACAATAGCCACTTTTGAAACATGTAAAACAATAAGACAATATGGTCAGAATGTATGAAACATAAAAGAGTAAGGATCCAAGGCAACATAAATGCTGCAAATCATCATTAATGTAATATTAAAAGTTTAAAGGTATAGTAAATGCAGTAAATCTACCTGGGTCAACTACCAATATGATGATATGTTTGTTGGATTGCTTGATTTATTCTTCAGTTTAAGATGCGTGATTTCACTTATGATTCCTTTTTTTTGGAATGTAGATAATGTGTATTTGGCTTATTAGGAATGACAATGTATAGTTAAGAAGTTTCTAGTTATAAAGAAAGTGGGTATGTGTCAACAGAAGAGAGGTTGTACATGTATGATAGGAAAAAAATTGCAGTTGGTAGTCAACTTTGTATGGCAAAACCACGTGTAAACCAATGAGATTTTGTGTACATATACGAAATACATACATTGAGCATGTGCGCCTAAGAGTAGCGTGAACAGTAATTGGTGAAACACACATTGGCTAATCATGTTTCACCACATTTGCATAACTATCTAATAAACCAATAAGAAGGTGCCAACACCATATGTACACACGAATGTCTTATACGATCACAAAATGCTTGTTAGTATATAGGATAATCTTTGATCAATCACTAATATAATATCGGTCAAAAAACAGTTCCAACACCTCAAAATAGAACTACAAGCTACAAAATCAGCAACCAACGAGTTCGATTATTCTCATTGCATCGGAAAAGGAGGATTTGGAAAAGTTTACAAGGGAAAACTCGTCCATTCGAAGGGGCAGTCAGTTGTTGCTCTAAAGCGTTTAGATCGTGCATTTGGACAAGGGTATCCTGAGTTTTGGAAAGAGATCATTATGCTTTCTCTGTATAGGCATGACAACATTGTCTCTCTTTTAGGGTTTTGTGACGATTGTGGCGAGAAGATCCTTGTATACGATTATGCATCAAAGAGAAGCCTCGACTTGTATCTTAATGACAAAGATCTAACGTGGGTACAACGCCTTGAGATATGCATTGGGGCGGCACGAGGGCTTGCGTACCTTCATAATCCTGGTCAGACCCAACAAATGTTGGTCCCAATATGAGTAAAACAGATATAACGAAATTGCAATTATAAGATAACTTGTCAAATGTTCTAACTAAACAAATTGTGTAACATGTATATGTATTTATAGCTATCGAATGGTTGTCTCCAAACGACATGATGGTTCTGCAAATAACTACCATAACTAATTAACTATAATAACCGCCAATTCGGTTAATATGTTTGAAACGGGCAACTTTGGTCCTTCATGTTTTTGTCTTCATAGATGGAGCAATGGGCGAGATTATCTGCTCACATTCTCCTCCTTAATCTTGATCGTTGCTTCGTCCTAAGTCTTGAACTCCGAGCATTTGTCGCATAGTCACGAACTTGAGTCTTGGTAATGCTTTAGTTAAGATGTCTGCTCTTTGAAGTTCTCCACTTACGTGTTCTATGTTGATATGACCATTCTCTACGCATTCCCGAATGAAATTATAGCGAATGTCTATATGCTTGCTTCTTCCGTGAAATACTGGGTTCTTTACGAGTTGTATAGCTGATATATTGTCAACTCTGAGCATTATTTTCTTTTCTTCTAATCCAGTTAATTCATCGAGTAATCGTTTTAGCCATAAGGCTTGACATGTCACGCAGATGGCCGCCATAAATTCGATTCACATGATGAGAGCGCTACTTTCGGTTGCTTCGAGTACACCAAGTGATAGTGACTCTCCAAAGTAAAATACTATTCCGTAGTTCCTTTTTCTTGATCCGTATTAACTCCATAACCATCGTCAGTATCCTGTAATCTTGCGACTTCCATCTTTCTTGTATATTACTCCATGGTCTTCGTTCCTTTGATGTATCGGATTACTTGTTTCATCGCCTTGGTGATGATCCTTTGGGTCTTGCATATATCACGAGTAGTCCACCGAATAACTAAGATCCGGTCTTGTATGCGTAAGTATCCGAGACTTCCAATTAAGCTTCGGTAATAAGTTGCGTCAACTGGGTTTCCATCTTCCGCCTTGACCAACTTAGTGTCGGGGTCCATTGGTGTCTTCGTGTCATTACTGTTCGTCATGGTTGTTTCTTTCATGATCTTGTTAATGTATCCAGTTTGGTTGATCGTAATATCTCCTCCTGTCTGTGTAACTTCTATCCCAAGGTAATATGCTAGAAACCCTAAGTCGCTCATTTCAAATTTGTCTTTCATCTGGGATTTGAACAAGTCTACTTCCTTCTTTGGAGTGCCTGTGATTATCAAATCATCCACATATACACTGACGATAAGTGTAGAATTCTTGTTTCTCTTTGTGTAGATTGCTTGTTCGAGATTACATTTCTTAAAGTCTAATGACTTTAATGTTTGGTCAAGCTTCACGTTCCAAGCTCTCGGTGCTTGTCTTAAGCCATACAAAGCTTTAGTTAGCTTGTAGACTTTTCCTAGGTTTCCTTGTTGAATGAAACCTTCAGGTTGTGTAACATAGACTTCCTCCTTCAATTCTCCGTGTAAAAATGTGGATTTTACATCTAAGTGGTGTACTTGCCATCCATGATATGCTGCTAGCACTAATATCAATCGAACTGTCTCTATCCTAGCAACTGGTGCAAACACTTCATCGAAGTCTATTCCCTGTTCTTGTACATAACCTTTTGCTACTAATCTTGCTTTATACTTTATGATTCTTCCTTGTGCATCTCTCTTGGTTTTATAAACCTATTTGAGTCCTATTGCCTTCTGGTTTTCGGGCAATGTGGTAAGGGTCCATGTGTTATTTTTGTTGATTGAATCTAGTTCAATTTTCATGGCCTCAATCCACTTCTCATCTTTTGATGCTTCCTTGTAATTACGGGGTTCTTCTTCTGTAAAGAATAAGCTCGGTGCTTCTACTTCACGTGCAGTTTGGTAGATTTCCGTAATGTTCTTTAAACCTTGTATAGGTCTATGATCAATTCTAGAATCTGAGCTCTCTAATGAGCTTATAGTAGCTCTTTCTTCCTCTTCTGAGTTAGGGTTGTAAGTGTATGCTGGTGGTGTGGTTGGTGAGGGTGGATCTGGTATAGGTTCTTGTTCTTGATACGTGTTTTCGGTGTTTTCGATGTTGACTGGTGTAGGATTATCATAGTCAACTCCATCTATTACAAAGCTAGTCCAAAATGTATCTTGAGTATTTGTATCCTCTTCATTATTATTCCAATCCCACGGTTTCGTTTCCATAAACTTTACATCCCTACTAACATGTTTCTTCTTTCCTACTGGATCATATAGCCTACATGCTTTTGATCCTTCTTCAACTCCTAAGTAAATCATTGGAATGCTTCTATCATCTAACTTCTTCAAGTGAGGTATCGTAACCTTAGCATAAGTTGTGCATCCGAATATTCTTAGGTATTCTAGCTTTGGTTTTCTGTTGTAGAGGGCCTCATATGGTGTTTTATCATCCAGGGCTTTTGTCGGTACCCTCTTGAGTATGTAAATGGCGTGCCTTACTGCTTCCACCCAAAAGGTTAAGGGTAACTTCATCGCTTTCATCATACTCCTAGTCGTTGATAACATTGTTCTATTTTTCCTCTCTACTACACCATTCTGCTGAGGTGAGTATGGTGCTGTCAATTGTCTCTCTATTCCATTTTCCTTACAGTATTTGGTGAATTCATGTGATGTAAATTCACCTCCTCTATCAGTTCTTAGCATCTTGATTTTCAACTTCAACTTTGATTCGATCTGGTGTATAAATTCCTTGAATGTGCTAAACGCTTGATCTTTCGAGTTTAGAAAGTAAGCCCACATAAAACGTGTGCAGTCATCGACTAATAAGAAGATGAGCTTCTTTCGGAGTGTGTTGTTGGACTTATGGGACCACAAAGATCTCCATATACTAAGTCCAATGGGTTCTTTGATCTGAATTTAGCTTGGTTTGGAAATGGTGTTCTGATGTGTTTTCCTAATAAACATGCATCACAGATTTGTCCTGCATGCTTTATTCTTGGTATTCCATCCACTAAACCTTTCGTTGTCATTTTATCTATTGCGTCAAAGTTCAGGTGACCTAATCTAGCATGCCATAACCATGCTTGGTCATCTACGTTTGCTAAAAGACATATAGGTGCTACTATATGTAATCTAATACTGTAAAGTCGATTCTTAGATCGTTCTACTTTCATCAACAACTTCTTGTTCTTATCCTACAAAGTCAGTAAATTTCCATCCATTATAATTTTGCAACCTATTTCAGTAAGTTGTCCTAGACTAAGTATGTTGCTCTTGAGGTTTGGAATGTAGTAAACATCCGAGATCATCTTCTGTTGTAGGTTTTTACATCCTAATAATATTGAACCTCTACCCTTTATCTCTACATATGATCCATCTCCAAAACAAACGCGTCCAGTGATGTTTTCGTCAATATCTTTAAAATGGCCTTTGGTGCCTGACATATGGTTACTTGCACCATTATCTAGATACCATATGCTAGCATCTGTCGTAGCATATTTTCGGGGTTGTACTTTTTCTTCATTTAACAAGATTTCTTCAGTTTCGTGCGTAGCCATTAGTAATGATGGTTCATCGTCTTCTAAGATAAGGTTTGATTGTTCCTGAGTTGTTGGTGGACTTCTACAATTCTTCTTGTAATGTCCGAGTTTTCCACAATTATAGCATGTGATTTTGCTCTTATCCCATCCTTGTTTTCCATTATTCGACTTATCTGAGTGGGATGAGTTTCCTCCATTCGAGTTGTTTCTATTTCCCTTATTCTGCCAGTTTCCTCGTGAATAGTTTGATCTACCTCTATATTTGGTAAATCGTTTATTTCTAGAGTGTTCGCCTTGTGCGAATAATAAGTTGTCCCTGCTATCTACTTGTCCTCCCTTTCGGAGTTTTATCCTCTCCTCTAATGCCTTAAGTTTTCCAATGATCTCATCTAACGTAATGTCATCAAGATCATTCGTCATTCTATGGATGCTACTATCCGAATGAACCTATCCGGTGTGGAATCTAATAGTTTTCGTACTCAAAAGTGATTCATCCAATGCTTTTCCTAATTCTTTTGCCTTCATGGCGTAGCCGCTCAATTTGTCAGAATGCATCCACCGCTTCATCCTCCTTCATCTCGAAGAGTGAAATCCAATCATCAGTGATTGTAATCGTGCTTGTTGCACCTTTTCTTCTCCAGCGTGTCTCTTTTTCAACGAATCCCATAATTCTTTTGGTGTTTTGCAACTTGCTACTTGTAAGATCACATCTTCGGTTAACGCTTGATATAAGAAGGCGGTTGTTGCCTTATCCTTCTTATCATCTACTTGAGTGTTTTCTTTGGGTTCTATTGCTTCCCATAATCCTTGTGCTTCTAGTATCACCTTAATTTGTATAGTCCAAACTGTGTAGTTTGTGGTTTTGAGTTTAGGGCATTGATACTGTGTCATAGGGGTTACTGGTTTTGGTACAGTGTTAATGCCACTTGCATCGTCACCGGGCATTTTGATAGTTCTTATGATCTTCACTCTCTAATTTGTATGGGGATTTCTAACTAGTGGTATCACTTAATGCTACGGGAACAGAAATAGTTATCCGGGAATCCTAATATGGAACTATGGATTTCTAATAGTATAAACTAAGTATCTATACTATAAATACGAAAGGAAATCCAAAAGTTTAAGATTTTTCGTGTGACCTGTGTTTGTCACGCGTGTTTCCCTTCTTGTCGGTACTTGAATATACCAATTATATTTTTCTTTTCCCTTGTATCACGTTGTCCTTTCTTTTGTATCGAACTTGCTTCTTTTATCTCCAAGTCTCGAACTTTTTGTGTCGACTTGCTTTATTTATCTCCAAGTTTCGAATAAAGCACAAAACGATTCAGAAATTAGTCTCGGTAATTTCTTCCAAAAGACCAAGCGAGTTGCTTGTCTTTGTTCTACTACTCGATGGTAGTATGTCAACAAGTGATGTCCTTGTTGCCCTCGTTGCTTGTCCGCGTTCCACAATACTTCTTCTTCTTTATTCCACACCGTATCTACAAAGAACTCACCGAAATACCAACGGTATCCTCATGAGCAAATGATCGGGATGCTCTGTTGTTGTCCCTCTTTGTATTGCGTTTCTCCAAAAGCAGTTTGATTGTTTTACGGTTGGTACCTTTCTTCTTTTCTTCAAGCAATGTTCCTTTTTTTTTCTCTCACGTCGCCTTTCTTCTTCTCTACTTTTGTCTCGACAAAAGGAGTTTGTCTTCGTTGTATGATTTGAAAAACAAACAAACGAGTGTAACAAAGTCTTATTTGCTGCGTTCCAAATCAAATCAACGTGTGTATCAAGTCACCACAGTTTGGTGGCTTGTCAAATGCAATTTCTACACAAGTACGGTCGTGCACTACTTTCCTTGTGTCTCAAGTTATCCAGGCAGCGTATGGTTTAATGATACGTTGCGTTCTTCTTCTTCTTCTACCTGAAACAAAGTTTCAGCGCGTCTGTTTGGTTCCTTCTTCTTCGTTCAAAAGTTTTCTGGTTTGAGATGATACTCGTTAATGAAAGGTTCTGATTTCTGGTTTCAGATTTCTTGTGGTATTCGATGTAACGAGTGTATGTAAGGCAGGCTCTTGATGCCAAATGTTGGTCCCAATTTGAGTAAAACAGATATAACGAAATTGCAATTATAAGATAACTTGTCAAATGTTCTAACTAAACAAATTCTGTAACATGTACATGTATTTATAGTTATCGAATGGTTGTCTCCAAACGACATGATGGTTCTGCAAATAACTACCATAACTAATTAACTATAATAACCGCCAATTCGGTTAATATGTTTGAAACGGGCAACTTTGGTCCTTCATGTTTTTGTCTTCATAGATGGAGCAATGGGCTAGATTATCCGCTCACAACAAAGAGTCTTGCATCGCGATATTAAAAGTTCCAATATTTTGTTGGATGAAAATGGAATGCAAGGATCGCAGATTTTGGTCTATCAAAGTTTGGTCCCGCAAACCAAAGAATACACTTTTCTTGTCTCCAATGGTGTAGGGACAATTGGGTATTGTGATCCACTATATGTAGAGACAGGTTTGCTAACTAAAGCGTCGGATGTCTACTCCTTGAGGTAGTGTTGTTTGAGATTTTGTGTGGGAGGTTGTGTATCGAAATAACCACGATAAGCGCAAACCTTTAACCGCATTGGTTCGTGAATGCTACAAACAAAAGACCATAGTCGACATCGTATATGGTAATATCAAGGATGAGATAAATCCTGATTCTTTGGAGGCGTTTACAACTATTGCTTATCAGTGTTTAAATAAAGATCAAGAACAACGTCCGTTAATGACTGAGGTCATGAAAGTACTTGAAAGTGCACTTATATATCAAGTAAGTTTTATATCCGACTTTTTATAGCCATTCAATTAGAGAATAATGTTTACTACTGTACTTCTTCTGTTATAATCCCAATAGCATGCAGACTTGAAACCACGTTTGGTTACCTTTATTTGAATCAATTTAAGTTTTTAACTACTTTTAATTAGGAATCAGTGAGTCACGTTAACTACTTAAATTGGCTAGATTTCAAAGTCTCTAATATAATTAAAGGTATACACGCTTTTAAGTATAAATATAAATAAACATGTAGGTTTTATCATTCTCATAAATAATAGTTGAGCTGTTTTTGTTGGTTTTATGGATATAAATTAGTAGACGTGAGTTAGGATCGAACTCGAGACTTTGGGATTGCACACTTTACGTATGAGAATTTAAAGTTAATAATTAAATATAAATGTTATATTTATTTATTTATTAAACAAAATAACTAACGGACGTTAAGTAATTAATGTAATGGACTAACGGTCGTTAAATGTTTATGGAAAAGGATCAAATTGCAAAAGTTGGGAAGGTTCCGAATCCTAAGGGATACCCAAACCGATCGGCCATCAAGAAAAGGAAACAAGCCACAACTTGTTCACCAAGTTTACTTGGGTATATATACAAGGCTAGGGTCTTGTTTTTCTATCTCTTATGCTCATAAGCTAAACCCTAAAATTGTTTTGTGTGTGTTTTGTCTCCAAACAGTCGACACCTTCAATAGGTTCGATCCAAAGCTTTTCCACAATAACAAGTTATTTGTTTGATAAAAACTAGCGGTACTTTAATTCGGTTTAGTGCGTGTGTACAAGAACTTAGTAATAACATACTTTTGTTATTATCTTGGATTGAATTACAAAGCGGTAAGGGTAATTCACATAATCCTAACTAAATCAAATTAGGGTTCATCCGTTGCTAGTTTGTGGATTTGATTCTTGTTCGCTAGAATCAACAAAGGTACGCATATTCTTTATGTTAATTAATTATTCGTTAATACATCCTTATACGCTTCCGCAATATTACTTTGATGTTTTGGTGATTATTTATTTGAATGTCTTGATATCTAATTCCAACAAGTGGCATCACGAGTCATTGGTTTTTAATGAGTAATTAATTACATAAACGCGTAATAAAAGAAATACTTGTATGTTGTTTGCTATGTTATCTAGGGTTTATGTTTTATTCATGTTTTGGTCGATTTTTTTAATATATGGGGCGTTCCCTATTTTTTTTAATGTCGACACATGTATAATTTTTATTAGGGTTTTGGAACTTGTTTGCTAACCTTATTAAAATCTAGAATTAATATTGATTACGTGATTAATTCATGAATAATTTGTTATGTGTCATGGAATTTTTATATGCGATCTTGTGGCTTACTTGTATAATTGTTATGATATCCATGATTATACATGCATGTTAGTCATGGATAAGTTGCTTTGATATATTGTTTAATTGTTGAGACATATTTATTTATGATAAATCTTGAATTGGGGAAGACTCCAATTAATATATTAATGAATCAATTATGTGCAATTTGGTATAATTAATGAAGGGTTTACGCAATCGATTTATCGATGTATGTGGCTCACTTTCTATTGCTGGAGTGAAAACCCTAAATTAATATATACATTAATTTAACCTAGATATTGATTATTAATAGGATTTTATCGAATAAGTTGCATGTGGCTACTTGTTTACACGTATAAATTGTTTATTATGTGCGCATTGTTTTTAGTAGTTTATTTTTTATTTGTTACTTGTTTGTTTATTATGTTAGACAGTTTTAAGCAAAGGGTAATTTTGAATAGAAAAATAATACGGACTAAACAATGGCGAAATTTAATTGTTTTGGAAGAGTTAAGTTGTCAAAATAGTTTAATTGATTGGTGACTTTGGTACAATGGTGAGCGGCTCACCCATTCGAATGAACTAATAAAAGGGGTTTAAAGAAGTGCGCATAGTCACTTTGAATGGATGTCTTAGGTTGTGCTTTAGTACGCACGGTCCTCTCGCTCTGTAAGTTCGGTGGAGCTACTTAGTAAGTCATATAAATGTGCAAGCTCATCTTAAGGCGAATTAGTTTTAATTCCATGCGCCACTTTGGTGGTAATTATCCGAAACACTAAGTGTTTACACTTATGCAAAAGTACGGTATAATGGATGATAATTAATACTAAATTCCTTGATTGGTGAACCCAATACCTCAATCAAAACTTTGATAATTTGATCTTTATGAATTGGTAATAAAAAGTTTTTTATTAAATTTATGTTACAAGATGAATGCATGACATCTTTGTACATATTTGATTTGACCACATAAAATCAAAACTAGTACCCTTTTAAAATTAAGAATATGCCATCTAATTAAAAGGAACACTTGAAGTTGCAATTTAAGTCATGAGAGTACTTGGCTAGATTGTGATGGAGAGGTAAATCTCTATGTATAGTGAGATCTTGCATGGACATATTTGCAGTTCTTTAAGTTAGACACTTAAGTTGAGTAGGAAGTGAGATCTTGGACTCAATGGCATAAGATGGGATAAAACATGTTTATATTTGCAATAGCGTTGGAAAATATAAATCCCATAATGATCTAGGAGTTGGAAATTGTTTGCGATTAATGTTCGACAGATTACCTTATTATATGCGTTTGTTGCTAGCGATCAAGCGATGTGATGAACCTATGATAATTTGGATCCTAGTTTTCGAGAAAACTATATGGTTATATGTTTATATTACCGTTGGGTATATTTATTTTCTTGAAAAGTGTATTATCGAAAATACTAATACTTGAACTTTTTCGTCGTAGAAATGGCTCAAAACACCGATAACACTAACATCGCTCTAAATTCTGCGTTCAAAAGCTTTTTGATCGAGAAAAGTTGATGGCTCTAAGAATTTCAATGATTGGCACCGCTCTTTGAGAATTGTCCAGTAGAGTTCTTGATCGTATGAAATATCTTTATGAACCTTGTCTGCTTGAACCAAGCTGGTCTGAAGCTACTCAAGCTCAAAGGACAGTGGAAACTTGAGTATAAGCGTCATAATGATGTGGCTTGTCTTATGTTGGGAACAATGGAATCGCTCTTCAAAAGCGGTTCGAACATTATTTCCATATAATATGCTCAATGAACTTGAACTATGTTTGAGAAACCATTGCCGTCGAGATTTATGACTTGACCGACGCTAGCGTTACAGTATGGCGGGAGAGGGTAAACCCGTAAGTGCTCATGTCTTGGAAATGAAAGGTTACATGGACCAGCTAAAAGCACTTGGCAAAACTTATGAAGATGACATGGGCGTGAATCGATTAATCGATCCCTTAACAAGGATTTTAATGGTTTTGTCGGAAATTTCAATATGCACCTGCGTGGGAAGGCGATTCTTGACCTACACGCATTGCTCATTGATTATGAGAAAGGGTTGCCTCAAAGGTTCCTACCGCCCGGTACTTGCTATTCGGGGTGGAAGAATTAATAAGCCAAAACCGCGTGCGAACAACAAGAAGGGAAGGGTAAGGAAAGGTTGACAAAGGCAAACAGTGATGGCCTATCAACCTCAACCCAAGAAGAACCCTACTCCTAGGAAGGATAATCCTAAAAGGATCAAGCATGCCATCACCGTAAGAGCGTTGGGCATTGGAAGAGAAACTGTGCTCTATCTTGATGAATGCGGGCAAATAAGATGAAGTATGAAGGGTCCTCTGCTACCGGTACTTGAGTAATTTATTTGTCATTGAATTATTTACTCTAAATCATAATAATTCTCGGTATATGATACGGGCTGTGGTATTCACATTTGTAATACACTGCGGGGTTTAGAGTGAAGAGGAAGCTTGCCTATGGGGAGCAATATCTGCACGTGGGAAATGGTGCACATCATTGTTGAAGCCATAGGAACGTTTAGTTTAGTATTGCCTTGGGCTTAGTCTTGTTATTAAACAATTGTCATTATGCACCTTCTATAATTAGAGGTGTTGTTTCCTTTTCAAGTTTGTTGGATGATGGTTTTACTCATACTATTTCAAGTAATGGAATTGATGTTTCTTTAAATGGTGTATTTTATTTTAAAGCAATTACTGTGAATGGTGTGTTTGAAATTGATATGATTGGAAATGTATCTAACAATAATAATAATAATTCAATGTTTAGCATTAACAAGAAGATAAAGTTAGACTTGAATTCTTCTTATCTTTGGCATTGTCGACTTGCTCATATAGGCAAGGCTCGCATGCATGTTCGCAACAAGAAGGGCTTTTGCAAAATATCAATGATGAATCATTTGATAAATGTGAGTCATGCATATCGGGAAGATGACTAAGAAACCTTTTCATAGTAATATGGAGAGGGCTTCGATCTACTTGGTCTTATTCATACCGATGTGTGTGGACCACTTAGACATGTGTCAAAGAGAGGTGCTAGCTACTTAACCTTTCTTGATGATTTCACCGTTATGGTTATGTTTATTTACTTAAGTATAAACATGAGGTGTTTGAAACATTTAAGGTTTTCAAAGTGAAGTAGAAGCGCAATTGGGAAAGAAGATTAAAGCTCTTCGATCCGATAGAGAGGCGAGTATCTAAGCCAAGAGTTTAAAGATTACTTAGGCGAGAATGGAATTGTCCAGAATCTCACTTCTCCATATACTCCACAACAAAATGGTGTATCGAGAGAAGAAATCGTACATTGTTGGACATGATACGATCTATGTTTAATCTTACCACTCTACCTTTATCCTTTTGGGATTATGCTTTAGAATCATTGCTCAGTATTCTAAATATGGTTCCCACAAAGAAGGTTGATAAGACACCATATGAAATATGGCATGGTAAAGCTCTAACCCGTCTTATTTAAAGGTCCGGGGTTGCAGGCGTATGTTAAGCGTGACTCAACAGATAAACTCCAACAAAGATCGTGAAGTGTATCTTCGTAGGATAACCTAAGGAAACTATGGGTTACTACTTTTACTATCCAACCGAAAATAAAGTAATTGTTGCTAGGTATGGAGATTTTCTTGAAAGAGATCTCGTATCTCAAGAATTGAAAGGAGAGTTTATGATCCGGAAGATGATCATGAAGATGCATTACCTACGAAAACACTAACGTATTCCGGTGAGAACACGATAGTTTGGGTCCTCCACCGAAGTTGAAGTGATTCCCGTCGTAGATCCGTAAGGAATATACGTGCACCAACGTCTATGTCTTAACGTAGAGGTTGAGGAAACTATGTTAGGAGATCTTGGAGAGCCTACTAGTTATAAAGTCGCCATGGCAAGTCCCGACAAGGCTAAATGGCGGTGTTGCAATGAATGGGAAATGCAATCCATGAGAGAAAATGAAGTCTGGTAGAGGTTGACTTACCTCCAAACGCCTCGGTGGTTGGAAGTAAGTGGCTCTATAAGATTAAGACCGACATGGATGGCAATGTACACGCCTATAAAGCTCGTCTAGTTGCGCAAGGTTTTACTCAAACTTATGGCATTGATTACGAGGAGACCTTTTCTCCGTAGCGGACATTAGAGCTATTAGAATTCTCATAGCTATAGCATCATACTATGACTATGAGATATGGCAAATGGATGTCAAAACCGCCTTCTTAAATGGTCGCTAGATGAAGACATCTATATGAAGCAACCCGAGGGGTTCGTGAATCCACAATTTCAAACCGTGTATGCAAACTTCAAAGGTCCATTTATGGATTGAAGCAAGCATCAAGGCAATGGAATAAAAGATTTGATGAAGAAATCAAAAGGTATGGATTTGTTCAAAATCTTGATGAGCCATGTATATCACAAAGTTAGTGGGAGTGATGTAATTTTCCTAATTCTTTATGTCGATGACATATTAATTATGGGAAAAGACATTCCAAGCATGCAAAATGTTAAGGCATATCTTGGGAAGTGTTTTTCCATGAAGGATTTAGGAGAAGCTGCATACATTCGGGAATTAAGATCTACCGAGATAGGTCAAAGCGGTTAATTGGTTTAAGTCAAAGTGCTTACATTGATAAAATATTGAAGAGATTCAAGATGCAAAATTCCAAGAAAGGATATTTGCCGATGGAAGTAAAGCATGGCTTATGTAGCGATATGTGCTTCAACACTGCTGAGGTGGCACGCATGCGAAAGTTCCTTATGCTTCTACCGTAGGATCTATTATGTATCTTGTGAGATGCACAAGGCCGATGTAGCGTCGCTCAAAATATGACCATCGATATCAACGTAATCCGGTAATCTTCATCGATTGTCATAGCATATCTCAAGTATCTCGTAAATACTAAAGATATGTTTTGGTGTATGGTGGAAATCCGCATACGAGCTTGGTGTTACAGTTCTTGTGATGCGCGTCTGGCGATGGATAAAGATGATACGAAGTCTCGACGGGTTATGTCTTTGTCATCAATGGAAGAGCGATTGATTGGAAGAGCAAGAAGCGGATCACGATTGCGATGTCCGCAATGGTTTAATACATAGCCGCCGGAAGTCGCAATGGAGGTCGTTTGGATTAGGAAATTCATTTCGTGGCTTGGTGTTATGCCTTCAATTGAATCACCTATTGATATGTATTGTGACAATTCTCACGCAATCATATTTGCCAATGAACACCGAGTCATGAAGGGCACCGGACATTTTCTACGAAAGTATCACTATGTTCGGAACAAGTCCGTGAAGGTGAAATAAATCACCGAAAGTTCACACAGATGATAACTTAGTGACCTGCTCACTAAGGCTTTAGCTAAAGACAAGCTTGTAGGATTTGCCAATGGAATTGGACTTCAGATAGCTAATAGTTTCATGCATAACTCGTGATTAGTATTTGGATAAAGGATATTGTAAAACATTTATTATTTTAATGAAATAAAGTTTGGATTATGTTTATTTTCATTTATAATATTGTTGTCCTATATTTGCATGTTTAATCCGTGAGTAACTCAGTTATTCTAAATGTCCGTTGTCGATTAATGATATGGAGTATCATTAAACTAAGACAAATCGAGAGATGTGGTAGAATATACTTGAAAGTATATTGATGAGAATGCATACCAATTTCGGATGATATTCAATGAATTGAATATAGGACTTATCCCAACTACATAATTTACTTTGTGGATATTGTTATAAGTAAATTATGAATAGTTATCCTCGACTTGAGATACCGGATAAGTGTCATGAATGTAGTGCATTTCGTGAAGCAACTTAACACTATACGAATCGGTAGTAATAAGGGTTGTTTTCGTAAATGTTACAAAGTTTGTGGGTTATTCTTGTAGTCAAAATAGAATTTGTTCCTTCAAATTTATTTGGAGTTTAATATCTTGGGCCCTCGTAGGGTTGACAAGATGTTTGCGGCCGCACCCAAATCTCCCTAAATATGTTTAGATGATTCGTAATCTTGGTCAATCACTTACAAACGAGAAATGTAATAGTTATATAAAGAATGACTTAATTCCATATCTTTATTTAACGTGGTATTAGAAACAAAAGGATAATAATAATGAGAAATCATTAAAGGTTTTCCAGAGCCTTGCTCGAGTTGTACTAGAGGCATCGATGTGTTGCTAGACGCTAACCGAATGTGATCACTCTATTAAGATATATCCAAGTGGGAGCTGTTGGTTTTATGGATATAAATTAGTAGACGTGAGTTAGGATCGAACTCGAGACTTTGGGATTGCACACTTTACGTATGAGAATTTAAAGTTAATAATTAAATATAAATGTTATATTTATTTATTTATTAAACAAAATAACTAACGGACGTTAAGTAATTAATGTAATGGACTAACGGTCGTTAAATGTTTATGGAAAAGGATCAAATTGCAAAGTTGGGAAGGTTCCGGAATCCTAAGGGATACCCAAACCGATCGGCCATCAAGAAAAGGAAACAAGCCACAACTTGTTCACCAAGTTTACTTGGGTATATATACAAGGCTAGGGTCTTGTTTTTCTATCTCTTGTGCTCATAAGCTAAACCCTAAAATTGTTTTGTGTGTGTTTTGTCTCCAAAACAGTCGACACCTTCAATAGGTTCGATCCAAAGCTTTTCCACAATAACAAGTTATTTGTTTGATAAAACTAGCGGTACTTTAATTCGGTTTAGTACGTGTGTACAAGAACTTAGTAATAACATACTTTTGTTATTATCTTGGATTGAATTACAAAACGTAAGGGTAATTCACATAATCCTAACTAAATCAAATTAGGGTTCATCCGTTGTTAGTTTGTGGATTTGATTCTTGTTCGCTAGAATCAACAAAGGTACGCATATTCTTTATGTTAATTAATTATTCGTTAATACATCCTTATACGCCCGCAATATTACTTTGATGTTTTGGTGATTATTTTTGAATGTCTTGATATCTAATTCCAACAGCTTTTACATATCGCTAACTAATTAAGCCTCTTGTTAGGTCTCAAATGAGCCACCGACTTCCAACTTGTCTCGTAAACTAAGAATAAGATGAATTGAATAGCGATCCCGGAAGAGGATACCTTGCCACGATACTTGGATTCTTTTATCGGCAAGTAGTAATTGCATTGTTATTGTGCCTTTACATCCTATGTTTCAACTTCTTTTGCAATAGATCGAAATTACTACCATTTTATTTTCATGTCTTTTGTATCATAATCATATATTATATTTGTTTCTCGGGGCAATTACATTTATACCCATTAAATTTTCATATTTCACCAAAACATGCTTAAACACAATTGTACATTATGCACTAAAAACTTTTATTTTAAGAAAATATGCAAATATACAAGTTTCATTGGGAATACATGTATGCAAATCCCCCCTTGTTCCTAATATTTGTGCCTGCAACTCCTTATGAAAGATACAAAAACAGGTAGCAAATGACACATGATTATAGAACTTGTTCACATAACGTATAAATTTCATTATTAATATATTATATTGCTAGGTTGCCAATTTAATAACAAGTCCATGAATACGCTTTATTGCAACTAATCGATTTAATATATTCTAGTGCTAGTTGGTCAATTCAATAACAACTGATTATAAAACGTCTTCACATGCTCTTGCATTCGCCTAAATGGAAACAAGACTTTCGACCGGTGTTCTATTGTAAATCAACACAAATTCATGATTTTGTGCTCTAGCTAGTGGAGTTGTGGCTTTGATTTATGTTATGTTTCATTTCATCCAATTCTAGATATTTTTTAAAAGAAATCCTTGATCATCACTAATCATCAATACATGGCATGTGTTTATTAATTAATTCATGTTTCGCCATCGATAGGATTCATTATCATCGACACATGTAAATAAACATGCATGTATCGTGTTTGATGAAATGTTTCACCGAAATTGTTCTAGAAATTAGAAGCCACGTGTTTTGGATTGCTTGACGAAACATGGTACTCTATCACTTTATGTATCATCCGCTCTTGAGTTGGTGTTTTGGAATGATTATCGTGTTTAAACCTCGAATATATTTTATGTTAATTTAGGAATTGAGGTTCATTCATTATTGAGCTCGTTCAAGTGATTATTGATAATGAAATTTGTGCGCTTTGTTAATTTTTTTTTATTTAACAATCACTACAAAATTATCAAAATGCATAAGCACGAGAGTATTAGATTCAATGTTTATGCATAGTACCCAAAAAATTTAGTGAATTGACCACCACTTCGATCATGAGATGCATAAGTATGTAGATTATTGATATTCAATATACTAAGACCACCCAAGACTAGCAAAGCAGACCTTATTGACCGCTTAACATCTATAATATTTAAAAGTCGGGTTTCATATTGTATTATATTCAAACTTTGAATCATTCAATAAAGGACGTTTCTGTTGAAGCATTTTTCACGGCCTCGTCTTCACGGCTCTCACGCCGTTCATCCTTGTCCGGAGCTTGGAAAGTGTGCTACAAACATGAAAGAACCCGTTAGAAGGGTCCCGAGGTCAAGCCCCGGAACCACCTCCGACAGTCAAGTCGAACCTCATATGCGAGGATTTAGCATATATATGTATGTGTGTGTGTAATATGTACCGTGATGTATATGTTGAATGAGATGAAATTAATGAAATAGAGAGTAGTATATATAGAGAGAAAGAGGTAGGTGTCAAGTGGGCCACCTCAATACCGCTCTATCTAGGAAGGAGCGCCGAGCTATACCTAGTCTATGCACTAGGTGTCGTCACGTGGAGACACAATCCGTAATATCCCGGTTAAGTGGCATAGTCCGGTTCTTGCACGGATTGTTGGGTAAAAGGGTGTATCGCATAAAAGGAGTGTATATTGATTCGACTCCAGACGGTCAAGTTTTATCACACAAGCTAACCACTTGTGAATGGCCAACCGTAATAAACGTTAAAACGAACCGAAACGAAATTCAATTAAGATCCGGAGGGTACAGTGTTTTCTCGGTCGTTAAGTCCCAACGAGTGCATGCGATTCAATCTAAACGTGTAGTGATCGAGTGATATTGAATGGAAAAGGGTTTGATTTTGAATAATATATCTACGAAAAAATTTGTAAATTACAATGACTTAAATGCAAATTAAAGAAAATTAAAAGCTAAGTTAAATTAAATAAACGCTATCACTATTTTTACAATTGATTTTTCTAAATTTATAAAACAAAATAACTTAATTAAACTATTTTAATTAGAACGTAAACTTAAATTACCTAAAAACGTTGTTTAAAATGAAACCGAACGTTATATCTAAAAATTACGCAGTGCACAAGCAAAAACGTAAAATTTGTGAAATAAAAGGCCTACGAGTGTAAAACAATTTTCTTACATACTAAATGACAAAAGAAAATTTTAGAAAAAGAATTATATTTTTTGACTTTTATATTTTTATTATGAATTAAATAAGTTTTACACTAATTAAATGTTTAAAAATACTAAAACTATTGAGAAAAATCAAACTTTTTATAAAATACTTATTGACAATACACACTAAGAAAAATACAAAAGTAGAAAAACTAGTAAATGGAGCGTATTAAGCTAATATGACAAAGTGTACTTATATATTAGATGTTGCAAAATAAAACCAAGACAAGTCCCATGGCGGCTATACTGGTACATGTTATCACTCTCATAAGGTGGAGGTCTCGGGTTGAGCCCGCTCCCACCTTTTTGCTAATTATTTTATTCTTCGATTTTCTTTTACCAACTTATTAAATACAAGAAAATAAGCACTTTTATAACTATGACTTTTCCAAAAACAACTGATAAGCTTTGAAATAAGTCGAGATTTTATCACAGTTTAGTTTCTTTAATGGAAATAAGCACAAGTTAAATAAAATGGCTAATAAGCTAAAAAAATAAGCACAGTGACTAAGAATAAACTAAATAACTGTTAATAGGCTATTTTTACAACCTGAATAAGCTCAAAAACTTGGAAATAAGCACTTAGCAAAATCTAAATAAGCACTTATCTAAACGGTTTACACAGTAACACGTTGGTTTTCTAGGTACCTCTAGCTTAATTTTAAGCACTAAAATTAGTTTGGAAATGAAAAGGACAATGGAACTAGCAAGCTAACCAACTACACTCTCTAAAAAGTCTGTTTTACAAGGATTGGCTTTCACAAATGAGCTTGTGAGAAGCTTTTGAAAACTTGTGAAACCGACTAACCGGTTAACTTAAACAAAATGATGTAATTAGAATTAGCTAGCAATTTAACTAAATAAGTTGTAAAATGAAAATAAGACGGGACCTTGAGACGACTAGGTGAGCTTCTCAAAAACTAAGTTTCATAAGCTAATGGTAACTAATAAGCTTTCTAAGAGCTTGTGAAATAGGGTACCACAACGTGCACGAGCATGTTCTCAAACAAGGATCTCAAAAGAAGCTATGAATTAAGCAGTTTAAAAGCTAGGTAGATATGATCTAATATTTTTCTAATTTAGTTTAGCAACTATATTTTAATATCCTAGAAGCTTATTAGCTAAATCTTAGTAATAAACACACAATAAAATTCTAAGTTTTATTCAAAAGCCGTATTTAGAAATTTTGACTTTTTATTACACTAGCACTTTGACTTTTATGAACTTCTAATTGATCTTAAGGATCTAATATGATGTAATAAGCTACAATACAACAAAATTAATCTATAATATCAAGTTATCAACTATTATGATGAGATTTGTAATCAAAACCTTCAACAGATTAACAATCAATACGGGACTAAACTCAATTTTGACTTTTAACCGGACAAGGACCTGATTTTATGACTTATATTGACTATTAAGAACCTAAGTAACTCGAACAACAACAATTAACAACTCAAACAATTTCAAACACAGTTAACATGCGAACCAAACACCCCTTATGAAAGCGGTTTTGAAGCTAAACAAAGGATTCCAAGGATTAAGATCATGCAACTAATTAAAACCTTATACTAATCAGATTTAAACATGATTAAACTAGAATTACCAAGTTTTAATTACTAATAATAGCAAATGCAAAATTTTAGAAAATAGCTACAAACCGAGATCATGCATGTGACAAGGAACCAATGACTGAAATCACACCCTATGGCTTCCCAAGAAGCTCTATAACCCACAAGAATCCAAATTCAGCCTTGACTTCCATCTTCATAGTCATTGATTTTTTGATATTACACTAATTTTTGGTATTTTCTAAATTTTAAATTCTATTACTAAACCGATTTTAAGAGTTCTAATAGTTCGAAGCTAAACAAAGAACTTTTATGAGCTTTTGAGTCCTAGATAACAACAGCTAACAACTTTTAAATATTTTGAGGATTCGAGCTTGAAAATGGCATTTCTTGAATTAGTACATAAAACTTGAAATTGAGACTGAAAGTAGATTATTGATAAACCGAAATAAGATTACAAATACTTGAAAGTTTTAAACATGCAACGGAAAACATGAAAAAAATAAACGACATAAGAAAAAAATAAATTACACTAATTCATTATCTCCATCGCTTCTCTTCGGTACTTATCAACTCTTCAACATCACCATCCATTCGAGACAATCCCACTTAACTTTTCCTTGAATTCATCGAAACGCCATTTCTACTTTTGGCGGAAAGGTAATTTTAGTGGGTTTAGTGGGAATTAACAATTAGAGCACTTTGGTTATTGGGTGTTAGTGGAAATGGTGATAATGAAAGGTATGGTAAGTGTTTTATCAACTGGAAGGATGGTGGTTAAAAACCATGATTTTTATTTGGGCGCGGTTTTGTGAAGATGATAAAGCGATAACTATTATTTTGACTTTTGTGGGGATTAATAACGTAGGAAGGGTTCAAAAGGATTTTGACCGGGTTCAAAAGGTGTGGTCTGGGGTCACGGGTTCAAATAGGTGGGGCTTGGGCTAATCTGGTTTTGGGCCTTTGATTGTTTTGGGCTTGAGTATTTAACTTAGGTCCGTTTCGTGTTGTTAAGCACAAGGACCTAAATTGCCATTTTCGAAAATGAGGGTCAAAGCGCAAATGTTCCAAAGTTAACACAAGGGCCAAACTTGACAATCCTGAATAGTACAAGGCTATTTTTGATTATTTTCAATTTTTAAAATTAACCAAGGACTAATTTTGCCAATTTTCAAACTTGAAGGACCTTTTTTGCCATTTGCCCAAAAATTCATTCAAGGACCAGGTTTTACAATTTAAAACATTTCAGGGACCTTGAATGACATTTTCCTTTATTTTGAATTACCAAGGACTAGATTTGACAAATTTTGAAACTTGGGGACTAAAGCGCCAATTATGCAAACTTGATACATTTTTCATCCGATTTTGGTACTTTTGCATTTAAAACACATAAAACACTTATTTTGATATTTTCATCATTTTGATGCATTTCGAGTGTTTTCGGATGTTTTGCGGTTTAAATGGTACAAAATGATGAGTATTTGCACACTCATCAATCCCACACTAAACTATTGCTAGTCCCTAGCAATATTTATGAAGTTTTAATGGATTTTAAAGAACTCTTTACCAAAAGCCATCACTTCGGAGTAGCCAATTGTTTCAGTTCAAGTAAGAACTTTGGTACAATGATAACCAAATGATTTTGAGCAAATCATCGGTGTAAACGGATTTGGTTTGTCTTTACGTAAACCGCTTGCTTCGGACTAGCCAACTCTTAACTAATTAAAGATATGGCGAGTTGATTACCATACAATTTTAGGCAAATTGCAAGCCATAAACGGATTTGATAAATCTTTACCAAGAGTCGCTTGCTCTGGATTAGCCATCCTTATGTGGGTTAGACATGGTGGGTGATTACCATTTGTTGTGTTTAGTACATAGTACTTTCACTAAAAAAAATTTTATTTTGGCCATTTTGGGGAAAAAAGGGACTAAAGGGTACATTTACGATCAAATTCGCTGAATTTCCCCACACTTAGAAATGAATATTGTCCTCAATATTCAAAGTACCGCTATTATGCCAAATCCTTGAACGTAAAATGATAACAAGATTAGCCAAGTGTAGAAACACAACAATTATTCTCTTTTTAATATTTACAATATTTTATTTATTTATTTATTTATTTATTTAGTTTTTATATATATATACAACAAGTGGGGCATCTCCCCACTAATGTGGTACACGGGTGAAAACCCATGTTTAGCTCTTGGTTTTGATTCCCAGTCGCTAGCTTGACTCGACCCCGTATTCATTTGTTCATGGGGAAGTAAGTGGAAGAGACAATCTCCATCGGACTTTCATTCAAGATATTTGTATAAACATTGAAGTACGTGAAAGTTCCACACCGATGAGATATACATAGAACGACCCGGCTCACAAATGATAAATGAAAATGCCGGGGTCAAAGATAGTGTCCTCACTCCCGAACGAGTGAAGAAGAGAAAAAGTCACCAGGTAGGTGAAGAAAAGAAGGAAAATTATGATGACGATCATGATAAGATCTTCTTCTCGTAATCAAGTCAGGTTGCACTTGTTTGGATTTTATCGGTTGAGCTCTTTGGTTTGGAAAGCATCTCGGGAGGGATGGTTGGAAAATTTGTCATAGAAATACAAACTCTCATGATTGAGAACTTTTCCCCGATCATGATTTTTGCCATCCAAGAAATCATACTCCGCAGAGTCATGATATGAGTGAGTTCACGAACTCAAGGTTGATACCCTTATCGTCACCTCCAAGAATGCGTACTCGAGATGAGGTGGTAAGTCCTTTAGTTCAACCTCGGAAATTCTTCGATTTTCTCAACTGACTTGACTTCCTTGTTATGAAGCTCAACGGAAGAGATTGGAGGAAGATCATCAGATTTTTCAATGGTTTGGATTTCCTCTTTATGAAGTTCTTGATGAGGGGACAATGATGGATCATTATTGAGCAACTTCTCAAGGAGAAGAATGTCTTCCTCGATGTCTATTGGAGCGTGATCTATTTCCGGTGAAACCGAATCACTAGACAAGTATGCTTCAATCTCTTCTAAGATGAAATCACTTCCCTCAAACGGAGTGAAAGAATGGGGAGGGTCGGAAATGATGACAATCTCAGAAGGTAATTCCCCCACACTACTTATGTCTCCACAAGATAAAGAATAGTCCTCATCAGAATCATAGAACATCTCAATATGATCATTTTGGAAGACAAGAGGAGGAGGGATATCACACACATGATCAAGAATTCCCTGTGACTCTCTTTGGATTGGAACAAGGTTCTCAACACTAGACTTTATGAATTCGTCCGATTCCTTTTCAGGAACAGTGTCAAGATGCTCATCCCCCATGTTTAGAGAGTGAGTAGGAATATCTGGTGTGATAGCAGTTGACTGAGGGAGTTGAGAAGGACTAGCATACATATGTTTTATACTTTCCATTTGTTCTTCTGCTAGTAATTCTATCATAGTCTTGTCTCCCTGTATTTCCATGGTTGGAATCTCAACTGATGAACTTGATGAATCTTTATAAAATTGTAGAATATCAAGAGTATCTTCATCATCACCGTCATCGTGAATGAACGGAATCGAGCTAGATCTCGTCGCTTTTCTTTTGCAATTGATTCCCTAATAGATTTTTCAAAGGCAATTGGGAATCTAATTTAGCGACCCTTTCTTGCTAACAACTCTCCCATGGATTTCTCATGAGAGTTTTGAAACGACATAGCCAACTCCTCCTTAAGTTCTTAATAACCCGGACTCTTGAGAAGGTCCGTCAGATTGTCATGAGGAATTGCTTGAATCATTTGGCATGCGGAGGTTGGTCTTGAAACGAATAGTCGTAATTGTTGCAAGGAAATGGGTTCCTATTTGACAATCGAGCTAGAGTGAGAACCTCCACAATACTCACAACAAGAGAACCGATGTGGCCGTGAGTCATTTGTGTGGTAGTTATAATTGTTATCGTGAACCCGCTCATAGACAAGCGTGTTTCCGATTGACAATCGAGGCTGAGTGTGAACCACCACAGACTCACAACAAGAAACACCGAGTCCCATAGTGTGGTAGTCGATGGAATAAACCGGTTGTGTTATGGTAGGAATAGGGATCCGGTTATAGATGCACCCGCTTCCCGACTCCACCATACTACAACCGGGGCAATTGCCACCATTATAAGGACCACCACACCATTGACAACCAAGAGGTTGATGGTATGACATAGAAAGAATCAAATGTTTACAGAGGGAAAGAAATGAAGAATCAAAAAGGCTAGAGGATAAAGAGGAATATATTTGGTATTTTTGAAAAACATTTTGTACAAATAAGAAAGAAAATCTTTTTGGGATTTTTTTTTTTTTTTTTTTTTTTTTTTTTATATATATATATATATGAAAATAAGGAAATATGGACAAAGATGGTAAATATACAATGGGTGAGTATTCAAATCACTAATCTGCTAAACAGAAGATTGTTAGCACAGCTCCCCGGCAGGGGCGCCAAAATTTGATTCAGCTCCAGACGGTCAAGTTTTATCACACAAGCTAACCACTTGTGAATGGCCAACCGTAATAAACGTTAAAAGCATGCGAAACGAAATTCGCTTAAGATCAGAGAGTACAAGTGTTTTCTCGTGTCGTTAAGTCCCAACGAGTCATGCGATTCAATCTAAACGTGTAGTGATCGAGTGATATTGAATGGAAAAGGGTTTGATTTTGAATAATATATCTAAAGAAAAAATTTGTAAATTACAGCGACTTAAATGCAAATTAAAGAAAATTAAAAAGCTAAGTTAAATTAAATAAACGCTATCACTATTTTTACAATTGATTTTTCTAAATTTATAAAACAAAATAACTTAATTAAACTATTTTAATTAGAACGTAAACTTAAATTACCTAAAACGTTGTTTAAAATGAAACCGAACGTTATATCTAAAAATTACGCGAGTGCAAGCAAAAACGTAAAATTTGTGAAATAAAATGCCTACGAGTGTAAAAACAATTTTCTTACGCACTAAATGACAAAAGAAAATTTTAGAAAAAGAATGATATTTTTTGACTTTTATATTTTTATTATGAATTAAATAAGTTTTTACACTAATTAAATGTTTAAAAATACTAAAACTATTGAGAAAAATCAAACTTTTTATAAAATACTTATTGACAATACACACTAAGAAAAATACAAAAGTAGAAAAACTAGTTTTAATAAGCTACAAATAAGCTAAATGGAGCGATGTTTAATATGACAAAGTGTACTTATATATTAGATGTTGCAAAATAAAACCAAGACAAGTCCCAAGCGCCGGCTATACAGTACATGTTATCACTCTCATAAGGTGGAGGTCTGTGTTCGAGCCCCGCCTCCCACCTTTTGCTAATTATTTTATTCTTCGATTTTTCTTTACCAACTTATTAAATACAAGAAAATAAGCACTTTTATAACTATGACTTTTCCAAAAACAATCGATAAGCATCAAATAAGTCGAGATTTTATCACGCTTAGTTTCTTTAATGGAAATAAGCACAAGTTAAATAAAATGGCTAATAAGCTAAAAAAATAAGCACAGTGACTAAGAATAAACTAAATAATCATTAATAGGCTATTTTTACAACCGAATAAGCTCAAAACTTGGAAATAAGCACTTAGCAAAATCTAAATAAGCACTTATCTAAACGGTTTACACAGAACATCGTTGGTTTTCTAGGTACTTCTAGCTTAATTTTAAGCACTAAAATTAGTTTGGAAATGAAAAGGACAATGGAACTA
Source organism: Chrysanthemum lavandulifolium (assembly GCA_022545495.1). NCBI lineage: Eukaryota > Viridiplantae > Streptophyta > Magnoliopsida > Asterales > Asteraceae > Chrysanthemum > Chrysanthemum lavandulifolium. The sequence goes on along the minus strand of CM040240.1, from coordinate 277,653,475 downwards.
GCAAGCTAACCAACTACACTCTCTAAAAAGTCGTTTACAAGGATTGGCTTTCACAAATGAGCTTGTGAGAAGCTTTTGAAAAACTTGTGAAAACCGACTAATCTGGTTAACTTAAACAAAATGATGTAATTAGAATTAGCTAGCGACTAACTAAATAAGTTGTAAAATGAAAAATAAGCACCGGGACCTTGAGACGACTAGGTGAGCTTCTCAAAAACTAAGTTTCATAAGCTAATGGTAACTAATAAGCTTTCTAAGAGCTTGTGAAATAGGGTACCACAAGCGTACGTGAGCATGTTCTCAAACAAGGGTCTCAAAAGAAGCTATGAATTAAGCAGTTTAAAAGCTAGGTAGATATGATCTAATATTTTTCTAATTTAGTTTAGCAACTATATTTTAATATCCTAGAAGCTTATTAGCTAAATCTTAGTAATAAACACACAATAAAATTCTAAGTTTTATTCAAAAACGGGTATTTAGAAATTTTGACTTTTTTATTACACTAGCACTTTGACTTTTATGAACTTCTAATTGATCTTAAGGACTGAATATGATGTAATAAGCTACAATACAATGAAATTAATCTATAATATCAAGTTATCAACTATTATGATGAGATTTGTAATCAAAACCTTCAACAGTTAACAATCAATATGGGACTAAACTCAATTTTGACTTTTAACCGAACAAGGACTCGATTTTTATGACTTATATTGACTATTAAGAACCTAAGTAACTCGAACAACAACAATTAACAACTCAAACAATTTCAAACACAGATTAACATGCGAACCAAACACCCCTTATGAAAGCGGCTTTGAAGCTAAACAAAGGATTCCAAGGATTAAGATCATGCAACTAATTAAAAACCTTATACTAATCGTATTTAAACATGATTAAACTAGAATTACCAAGTTTTAATTACTAATAATAGCAAATGCAAAATTTTAGAAAATAGCTTACAAACCGAGATCATCATGCAGGACAAGGAACCAATGATCGAAATCACACCCTATGGCTTCCCAAGAAGCTCTATAACCCACAGCAATCCAAATTCAGCTCTGCTTCACTTCCATCTTCATAGTCATTGATTTTTGATTTTACACTAATTTTTTGGTATTTTTCTAAAATTTTAAATTCTATTACTAAAACTGATTTTAAGAGTTCTAATAGTTCCCAGAAGCTAAACAAAGAACTTTTATGAGCTTTTGAGTCCTAGATAACAACAGTTAACAACTTTTAAATATTTTGAGGATTCAAGCTTGAAAATGGCATTTACTGAATTAGTACATAAAACTTGAAATTGAGACTGAAAGTAGATTATTGATAAACTGAAATAAGATTACAAATACTTGAAAGTTTTAAACATGCACTGGAAAACTTGAAAAAAATAAAACGACATAAGAAAAAAAATAAATTACACTAATTCATTATCTCCACTGCTTCTCTTCTGGTACTTATCAACTCTTCAACATCACCATCCACTTCTGAGACAATCCCACTTAACTTTTTCCTTGAATTCATCAGAAACGCTCGTTTCTACTTTTGGCGGGAAAGGTAATTTTAGTGGGTTTAGTGGGAATTAACAATTAGAGCACTTTGGTTATTGGGTGTTAGTGGAAATGGTGATAATGAAAGGTATGGTAAGTGTTTTATCAACTGGAAGGATGGTGGTTAAAAAAACCAGTGATTTTTGATTTGGGCGCGGTTTTGTGAAGATGATAAACAGTAACTATTATTTTGACTTTTTGACCGAGGGATTAATAACGTAGGAAGGGTTCAAAAAGGATTTTGGACTGGGTTCAAAAGGTGTGGACTGGGGGTCACGGGTTCAAATAGGTGGGGCTTGGGCTAATACTGGTTTTGGGCCTTTGATTGTTTTGGGCTTGAGTATTTAACTTAGGTCCGTTTCGTGTTGTTAAGACAAGGACCTAAATTGCCATTTTTTCGAAAATGAGGGTTAAATCGCAAATGTTCCAAAGTTAACACAAGGGCCAAACTTGACAATCTGAATAGTACAAGGCTATTTTGATTATTTTCAATTTTAAAATTAACCAAGGACTAATTTTGCCAATTTTCAAACTTCAAGGACCTTTTGCCATTTGCCCAAAAATTCATTCAAGGACCGTTTTACAATTTAAAACATTTCGTGGACCTTGAATGACATTTTCCTTTATTTTGAATTACCAAGGACTAGATTTGACAAATTTTGAAACTTGGGGACTAAAGCGCCAATTATGCAAACTTGATACATTTTTCATCTGATTTTGGTACTTTTGCATTTAAAACACATAAAACACTTATTTTTGATATTTTCATCATTTTGATGCATTTCTGAGTGTTTTCAGATGTTTTTGCAGTTTAAATGGTACAAAAATGATGAGTATTTGCACACTCATCATATACCTTTATGGTCCTTCGGCACATGCCGATCGGACAATAGTAGTATCCGCCTTCCGGCAATGACCTCCGGAGTGATGGAGATTCTTCTGTCCGGCATGTGTCGTCCGGACACATACGTCAACATGTCCCCCCAATATTGTAATATCGGTTAAAGACCGATGGTGCAATACTTAGAGAGTGTCTTTGTGCCTTTCGGCACCTATCGTCCGGACACATACGTCAACATGTCCCCCAGTATTGCATTATTAGTAAAAGGCTAATGATGTAATACTTAAATAAAACCTGTTTGGCCTTTCGGCTTGTGCCTTTCAACACAAGTATATCGTCTTTCCTCCAACGAGTGTCCTTCGAACACATACATCAACATGTCCCCCCAGTATTGCATTATTAGTAAAATACTGATGATGTAATACTTAAAGAGTACCTTATGACCTTTCGGTCTTTATCATTCGGACATGCCTTCCGTCCAGTGACCACCTTAGAGTGGTTTACCAAGTGGCCCCTAAACCGGTGCTTCCTTAGGCGAGTTGGGTCTATTAGACCACATACGTCGTCATGTCCCCCAGTATAGAATTGTTGACCTATGGTCAATGATACTATACTTAAACATCGTTAGATCCGAAAGCGAGACGTGTCTTTTCCATCACCCCTTTGTTTCCTATACCAGACACTTGTGTTTTATTACAATTGTTACTCATATAGCTCCGGAGGTATAAGCTTGTATGTTTGATTTAAGTTTGGATCATAAATGTACATCAAACACTTGTTTTTTATTACCGTTGCTACTTACATAGCCCTGGAGGTACCAGTTTATATGTTTGAGACGCTTACACCAAAGTTTTCCGGAGTAGACATCGACACACCGGCCGCTTTTAGTTTATCTATGGAGTAGACATCGACACACCGGCCGCTTTTAGTATATCTACGGAGTTCCCAAGACCATTTTGTACAAGGGCTTCCGAGATCATTTTGTACTCGGGCGTCCAAAATGCTTTGCACTTGGGCATCCGAAAGGTGTTGCTCGGGCATCCGACTGATGTTCCTCGGGCATCCGCAATGTCGTAGCATCCAGGCATCCACAATGTCTTTGCACTCGGGCATCCAGAATGTCGTAACAACCGGGCATCCGTTGTAACTTTGCACTCGAGCATCCGAAATTTCATTTCATTCGGGCATCCGACTGATGTTGCTCGGGCATCCGCAGTGGCGTGCACTCGGGCATCCGAAATTTCATTCAGGCATCCGAAAGATGATTATCGGGCATCCGACTGGTGTTGCTCGGGAATTCAATTTCTATCTTTGGTTTTCTATCCTTGTACTTGTTACGAACGTGGAACTTCACACAATCCCGTAATATCCGAAATTTCATTTCATTTGGGCATCCGACTGATGTTGCTCGGGCATCCGCAGTGGCGTGCACTCGGGCATCCGAAATTTCATTCGGGCATCCGAAAGATGTTTCTCGGGCATCCGACTGGTGTTGCTCGGGAATTCAATTTCTATCTTTGGTTTTCTATCCTTGTACTTGTTACGAACGTGGAACTTCACACAGTACTATATCTCATTAGTATTATTAAACTTAGGTATTAGATAACTTGGCCAACTGATAATGACAATATTACCCATGGATGTTAAGTATCAAACCTGGTGTTTATTGCTTTCTTCGATCGCGCTTTGATACCCACAAAGTCATTATCTCATGCTTGCTAATTCTGCCAAATAAAACATGAAAGCTTTTGCTTTCTCCCGTTAATTATGACAGATACAATATTTCACATGTATTAATACAAAATAGGTCACAACGAAACCGTAACGTCCGACGGAAGCTGCCATACCACTATACTCCCCCCAGTTCAGCGGTGCTATAACTCATTAGTACCGTTGAACTCAAGTAAAACATTATTGACAAATAACAATAATGCTCACCCCTGGATGTTAATTATCAACCATGCGGTGTTTCTCCGGATTTGGCTATTATGTCACAATATTTTAAGACATTGATCAAACATTGTTGTCTTATATTTTAAGTCTGTACCATAATATTACTTAAATATCCATATAAGAAGGAACCCCATCCATTAAAAGTTTACATTTCCTATGACAAAAAGTTAATTGTCTTTACAAAAACCAAACCTCCATCCATTAAAAATAACAAGGAACCCCACACACTTATCCACATATATACAAACACAAACCGAATAGATTCATGTATACATAATAATGTCTTCAAATTTCCCTATTATTTAAGTCTGGGTTTGTTAGCTGTCTTTATTTTTATAAATAAAAAAAGAAATTTTATTGTCATCACTTCCTAAATGACAATTGAATTGTTATAGAACTTTAAACAAGATACAAAACCGTTAGCATCTAATGACATACAATGAATATATTCCATTGGTAATTGCCAATTTTATAATATTTATCAACAAGTAATTGTTAAACTTGTTCTAATGTTGCTGTATTTCTTAGCATCTTATGACATATAATGAATATATTAATTATTGGCCAATTTAATAATATTTATCAACAATTAGTTATTAAACTTATGCACATGTTGTTGTATTAGTTCACATGCTCTTGTATCTGATTAAATGAAAAGAGAGGACTTTTTAGTCAATGTTCTACTTTAATTAACTGCACATTTACTGATTTGTTGAAATGAAAATTAGCCAATTCCAGTTATGGATGGATCACCTAAAAAATAAATTAAGACAGCAGCCCTTGATGACCTGTTTAACCATATTACAACTTGATGTTTGTTGTTTTGTTCTTTATCATTTTCAAACGTTAAACTATTTAATCAAAGGGAAGTTTTCTATACACTTGACAATTAGTAGTTTATAAGTTTTCTTTTAAAACCTATGTTTATTTGGTGGATGTTAAAAGGCATACCAATCCATCTAAATCTAAAATCTATCAAGCTGTTCACGACACCAATACCAACAAGTCTAGATAATGAGTTGATCTTATTGCTAAGATTAAATAGATTAACTTCAAACCAATTTATGAAAGGGTTAATGGCATGTAATAACAACGTACTTTTCCATTTGTGCCATTATCTTATACGAACCCAAAATAATACCACAATACCTGCTGATAATAGAACTTTACGAAAGATACAAAAATAGATTAGCATCTAATGAAACATAATGAATATATCCTGCTGATAATTGGCTAATTTTATAGTGTTTATTCGCAATTGATTGTAAAGCATGTTCACATGTTCTTGTATCTGTTCACATGTTCTTGTATTTGACTAAATAAAAAGAAGACTTTTTAGCCAATGTTCTACGGTTAAGAGCACATTTAGTGATTTGTTAAATTAAAATTAGCCAAGAAAATACCACTACATGATATTGTGCTCTTGTGGTTTTCAGTTTAATGTTAACGTATTATTACCACCAATTCCAGTTAGTTTGCTAAAATGGAATCCTTAATCATTTCGTTATTATCTAGTGAATGTTACATAATTATTAGAAACTTTAACAATGGTCTTGTGGCTTTCAGTTTAGCTAGGTGTAGTGGTGACCAATATCACCACCACAACTGATTTACGCATCACGTTTTCACCCAACCACCAACATCACCACCAACAAGGTTCAATAAGACAAACAACTTCACAATACTTAAGCACAAATATACCTCGCAAAAACAAAATCACACACACGCAACATCCACAACTCGATTTATCAGCCAACGAGTTCTCCCATAAAACCTAGACAGACGCGTGGGTGAGGGTGACCATTTTAAGGTTGACGCGTCTGACATCACCAAAATCGCGTCCTTGTTACCCTATTACACTCATTCTTATATTGATGTTTCATTACATATTCAAATTATATGTTTGTTGTTTTCTTATTTTTATTCAGACTTTGAATTATTTAATAGAAGTTTCCTATATGCTAGAGATAATTTGTGTAATCTTAATGGTTAAAAAGTTAGTTGTCTACTAATAATTTTATTTTATTATTAAAATAATACAAAACCAGACACACGCACATTCATAATTTCACATACTTTCATGTTTGATCCACATTGGTAATTACTACTATAAGTTTTGAAATGTCCAGTTTGAAAACGATAGTACGAAGTCAATACCAAACACGTCCACAAACAAACTATATTCATGAAATAGAGAACAAAACGTTAACGACCAAAATTTTATTATAATTCTATACCGTTGTTAATACAAATCACAAAACAAAAACAAAACAAAACAAAAAAAAAGTCATCAGGTAATTACAAAATCAAATATATTACTGTAACTAGTATATTCTGGAGAGTATCTGACTTAAGGTGAAAAATAAAATATGGATTGGTGTATCAAATGCAGAAGGTTCAAATTGTGAAAATAGCTGTAAATTATCAACTCAAGTTGGCGCTTTTCTTGATCTCCCCGCACATTGCCGACGTCACTATGATGTTATTGTTGGTCAACCACTACCTGCTGCTAGGAACTTTATGAAATATACAAAAACAGGTAGCAAATGACACATGATTATAGAACTAATTGTTCACATAACGTACAAATCTCATTATATATATTATATTGCTAGGAGGCCAATTCAATAACAAGTATATGAATACGTTTTATTGCAACTAATGAATGAATTTATATTGCTAGTTGGCCACTTCAATAATAATTGATTAAAAAACTTCTTCACATGCTCTTGCATTCGGCTAAATGGAAAGAAGACTTTTTAGCCGGTGTTCTATTGTAAATCAACTACAAATTAACAAAAAAATATAACTTCATGATTTTGTGCTCTTGGGGAATTGTGGTTTTCAATTTATGCTATGTTTCATTCCATCCAATTCTAGATATTTGTCCAAAAAGAAATCCTGGATCATCACTAGTCATCAAAACATGGCTTGTGTTTGATAATTAATTCATGTTTTGGCAACTGATAAGGATTCATTATCTTCACTATACGTAAATAAAGATGCATGTAAACGTGTTTGATGAAACGTGTCACTGAAATTGTTCTAGAAATTAGAAGCCACGTGTTTTGGATTGCTTGACAAAACATGGTATCACTTTATGTATCATCTGATCTTGAGTTTGTGTTTTGGAATGATTATTGTGTTTAAACCTGGAATAGATTTTATGTTAGTTTTGGAATTGAGGTTTGTCTGTTATTTTGCTCGTTCAAGTGATTATAAATAATGAAATTTGTACGTTATGTAATTTTTTTTATTTAACATTCACTACGAAATGATCAAAATGCATAAGTAGAGTATTAGATTAAATGTTTATGCATAGTACCAAAAAAATTTAGTGAATTGACCACCACTTCGATCATGAGATGCATAAGTAAGTAGAGTATTAGATTAAATGTTTATGTAGAGTATTGTATATTCAATAAACTAAGACCACTAGGCACTAGCAGCAGCCCTTCATGACCTGTTTAACATCTAATGATTTTTCAAGGTCAGGTTTCATCTATACTACTTATAATAGACCCTCTCTCTTAAATTTTTTTAAGATGTCATTAATGTGTTTTTTAAGCATTACAAATTTTAATACATAATGTACACAATAAATAGCTTTTAGTAATTTATCTTCCACAACATTTTAATGCTTCATTTATTATTTCTTTTGAATTAGTTTAGTTTTAATGCAAAATGCACATATAAATGAATATGATTTTAAAATGCATGCAAAACAACAAGTTTCAAAACTATTATTATATCGTAAGAGTGTTTCGAGAACCAATCTAAATAAAATTTGAATTATTTTAAATAAAATTAACCACAAAAGTTAAAAACGGTTTTTGTAAAAGTCGGGACAATTTTTTAAGACAAATGATGCAAATGTGCAAAGTGCTAAGTGTTAATTCAATGATTAATATATTAGTATATTAATTATTATATTTTCATGGATAACTCGAAATGATTCTTAAACATGTAAGTTTTCTTTTCATTATAAGCATTATATTATTTATATCTTCTATCTATGTGGGACAAGTGTTATAAACAATATTAATTATTCAAACATTTTTTCATAAATATATACTTTACAAGATGTATACATTATAAGTACTCTTTTATTTATATCTTTTATCTATATGAGACAAATGTAATAAATAATATTAATGATACAAACATGTTCAAAATATATATATATTTCATAAGAAAATGTTTCTACTTACTTGACTACTGAGACCACTATCAACTAATTTGACCATAACCCCATAACATTATTGACTACCATAACGCAAAAATCACGCCACTTTCAATTGTTTTTATAAGAATTAGTTTGATATTATCCATCACTTTTTTAAGTTACTCAAACTCATTATGTTTCGCTATTGGTAAAGTTATTGTAAGAGAAAATATAAAATTGAAAACATTTTTGCCGAAAATTTTATTACTTGATACCCGCCATCGCAACGCGGGTACCCTACTATAATATTCTAAAGAGTTGAAATATGCGACATCAAACTTTTGGCATCCGCAAATTTATCGTCACATAAAACGTTTCAGATTATAAAGCATAGTATATATAGAGAGAGAAAGAGGTAGGTGTCAGTGGGCCACCTCAATACACTGCTCTATCTAGGAAGGAGCACGCCGAGCTATACCTAGTCTATGCACTAGGTGTCGGTCACGTGGAGACACAATCCCGTAATATCCGGGTTAGGTGGCATAGTCCGGTTCTTGCATCGGATTGTTGGGTAAAGGGTGTACACTGATAAAAGGGAGTGTATCTTCGATTCGACTCAGACGGTCAAGTTTTATCACACAAGCTAACCACTTGTGAATGGCCAACCGTAATAAACGTTAAAGCGATGCTGAAACGAAATTCGCTTAAGATCCGGAGAGTACGGTGTTTTCTCGTGTCGTTAAGTCCCAACGAGTATGCGATTCAATCTAAAGCGTGTAGTGATCGAGTGATATTGAATGGAAAAGGGTTTGATTTTGAATAATATATCTAAAGAAAAAATTTGTAAATTACAGCGACTTAAATGCAAATTAAAGAAAATTAAAAAGCTAAGTTAAATTAAATAAACGCTATCACTATTTTTACAATTGATTTTTCTAAATTTATAAAACAAAATAACTTAATTAAACTATTTTAATTAGAACGTAAACTTAAATTACCTAAAAACGTTGTTTAAAATGAAACCGAACGTTATATCTAAAAATTACGCGAGTGCGCAAGCAAAAACGTAAAATTTGTGAAATAAAAGGCCTACGAGTGTAAAAACAATTTTCTTACGTACTAAATGACAAAAGAAAATTTTAGAAAAAGAATTATATTTTTGACTTTTATATTTTTATTATGAATTAAATAAGTTTTACACTAATTAAATGTTTAAAAATACTAAAACTATTGAGAAAAATCGAAACTTTTTATAAAATACTTATTGACAATACAACTAAGAAAAATACAAAAGTAGAAAAACTAGTAAATGGAGCGTATTAAGCTAATATGACAAAGTGTACTTATATATTAGATGTTGCAAAATAAAACCAAGACAAGTCCCAAGGTATTTGGCTATACATGTACATGTTATCACTCTCATAAGGTGGAGGTCTCGGGTTGAGCGCCTCCCACCTTTTGCTAATTATTTTATTCTTGATTTTCTTTTACCAACTTATTAAATACAAGAAAATAAGCACTTTTATAACTATGACTTTTCCAAAACAAGCGATAAGCATTGAAATAGTGAGATTTTATCACAGTTTAGTTTCTTTAATGGAAATAAGCACAAGTTAAATAAAAATGGCTAATAAGCTAAAAAATAAGCACGGTGACTAAGAATAAACTAAATAAGCATTAATAGGCTATTTTTACAACCGAATAAGCTCAAAACTTGGAAATAAGCACTTAGCAAAATCTAAATAAGCACTTATCTAAACTGGTTTACACAAAACATCGTTGGTTTTCTAGGTACCTCTAGCTTAATTTTAAGCACTAAAATTAGTTTGGAAATGAAAAGGACAATGGAACTAGCAAGCTAACCAACTACACTCTAAAAAGGCATTTTACAAGGATTGGCTTTCACAAATGAGCTTGTGAGAAGCTTTTGAAAAACTTGTGAAACCGACTCATTGGTTAACTTAAACAAAATGATGAATCGAATTAGCTAGCGCCCTAACTAAATAAGTTGTAAAATGAAAAATAAGCACCGGGACCTTGAGACGACTAGGTGAGCTTCTCAAAAAACTAAGTTTCATAAGCTAATGGTAACTAATAAACTTTCTAAGAGCTTGTGAAATAGGGTACCACAAGCTGTGCATGAGCATGTTCTCAAACAAGGGTCTCAAAAGAAGCTATGAATTAAGCAGTTTAAAAGCTAGGTAGATATGATCTAATATTTTCTAATTTAGTTTAGCAACTATATTTTAATATCCTAGAAGCTTATTAGCTAAATCTTAGTAATAAACACACAATAAAATTCTAAGTTTTATTCAAAAGGTATTTAGAAATTTTGACTTTTTATTACACTAGCACTTTGACTTTTATGAACTTCTAATTGATCTTAAGGATGAATATGATGTAATAAGCTACAATACAATGAAATTAATCTATAATATCAAGTTATCAACTATTATGATGACATTTGTAATCAAAACCTTCAACGATTAACAATCAATATGGGACTAAACTCAATTTTGACTTTTAAGCGAACAAGGACCGATTTTTATGACTTATATTGACTATTAAGAACCTAAGTAACTCATAACAACAACAATTAACAACTCAAACAATTTCAAACACAGTTAACATGCAGAACCAAACACCCTTATGAAAGCGTTTTGAAGCTAAACAAAGGATTCCAAGGATTAAGATCATGCAACTAATTAAAACCTTATACTAAGCAGTATTTAAACATGATTAAACTAGAATTACCAAGTTTTAATTACTAATAATAGCAAATGCAAAATTTTAGAAAATAGCTTACAAACCGAGATCATGCAGGACAAGGAACCAATGATCGAAATCACACCCTATGGCTTCCCAAGAAGCTCTATAACCCTGAGAATCCAAATTCACTCGCTTGACTTCCATCTTCATAGTCATTGATTTTTGATTTTACACTAATTTTTGGTATTTTTTCGAAATTTTAAATTCTATTACTAAAGCGATTTTAAGAGTTCTAATAGTTCCCGAAGCTAAACAAAGAACTTTTATGAGCTTTTGAGTCCTAGATAACAACAGTTAACAACTTTTAAATATTTTGAGGATTCGAGCTTGAAAATGGCATTCTTGAATTAGTACATAAAACTTGAAATTGAGACCGAAAGTAGATTATTGATAAAGCGAAATAAGATTACAAATACTTGAAAGTTTTAAACATGCATTGGAAAACATGAAAAAATAAAACGACATAAGAAAAAAATAAATTACACTAATTCATTATCTCCATCGCTTCTCTTCGGTACTTATCAACTCTTCAACATCACCATCCACTCGAGACAATCCCACTTAACTTTTCCTTGAATTCATCGAAACGCTCGCTTCTACTTTTAGCGGAAAGGTAATTTTAGTGGGTTTAGTGGGAATTAACAATTAGAGCACTTTGGTTATTGGGTGTTAGTGGAAATGGTGATAATGAAAGGTATGGTAAGTGTTTTATCAACTGGAAGGATGGTGGTTAAAAACCATGATTTTTGATTTGGGCGCGGTTTTGTGAAGATGATAATGATAACTATTATTTTGACTTTTGTGGGGATTAATAACGTAGGAAGGGTTCAAAAGGATTTTGGATGGGTTCAAAAGGTGTGGACCTGGGGTCACGGGTTCAAATAGGTGGGGCTTGGGCTATCATCGGTTTTGGGCCTTTGATTGTTTTGGGCTTGAGTATTTAACTTAGGTCCGCTTCGTGTTGTTAAGCAAGGACCTAAATTGCCATTTTCGAAAATGAGGAAAAACAAACAAATGTTCCAAAGTTAACACAAGGGCCAAGCTTGACAATCTGAATAGTACAAGGCTATTTTTGATTATTTTCAATTTTAAAATTAACCAAGGACTAATTTTGCCAATTTTCAAACTTGAAGGACCTTTTCTGCCATTTGCCCAAAAATTCATTCAAGGACCGCTTTTACAATTTAAAACATTTCGTGGACCTTGAATGACATTTTCCTTTATTTTGAATTACCAAGGACTAGATTTGACAAAATTTGAAACTTGGGGACTAAAGCGCCAATTATGCAAACTTGATACATTTTTCATCCGATTTTGGTACTTTTGCATTTAAAACACATAAAACACTTATTTTGATATTTTCATCATTTTGATGCATTTCGAGTGTTTTCGGATGTTTTGCAGTTTAAATGGTACAAAATGATGAGTATTTGCACACTCATCAATCCCCACACTAAACTATTGCTAGTCCCTAGCAATATTTATGAAGTTTTAATGGATTTTAAAGAACTCTTTACCAAAAGCCATCACTACGGAGTAGCCAATTGTTTGATTCAAGTAAGAACCTTGGTACAATGATAACCAAATGATTTTGAGCAAATCATCGGTAGTAAACGGATTTGGTTTGTCTTTACCGTAAACCGTTTGCTCGGACTAGCCAACTCTTAACTAATTAAAGATATGGCGAGTTGATTACCATACAATTTTAGGCAAATTGCAAGCCATAAACGGATTTGATAAATCTTTACCAAGAGCCGTTTGCTCCTGGATTAGCCAGTCCTTATGTGGGTTAGACATGGTGAATCGATTACCATTTGTTGTGTTTAGTACATAGTACTTTCACTAAAAATTTTTTAATTTTGGCCATTTGGGGTAAAAGGGACTAAAAGGGTACATTTACGATCAAATTCGCGAATTTCCCCACACTTAGAAATGAATATTGTCCTCAATATTCAAAGTAAACTATTATGCCAAATCCTTGAACGTAAAATGATAACATTACTAGCCAAGTGTAGAAACACAACAATTATTCTCTTTTTAATATTTACAATATTTTATTTATTTATTTATTTATTTAGTTTTATATATATATACAACATGGGGCATCTCCCCACACTAAGGTGGTACACACGGTGAAAACCCATGTTTAGCTCTTGGTTTTGATTCCCGAGTCGCTAGCTTGACTCGACCCGTATTCATTTGTTCATGGGAAGTAAGTGGAAGAGACAATCTCCATCGGACTTTCATTCAAGATATTTGTATAAACATTGAAGTACGTGAAAGTTCCACACCGATGAGATATACATAGAACGACCCGGCCACAAATGATAAATGAAAATGCCGGGTCAAAGATAGTGTCCTCACTCCCGAACGAGTGAAGAAGAGAAAAGTCACGGTAGGTGAAGAAAAGAAGGAAAATTATGATGACGATCATGATAAGATCTTCTTCCTCGTAATCAAGTGCAGTTGCACTTGTTTGGATTTTATCGGTTGAGCTCTTTGGTTTGGAAAGCATCTCGGGAGGATGGTTGGAAAATTTGTCATAAATACAAACTCTCATGATTGAGAACTTTTCCCCGATCATGATTTTTGCCATCCAAGAAATCATACTCCGCAGAGTCATGATATGAGTGAGTTCACGAACTCAAGGTTGATACCCTTATCGTCACCCTCCAAGAATGCGTGCTCGAGATGAGGTGGTAAGTCCTTTAGTTCAACCTCGGGAAATTCTTGATTTTCTCAATCGACTTGACTTCCTTGTTATGAAGCTCAACGGAAGAGATTGGAGGAAGATCATCGATTTTTCAATGGTTCGATTTCCTCTTTATGAAGTTCTTGATGAGGGACAATGATGGATCATTATTGAGCAACTTCTCAAGGAGAAGAATGTCTTCCTCGATGTCTATTGGAGCGTGATCTATTTCGGTGAAACCGAATCACTAGACAAGTATGCTTCAATCTCTTCTAAGATGAAATCACTTCCTCAAACGGAGTGAAAGAATGGGAGGGTCGGAAATGATGACAATCTCGAAGGTAATTCCCCACACTACTTATGTCTCCACAAGATAAAGAATAGTCCTCATCGTAATCATAGAACATCTCAATATGATCATTTTGGAAGACAAGAGGAGGAGGATATCACACATGATCAAGAATTCCTGTGACTCTCTTTGGATTGGAACAAGGTTCTCAACACTAGACTTTATGAATTCGTCCGATTCCTTTTCGAGAACAGTGTCAAGATGCTCATCCCCATGTTTAGAGAGTGAGTAGGAATATCCGTGTGATAGCGATTGACCGAGGAGTTGAGAAAGACTAGCATACATATGTTTTATACTTTCCATTTGTTCTTCCGCTAGTAATTCTATCATAGTCTTGTCTCCTCGTATTTCCATGGTTGGAATCTCAACCGATGAACTTGATGAATCTTTATAAAATTGTAGAATATCAAGAGTATCTTCATCATCACCGCCATCGTGAATGAACGGAATCGAGAGCTAGATCGTCGCTTTTTCTTTGCAATTGATTCCCTAATAGATTTTTCAAAGGCAATTGGGAATCTAATTTAGCACCGCTTCTTCTTGCTAACAACTCTCCCATGGATTTCATGAGAGTTTTGAAACGACATAGCCAACTCCTCCTTGTTCTTTTAATAACTCCGGACTCTTGAGAGAAGGTCATCGTGATTGTCATGAGGAATTGCTTGAATCATTTGGCATCGCGGAGGTTGGTCTTGAAACGAATAGTCGTAATTGTTGCAAGGAAATGGGTTCCTATTTGACAATCGAGCTAGAGTGAGAACCTCCACAATACTCACAACAAAGAGAACCGATGCGGCCGTGAGTCATTGTGTGGTAGTTATAATTGTTATTAGGAACTCGCTCATAGACAAGCGTGTTTCCGATTGACAATCGAAGCGGAGTGTGAACCACCACAAGACTCACAACAAGAAAGCGCCGAGTCCCATAGTGTGGTAGCCGATGGAATAAACCGGTTGTGTTATGGTAGGAATAGGGATCCCGTTATAAATGCACCGCTTTCGACTCCACCATACTACAATTGGGGCAATTGCCACCATTATAAGGACCACCACACCATTGACAACCAAGAGGTTGATGGTATGACATAGAAAGAATCAAAGGTTTACAGAGGAAAGAAATGAAGAATCAAAAGGCAAGAGGATAAAGAGGAATATTTTGGTATTTTTGAAAAACATTTTGTACAAATAAGAAAGAAAATCTTTTGGGATTTTTTTTTTTTTTTTTTTTTTTATATATGAAAATAAGGAAATATGGACAAAGATGGTAAATATACAATGGGTGAGTATTCAAATCACTAACTGCTAAATGTAAGATTGTTAGCATGACACGTAGGGCGCCTAAAATTTGATTCGACTCAGACGGTCAAGTTTTATCACACAAGCTAACCACTTGTGAATGGCCAACCGTAATAAACGTTAAAACGATCGAAACGAAATTCGATTAAGATCCGGAGAGTACAGTGTTTTCTCGTAGTTAAGTCCCAATGAGTCAGCATGCGATTCAATCTAAACGTGTAGTGATCGAGTGATATTGAATGGAAAAGGGTTTGATTTTGAATAATATATCTAAAGAAAAATTTGTAAATTACAATGACTTAAATGCAAATTAAAGAAAATTAAAAGCTAAGTTAAATTAAATAAACGCTATCACTATTTTTACAATTGATTTTTCTAAATTTATAAAACAAAATAACTTAATTAAACTATTTTAATTAGAACGTAAACTTAAATTACCTAAAAGCGTTGTTTAAAATGAAACCGAACGTTATATCTAAAATTACGCGAGTGCACAAGCAAAAAACGTAAAATTTGTGAAATAAAAGGCCTATTAGTGTAAAAACAATTTTCTTACGTACTAAATGACAAAAGAAAATTTTAGAAAAAGAATTATATTTTTTGACTTTTATATTTTTATTATGAATTAAATAAGTTTTACACTAATTAAATGTTTAAAATACTAAAACTATTGAGAAAAATCAAACTTTTTATAAAATACTTATTGACAATACACACTAAGAAAAATACAAAAGTAGAAAAACTAGTAAATGGAGCGTATTAAGCTAATATGACAAAGTGTACTTATATATTAGATGTTGCAAAATAAAACCAAGACAAGTCCCAAGTGGCGCTGGCTATATCTGGTACATGTTATCACTCTCATAAGGTGGAGGTCTCGTGTTCGAGCGCCTCCCACCTTTTGCTAATTATTTTATTCTTCGATTTTCTTTTACCAACTTATTAAATACAAGAAAATAAGCACTTTTATAACTATGACTTTTTCCAAAACAATCGATAAGATGAAATAAGTCGAGATTTTATCACGGTTTAGTTTCTTTAATGGAAATAAGCACAAGTTAAATAAAATGGCTAATAAGCTAAAAAATAAGCACGGTGACTAAGAATAAACTAAATAATCTGTTAATAGGCTATTTTTACACTCGAATAAGCTCAAAACTTGGAAATAAGCACTTAGCAAAATCTAAATAAGCACTTATCTAAACCGGTTTACACAAAACATCGTTGGTTTCTAGGTACCTCTAGCTTAATTTTAAGCACTAAAATTAGTTTGGAAATGAAAAGGACAATGGAACTAGCAAGCTAACCAACTACACTCTCTAAAAGTCGCTTTTACAAGGATTGGCTTTCACAAATGAGCTTGTGAGAAGCTTTTGAAAAACTTGTGAAAACCGACTCACCGGTTAACTTAAACAAAATGACGAATCGAATTAGCTTGACCCTAACTAAATAAGTTGTAAAATGAAAAATAAGACGGGACCTTGAGATGACTAGGTGAGCTTCTCAAAAACTAAGTTTCATAAGCTAATGGTAACTAATAAACTTTCTAAGAGCTTGTGAAATAGGGTACCACAACTGCGTACGAGCATGTTCTCAAACAAGGGTCTCAAAAGAAGCTATGAATTAAGCAGTTTAAAAGCTAGGTAGATATGATCTAATATTTTCTAATTTAGTTTAGCAACTATATTTTAATATCCTAGAAGCTTATTAGCTAAATCTTAGTAATAAACACACAATAAAATTCTAAGTTTTATTCAAAACGGGTATTTAGAAATTTTGACTTTTTATTACACTAGCACTTTGACTTTTATGAACTTCTAATTGATCTTAAGGATGAATATGATGTAATAAGCTACAATACAATGAAATTAATCTATAATATCAAGTTATCAACTATTATGATGACATTTGTAATCAAAACCTTCAACAGATTAACAATCAATATGGGACTAAACTCAATTTTGACTTTTAATCGAACAAGGACCGATTTTATGACTTATATTGACTATTAAGAACCTAAGTAACTCATAACAACAACAATTAACAACTCAAACAATTTCAAACAAAGATTAACATGCGAACCAAACACCCTTATGAAAGCGGTTTGAAGCTAAACAAAGGATTCCAAGGATTAAGATCATGCAACTAATTAAAACCTTATACTAATCGTATTTAAACATGATTAAACTAGAATTACCAAGTTTTAATTACTAATAATAGCAAATGCAAAATTTTAGAAAATAGCTTACAAACCGAGATCATGCATGTGACAAGGAACCAATGACCAAATCACACCCTATGGCTTCCCAAGAAGCTCTATAACCCACAATAATCCAAATTCACTCGCTTGACTTCCATCTTCATAGTCATTGATTTTTGATTTTACACTAATTTTTGGTATTTTCGAAATTTTAAATTCTATTACTAAAGCGATTTTAAGAGTTCTAATAGTTCCTTAAGCTAAACAAAGAACTTTTATGAGCTTTTGAGTCCTAGATAACAACAGTTAACAACTTTTAAATATTTTGAGGATTCGAGCTTGAAAATGGCATTTCTTGAATTAGTACATAAAACTTGAAATTGAGACTGAAAGTAGATTATTGATAAAGCGAAATAAGATTACAAATACTTGAAAGTTTTAAACATGCTTTCGGAAAACATGAAAAAATAAAACGACATAAGAAAAAAATAAATTACACTAATTCATTATCTCCATCGCTTTCTCTTACGGTACTTATCAACTCTTCAACATCACCATCCACTTCTGAGACAATCCCACTTAACTTTTTCCTTGAATTCATCAGAAACGCTCGTTTCTACTTTTGGCGGGAAAGGTAATTTTAGTGGGTTTAGTGGGAATTAACAATTAGAGCACTTTGGTTATTGGGTGTTAGTGGAAATGGTGATAATGAAAGGTATGGTAAGTGTTTTATCAACTGGAAGGATGGTGGTTAAAAACCATGATTTTGATTTGGCGCGGTTTTGTGAAGATGATAAAAGAACTATTATTTTGACTTTTTGATGGGGATTAATAACGTAGGAAGGGTTCAAAAGGATTTTGGACTGGGTTCAAAAGGTGTGGACTGGGGGTCACGGGTTCAAATAGGTGGGGCTTGGGCTAATACTGGTTTTGGGCCTTTGATTGTTTTGGGCTTGAGTATTTAACTTAGGTCCGTTTCGTGTTGTTAAGCACAAGGACCTAAATTGCCATTTTCTGAAAATGAGGGGCTGAAACAGCAAATGTTCCAAAGTTAACACAAGGGCCAAGCTTGACAATCCTGAATAGTACAAGGCTATTTTTGATTATTTTCAATTTTTAAAATTAACCAAGGACTAATTTTGCCAATTTTCAAACTTCAAGGACCTTTTCGCCATTTGCCCAAAAATTCATTCAAGGACCGCTTTTACAATTTAAAACATTTTGGGGACCTTGAATGACATTTTCCTTTATTTTGAATTACCAAGGACTAGATTTGACAAATTTTGAAACTTGGGGACTAAAGCGCCAATTATGCAAACTTGATACATTTTCATCCGATTTTGGTACTTTTGCATTTAAAACACATAAAACACTTATTTTTGATATTTTCATCATTTTGATGCATTTCGAGTGTTTTCGGATGTTTTGCGGTTTAAATAGTACAAAATGATGAGTATTTGCACACTCATCAATCCCCCATTACTAAACTATTGCTAGTCCCTAGCAATATTTATGAAGTTTTAATGGATTTTAAAGAACTCTTTACCAAAAGCCATCACTTCGAGTAGCCAATTGTTTCAGTTCAAGTAAGAACCTTGGTACAATGATAACCAAATGATTTTGAGCAAATCATCACCAGTAACGGATTTGGTTTGTCTTTACGAAACCGCTTGCTACGGACTAGCCAACTCTTAACTAATTAAAGATATGGCGAGTTGATTACCATACAATTTTAGGCAAATTGCAAGCCATAAACGGATTTGATAAATCTTTACCAAGAGCCGTTGCTCTCGGATTAGCCATCCTTATGTGGGTTAGACATGGTGGATGATTACCATTGTTGTGTTTAGTACATAGTACTTTCACTAAAAATTTTTTAATTTTGGCCATTTTGGGGTAAAAGGGACTAAAGGGTACATTTACGATCAAATTCGCGAATTTCCCCACACTTAGAAATGAATATTGTCCTCAATATTCAAAGTACCTACTATTATGCCAAATCCTTGAACGTAAAATGATAACATTACTAGCCAAGTGTAGAAACACAACAATTATTCTCTTTTTAATATTTACAATATTTTATTTATTTATTTATTTATTTAGTTTTATATATATATACAACATGTGGGCATCTCCCCACACTATGTGGTACACACGGTGAAAACCCATGTTTAGCTCTTGGTTTTGATTCCGAGTCGCTAGCTTGACTCGACCCGTATTCATTTGTTCATGGGGAAGTAAGTGGAAGAGACAATCTCCATCGGACTTTCATTCAAGATATTTGTATAAACATTGAAGTACGTGAAAGTTCCACACCGATGAGATATACATAGAACGACCCTTACCACAAATGATAAATGAAAATGCCGGGGTCAAAGATAGTGTCCTCACTCCCGAACGAGTGAAGAAGAAAAAGTCACCGGTAGGTGAAGAAAAGAAGGAAAATTATGATGACGATCATGATAAGATCTTCTTCTCGTAATCAAGTGCGATTGCACTTGTTTGGATTTTATCGGTTGAGCTCTTTGGTTTGGAAAGCATCTCGGGAGGATGGTTGGAAAATTTGTCATAGAAATACAAACTCTCATGATTGAGAACTTTTCCCCGATCATGATTTTTGCCATCCAAGAAATCATACTCCGCAGAGTCATGATATGAGTGAGTTCACGAACTCAAGGTTGATACCCTTATCGTCACCCTCCAAGAATGCGTACTCGAGATGAGGTGGTAAGTCCTTTAGTTCAACCTCGTGAAATTCTTCGATTTTCTCAGTGACTTGACTTCCTTGTTATGAAGCTCAACGGAAGAGATTGGAGGAAGATCATCGATTTTTCAATGGTTTGGATTTCCTCTTTATGAAGTTCTTGATGAGGGACAATGATGGATCATTATTGAGCAACTTCTCAAGGAGAAGAATGTCTTCCTCGATGTCTATTGGAGCGTGATCTATTTCCGGTGAAACCGAATCACTAGACAAGTATGCTTCATCTCTTCTAAGATGAAATCACTTCCTCAAACGGAGTGAAAGAATGGGAGGTCGGAAATGATGACAATCTGGAAGGTAATTCCCCACACTACTTATGTCTCCACAAGATAAAGAATAGTCCTCATCGTAATCATAGAACATCTCAATATGATCATTTTGGAAGACAAGAGGAGGAGGATATCACACATGATCAAGAATTCCACGTGACTCTCTTTGGATTGGAACAAGGTTCTCAACACTAGACTTTATGAATTCGTCCGATTCCTTTTCGTGAACAAGTGTCAAGATGCTCATCCCCATGTTTAGAGAGTGAGTAGGAATATCCGTGTGATAGCAGTTGGTGAGGAGTTGAGAAAGACTAGCATACATATGTTTTATACTTTCCATTTGTTCTTCTGCTAGTAATTCTATCATAGTCTTGTCTCCCTGTATTTCCATGGTTGGAATCTCAACTGATGAACTTGATGAATCTTTATAAAATTGTAGAATATCAAGAGTATCTTCATCATCACTGTCATCAGGAATGAAACGGAATCGAGAGCTAGATCTGGCTGCTTTTTCTTTTGCAATTGATTCCCTAATAGATTTTTCAAAGGCAATTTGGGAATCTAATTTAGCGACCCATTTCTTGACTAACAACTCTCCCATGGATTTCATGAGAGTTTTGAAACGACATAGCCAACTCCTCCTTAAGTTCTTTTAATAACTCCGGACTCTTGAGAGAAGGTCCGTCGATTGTCATGAGGAATTGCTTGAATCATTTGGTGCGCGGAGGTTGGTCTTGAAACGAATAGTCGAATTGTTGCAAGGAAATGGGTTCCTATTTGACAATCGAGCTAGAGTGAGAACCTCCACAATACTCACAATAAAGAGAACTGATGTGGCGTGAGTCATTTGTGTGGTAGTTATAATTGTTATCGGGAACCCGCTCATAGACAAGCGTGTTTCCGATTGACAATCGAATCGGAGTGTGAACCACCGGTACTCTACAACAAGAAAGCTGCTGAGTCCCATAGTGTGGTGGTGATGGAATAAACCGGTTGTGTTATGGTAGGAATAGGGATCCCGGTTATAGATGACCCGCTTCCGACTCCACCATACTACAATTGGGGCAATTGCCACCATTATAAGGACCACCACACCATTGACAACCAAGAGGTTGATGGTATGACATAGAAAGAATCAAAGGTTTCTGAGAGGAAAGAAATGAAGAATCAAAAGGCAAGAGGATAAAGAGGAATATTTTGGTATTTTTGAAAACATTTTGTACAAATAAGAAAGAAAATCTTTTGGGATTTTTTTTTTTTTTTTTTTTTATATATGAAAATAAGGAAATATGGACAAAGATGGTAAATATACAATGGGTGAGTATTCAAATCACTAATCGCTAAAGAAGATTGTTAGCACTGACTCCAGGGCGCCTAAAATTTGATTCACTCAGACGGTCAAGTTTTATCACACAAGCTAACCACTTGTGAATGGCCAACCGTAATAAACGTTAAAACGATGAAACGAAATTCGCTTAAGATCCGGAGAGTACGGTGTTTTCTCGGTAGTTAAGTCCCAATGAGTCGCATGCGATTCAATCTAAGCGTGTAGTGATCGAGTGATATTGAATGGAAAAGGGTTTGATTTTGAATAATATATCTAAAGAAAAATTTGTAAATTACAATGACTTAAATGCAAATTAAAGAAAATTAAAAAGCTAAGTTAAATTAAATAAACGCTATCACTATTTTTACAATTGATTTTCTAAATTTATAAAACAAAATAACTTAATTAAACTATTTTAATTAGAACGTAAACTTAAATTACCTAAAAACGTTGTTTAAAATGAAACCGAACGTTATATCTAAAAATTACGCGAGTGCGCAAGCAAAAACGTAAAATTTGTGAAATAAAAGGCCTACGAGTGTAAAAACAATTTTCTTACGTACTAAATGACAAAAGAAAATTTTAGAAAAAAGAATTATATTTTTTTGACTTTTATATTTTTTATTATGAATTAAATAAGTTTTTACACTAATTAAATGTTTAAAAATACTAAAACTATTGAGAAAAATCTGAAACTTTTTTATAAAATACTTATTGACAATACATAGCTAAGAAAAATACAAAAGTAGAAAAAACTAGTTTTAATAAGCTACAAATAAGCTAAATGGAGCGTATTAAGCTAATATGACAAAGTGTACTTATATATTAGATGTTGCAAAATAAAACCAAGACAAGTCCCAGTATACTGGCTATCTGTGTACATGTTATCACTCTCATAAGGTGGAGGTCTCGGGTTCGAGCTGCCTCCCACCTTTTGCTAATTATTTTTTCTTGATTTTCTTTTACCAACTTATTAAATACAAGAAAATAAGCACTTTTATAACTATGACTTTTCCAAAACAAGCGATAAGCATTGAAATAAGTCGAGATTTTATCACGGTTTAGTTTCTTTAATGGAAATAAGCACAAGTTAAATAAAATGGCTAATAAGCTAAAAAAAAATAAGCACGGTGACTAAGAATAAACTAAATAATGTTAATAGGCTATTTTTACAATGAATAAGCTCAAAACTTGGAAATAAGCACTTAGCAAAATCTAAATAAGCACTTATCTAAATGGTTTACAGAACACTGTTGGTTTTCTAGGTACTTCTAGCTTAATTTTAAGCACTAAAATTAGTTTGGAAATGAAAAGGACAATGGAACTAGCAAGCTAACCAACTACACTCTCTAAAAAGTCATTTTACAAGGATTGGCTTTCACAAATGAGCTTGTGAGAAGCTTTTGAAAACTTGTGAAAACCGACTAAGCTGGTTAACTTAAACAAAATGATGAATTAGAATTAGCTAGACTAACTAAATAAGTTGTAAAATGAAAAATAAGCTTTGGGACCTTGAGGCGACTAGGTGAGCTTCTCAAAAACTAAGTTTCATAAGCTAATGGTAACTAATAAGCTTTCTAAGAGCTTGTGAAATAGGGTACCAAGCGTGCCTGAGCATGTTCTCAAACAAGGGTCTCAAAAGAAGCTATGAATTAAGCAGGTTTAAAAGCTAGGTAGATATGATCTAATATTTTTCTAATTTAGTTTAGCAACTATATTTTAATATCCTAGAAGCTTATTAGCTAAATCTTAGTAATAAACACACAATAAAATTCTAAGTTTTATTCAAAACGGTATTTAGAAATTTTGATTTTTTATTACACTAGCACTTTGACTTTTATGAACTTCTAATTGATCTTAAGGATGAATATGATGTAATAAGCTACAATACAATGAAATTAATCTATAATATCAAGTTATCAACTATTATGATGAGATTTGTAATCAAAACCTTCAACGATTAACAATCAATATGGGACTAAACTCAATTTTGACTTTTAAGCGAACAAGGATGATTTTTATGACTTATATTGACTATTAAGAACCTAAGTAACTCGAACAACAACAATTAACAACTCAAACAATTTCAAACACAGTTAACATGCGAACCAAACACCCTTATGAAAGCGGTTTGAAGCTAAACAAAGGATTCCAAGGATTAAGATCATGCAACTAATTAAAACCTTATACTAAGCGTATTTAAACATGATTAAACTAGAATTACCAAGTTTTAATTACTAATAATAGCAAATGCAAAATTTTAGAAAATAGCTTACAAAGCGAGATCATGCACGGGACAAGGAACCAATGATGAAATCACACCTATGGCTTCCCAAGCTCTATAACCCATGATAATCAAATTCACTCTGCTTGACTTCCATCTTCATAGTCATTGATTTTTGATTTTACACTAATTTTTGGTATTTTTCTAAAATTTTAAATTCTATTACTAAATTAAAGTGTAACGAAGTATACGTAAGATCGGAATGAGTTATTCGTCGATAATTCAGAAGTGCTATTTAATGAGTAACTTAAGATATGAATGAAATTGAATTTTAAATAAGATGTTATTATTTAATTGTAATTTACAAGACTATTAGTATTATAAGAAAAGTTTAAAATTAGTCAATGTAAAAATTATAAAGCTAGAATGAATATAAGATTCTATTAAATACAAAATTTCAAATTATTAAAATTAAATAGCAATATAATAACATATTTTAAATACAGTAAAAAATACTTATAAATGGTTAAATAAGAACAACGTAAATTGAAAGCTATACTATGAAAAAGTATTATATTAAAATAAATGAAACGTATGTAAAGAAATAGTACATTGATTATAAGCGATTAAATTTACAACTAATTTATTAAATAATTTTTAACATCTTATTAAAAAAATGAAGTTAATATAATGATTTTAAAAATTTAAAGTAAAATTAACTAAAATTTTTCAAGGTAAATAAACAGTGTAAATAATAGATAAAGTTAATGCTAATAAAACTAGATACAATTACTAAAAGTGATGAATAGCTACAATTCAATGTATAATAGTCATTTGATAATGAAATATAATGAAAAAGACATCTAACCTATTGCTTTTCAAATTACTCTAAATGTTCAATTGATTGACATATTCAAATGAATATAGACTTATTAAATGCTTAAATTTCAAAACTTAATAAACTATTAAAAATCAACATAGCTGATTAATAAATATAGATTAGTTTCATAATAAAGATGTAAATAAAAAGTAATAATAAAAAACATGGTTAGCTAATTAAAACTAATAAGATAATGTACTTAAATAGTTTTAAGAATGAACAAAACTGACAAGATTAACAATAAGGCATTAATTTAAACATGGTGTTATCTAATATCTATGAGTTTTGTACAACATATTAATTCCTGAATTTATTAGCTAAAATTAAATGAAACATAATTACTAACTATACTTAAAATAAGAATTTAACAATATTAGACTTTTATAAAACTTATTATGAACTATTAATTAACTAAATATTGATAATTAACTAAATAATTAAATGATAATACAACTTAAAAATGGTACTTAAAACTAAACTAATTGACTGAACTAAAAAAATAAAATGACTAATTTTAATAGTTATATACAATACTGTAAGCATAATTAAAGACTAAACAAACTAAATAAGACAATAAGTTTAAAACTACTAATATGATCTAATATTTATTTATTACAACTAAATTTATATCTAGAATAGCTAATTGACTAATTAAAAAACAATCAAAATCAAGATTATTCAAGGACTATAAGTTTACTATGATACTATGCTTAACTTTTGAACTTCAATGATCTATTTAGCTAACTCAATATTGATTAATTAACTAATATTTCAATTTTAAATTATCTAAACTATAAGACTTAAAGTATCATAAACATATATAAGCAATTTAGTAATACATAACTTTTAAATTAAAGGACTATACAAATTGAGATTTAAGATCTAAAGACTTAATTAACATTTAAAACTGGAAAATAATATTATCAAACAATATTACAACTAATTTAAACCTAAAACAGTGAAAAATAAGAAATAAACTAAATAACTTAACAAGATTCAATTTATCATATGACTAATACACATTACTATTATACCATGATACAATCAAATCTTATCTTAATATAAGATTTATGATGTTACAAAGAATATGTTGAGATACATTAAGCTTTAATTTATAATCGAGTATAAAATCTGTATGAAGCTGATAGATTCATTAAGTTATATATTAAAGTTTTATTTTAACTATAAGGATTTTTAATTGAGTTTAAAACTTGGATCTAAAAGGACTTTTAGAGTTAAAGTTGGAGACTAGTAAAATTGATAATTGAGTTTTAACATAGGAACACTTGAAATTTTAAGATTAGTTAAAACTTCGATAAATAAAACTTACAAGATAAGTTGAATATCAACATTAAACTTATGCACATGTTGTTGTATTAGTTCACATGCTCTTGTATCTGATTAAATGAAAAGAGGACTTTTTAGTCAATGTTCTACTTTAATTAACTGCACATTTACTGATTTGTTGAAATGAAAATTAGCCAATTCCAGTTATGGATGGATCACCTAAAAAATAAATTAAGACAGCAGCCCTTGATGACCTGTTTAACCATATTACAACTTGATGTTTGTTGTTTTGTTCTTTATCATTTTCAAACGTTAAACTATTTAATAAAAGGGAAGTTTTCTATACGTTAAACTAGGTTGTTGTATTTGTTCACATGCTCTTGTATTTGAATAAATGAAAAGAAGATTTTTTAGCCAATGTTCTACTGTAATTATATGCACATTTAGTGATTTGTTGAAATGAAAATTAGCAAACAAAATATCACCTCATGCATGATCTTGTGGTTTTGAGTTTATGTTGAGGTTTTATTTCAACCAATTCCAGTTATGGCTGGATCGATTCAGGTTAGGTTGTATCGCTAATGGGTAGATCTGGTTAATTAAAAGAGTTTGCTTAGAACAAAGCGGGTCAGAAACTTAATACATCAAACTTAATAAATCATTTTATACGTAAAATTGGGATTATTGATGTACAAATACACTTTTCTTAATCGTAGCCACACTAGTATCTATAAAATTCTAAATTTTTTTTACAAAAGAAGGTTTCGGGTTAACCCATATGAAGCCTGTTTCAGCCCTAACCCATTACACAACGCATTTTCACCTCTATAGTATACCATATATTTACGTTGATATTCTAAGCCTAGGAGTGAACATATATGCTTCTGGTCAGATATTACCTACGATCAGTGTTTCATGTGCAGAGGTTCAAAGTGTGAATGATGTTGGAACTTCTCAACTCATGTTGGCACTTTTCTTGATCCACACTTTCTGACTTTGCTATGATCTTATCGCTGGTCAACCACTTTTTGCTGCAAGGAACTTTACAAAAGATACAAAAACAGATTAGCGAATGATGCACATATGCAATGACTAATCAATGAAATTGATTATATACTTGTTCACATGTTCTCTTATTTGACTAAATAGAAGACTATTTAGCCAATGTTCTGCTGTAACTGCAGATTAACCAAGAAATTATCACATCAAGATTTTGTGCTCTTATGGTTTTCACTTCATTTTTATTAAATCTAGTTATTTTCCCAAAAAGAAATCCTTGATGGTCAATAATCATCAATACCAGACTTGAGTTTCTTAATTAATTCATGTGTTGGTAACTGATAAGGGTTCATTATAATCAATAATTGCATATAACTATGCATGTAATGTGTTTGATGAAATTTGCCAGTTTCACTGAAATAGTGAAATGGTTCTAATTTTCGGAAACCACGTGTTTTGGACCACTTGACGAAACTTATTGCTCTGTCACTTTATGTATATTTGTAAACCTCAGATAGATTCTATGTTAATTTTGGAATTGAGGTTTGTCCGTATCAACTTGTTCAACTTGTTAATAATGAAATTTGTAAGTTATGTTGAATTTGTGATCTAACATTCACTACTAATATGGTCATTTGGTGGCACACAATTCTAATTGCAAAAGTATGTAGAGTATTAGATTAAAGTATAAGTTACTATTATAAGGATCACCTAAAAAATAAATAAAGACAGCAGCCCTTGAAGACCTGTTTAATCGTATTATAACTTGTTGTTTGTTTTTTTGTTCTTATCATTTTCAAACGTTAAATTATTTAATAAAAGGAAGTTTCCTATATGCTGTAGACAACTTGTGTAACCTTAATACTACGTCAAAAAGTCATTAGTCTACTACAATAATAATGCAACTACCACACTTGACAATTACTAGTAGTAGTTTATAAGTTTTCTTTTAACTAAAATATGTTTATTTAGTGGATGTTAAAAGGCATACCAATCCATCTAAATTCTCAAATCTATCAAGTGGTTCACGACACCAATGTCAACAAGTCAGATAATGAGTTGATGAAATGCTAAGTGTGGGACAAAGTTCAGTAGTATACTAGAAGATAAAGGAGTGTACAGTAATAGTCATAGACTAGTAGGATAATAGCATACAGACTTTGATGGTCCTGAAAAACACACTATGGGATGTCACCAAGTACCAACACATTAGAGTAATAAAACATTAAACTTCCTGAGGGTGCAGATGAATTAACGGCGGAGCTATTAAGGGACCGGGATGGGTCACACACTAAGCTGGCCGTTAGTGTATTTTTCGTGATTTAACGTGTATTCAGGAAAAAAAAATTATTATAGCCATCCCGTTTAATGTATTCACGGAAAAATTTGTTTCGACTATCAATGAAAATTTTATTAGCTTCATGTGACCATAATCTTGGTTAACAAGTCTCACGCCTAATGCGATTATATTAGTCACAAAGGTTCCTGGCCACACAAAAGAAATAGTAACATTCACGATGCTTGCAAAATGAAACATATACTACCTATTATGACTAGCTTATCACACACATGCTGCAACCATTTGTGTCGTCACGAACTTTTCATCGTCATCAGCGATCACGAGAAAGTGGCTCGCTACCAATCACGGACATCACCACAAGGCGCTAATCGATGTAAGACCGCGTAATCTTTCATCCGAGTTGCTATTTTGTCCATAATGTCAATCACATCTTGAATTCTTTTGCCACTAGGCACTAGCGTGATTTTAACGACCAATTTAACATCTATGACAATTTGGTGAGAAGGTGTCATCGTGTTTGTTGTTTTGTTATTTTTCCTTTTTTTTAATTATCTTACGGGCTTTGGATTCTTTATCTACGTTTATATGTAAAATCTTCGTATTTTCAATACTAATTTTATCGCAAGTTTTATCTTCTTGAACTTTAAAGTATTTATATCGTTTATTTGTAAAATGTAATTTTTTTTTTCATGTTGCGACCCAAAAAATTAGATATAAGCGATGATAATCGTGATTATTCTTCTACGGGTTTAGTTATCCATACCTTTCCAGAAGGAGATGTCTGTCGTTGAATCGTCATCGAACTTTGTCATGACGGTGTCTTGTGCATGAGATTGCTGGTTTGCCAAAGCACATTAATGTGACAACGTAGGGAGGTTTGTATAATAGCTCTTCTACTCTTTCTTGAAAGTTGAAGAACCACATGTCATCTTTATGGTCATTATTTTATTTTTGATGTCTCTTTTATGCAAAACACTCTCTTGCCATGGTTGATAGTTAAATCTGCATATCTCGTATATGCGTTTTTTGTTGTGTTCAAGATTGTAGTTGAATGTAATATTTAAAGGAGTATTGTAGTTTTTTTTTCTTTCTAATTTATCTTTCGGTTTTATTTGTATAAACAAAAATACTATCATCATCTTTCATAAATTTTGTCAAGATGTTGATATTTGCTATTAGTGATATTTTATTTTCAAAATACGAGTTATACATATGCAAGTTGAAAACCATTTGTTGTTACTCTTTCCACCGAGTAGATACTAGTATAACAAATAAAGGAAGTTTCTTATACAAATGCAAAAGTCAATATAGTCTTCTTTTATTAATAGAATAAAAATATGTATATAGATACTCATCCACCCACAACCACATATCCACAAACACATGCTAAACACATTCATATCATCACCACCAACCTCACTCCTTTTTGACTATTGACTACCAGTCCACCCACTAGCTACTCTCTGTGTATTTCTTCTTTCAGATCTCCTTCAATTAGCCTCATTTTGTAACCCAAACCACCGATCAGATTTTTATGTATATTACCCAAACACTCATTCGCTTCTTTTTGTAACAACCCACACACCCTTTTTTGTTCAGACTAACAAACAGATACACATAATAATGTCTTCAGTCAATCATGACGACTTTGCTCACTTAAAAATCCCCCTTGAAGATGTAATATCCGCCACCAACAACTTCGCTAAAAAAAATTTCAGAGGCAAAGGTGGATTTGGTAATCATTATCAGGGACAGCTGTTGTGGTCCGGCGAGCTGATTGATATCCATGCTCAGAGGTGGATTAAAGAATGGGATGAAAAAGAACAACAGTTTTGGATGGAGATTTCAATGCTTTCTAGTCTCAAGCATAAAAATGTGGTTTCTCTTGTTGGGTTTTGTGATGAAAATGATGAGAAGATCATCATTATCAAGCTTGAGACCATGTTTAGTCTTGAAAACTATTTAGACTATACGATGATGTTGACATGGGTGCGAAGATTGGAGATATGTGTCGGCCTTGCGCATGCATTGAGCTACATTCATTATGACGAGCACCGCGATTTTAGTGTTATACATAGAAACATCGACAGTGAGACAATTCTATTAAATGATAATTGGGAACCCAAGTTATCTGAATTTAGACTTTCCATGAAGATTAAAGCATCTGAAAGGCATGACTCATTCCATGTTGATAAAGTTTGGGATAGGGTGGGGTATACAGACCCCACATATATAGAGACAAAGAGTGCACACCACAAGTCAGATATATATTCCTTTGGGATAGTTATGTTTGAACTACTCTGTGGTAGGAAAGCAGTAATCAACGAGGACCAAGATAATAAGTACTTGGCTTCTGTGGCTGTTACCCATTATAGGGAGAAGAAACTCGATGAAATAATTGATTGGGATCTTTGGAATCAAATGGACTCTCAATCATTTAACATGTTCGCGGAAATAGCATACGACTGCATGAATGAAGAACGATCACAGCGCCCAAATATTGATGAGATTGTCGCAAGACTTGAAAAAGCGTTGGAACTTCAACTCAAGCATCAGAATGAGGTAAGATGGTTTTTCCTCTGGCATCTTTCTATAATAATAAGTACTACTATCTATTTGTTTGAGTGTATACACCTTCACTCTATCAGTTTGCTGTTTAGCTTAGACCCTATAAACTCCTAGTACCTTACTAGACTCTGATGAGTTTAACACATTACACACTTATAGTCTCATTTAGAGTCCAAACATCCATCTTTCTGATGTCCAAACAGCATGTAATTTCTCCGAAAAACAGCATACAAACCTTTAAAAGCATGTAATTGCCAATCGCTGTAAGAAAACAGCTTACAAACATGTAATTGCTGCAAAAAAAACATGGTTGCTGTAAAATACTATGCTGGAACAGCATTCAAAACTATAATTGCTTAGTGACGGAGCCAGATTAGTGGTTGGGTTGGCCAAGGCCCACCCTAACGTTTTGTAAAATGTATACTTCTATTAGTGTTTTGCTCTAAAAGTAGTAAATTTGATCATATCTACATGGACTTGGCCAACCTTGTTCTTTCTCTTGAATTTATTAGAATGTCTCTTATAAATGGTTTAATGAATTTCCGTTCTAATAATTTGAATATATGATAAAAAATTATGTATTGAGCTCTCTTTCGCACACACTGTCATATTTTGTTTTAATGTGTGGTTTTATCGGTTGGGTTAACAATTATTCATGAATAAAACCTAATGTAAATTTTACAGATTTCAAATTCTTTTAACCTTTCGTACTATACACTTATTGCTGCTAAAACACAACATATAATACGTAATTTATTTTTAAAAAAAGAGCATGTACTATACACTTATTGCTGCTAAAACACAACATATAATACGTAATTTATTTTTAAAAAAAGAGCATGTAATTGCTGCAAATACTTGTTTCCAAACAGCCATGTAAAGGCTATGTCCAAACAACATATAAAGCTGTTAAAACAGCATATAAGCATGTCCAAACAGCCCATCTTTCTGACTAAACAGCTTTTAAAGCCTTTAAAAACTTGTAAAAGCAATGTGGAACACATATAGAAGATTTAATGACAAACCAGCGAATTATAGAAGCGGGTAAAACCCGCGGGTCACGCTGGTTTTGAATTCTTAAAACTGGTTTCTTTTGACTCATTATCTAAGCGGACCTGGTTCGACCGGTTGAACGGATGGGTCGAACCGGGTTTCAAAACATTGAAAAAAGAAAATTGGTATAGTAAAGTACTAGCGATGGCCTTGCACTATAGCTTGTCCATCCCACTTTTGTTTGTGTCTTTAACCTCAAAATGTCAATTTTAGGAACTCGATCTTCAAAGTATTTTCCCATTTCAAAATTATCTACGAAGAAAACCACAAATATTATGAGTTATGACACATTGACCGGGAGAAGCAACTTCCATTATACGGTTCAACTCCTTTGCTTGTAAATTCGTTTGTCGAGTTCTGGTTTGTCTACATGTGGCGATAAGAAAGCGAATAGCGATAAGAAAAAGGTCAATTAGGTCACTTGCTAAGACTTGATAGTCACCACGGTGTATTTTTAGTGAATAAAACTTTCTAAATCCTTTTTATAAAACATATTTGACTATCAGTATTTCTTGGACATATTCTTTTTTTTCAAGTCAACCCAGAGTGACACACACTGAAGTTAATGTAAGCAATTAAATACAACAAACCTAGTAACCTCAACCAATATAAGAAACATTAAAAAGACGAAAAAGGTAGCTAAATGACGGTCAATAAACAAGACATTACGAAAATGAAACAAGTACCTTCACGATATTACCCATATTAATCCTTTTAACCTTGGTTATCTTAGCCTTCAGTTTTGTCAGTATACTTATTTTATATGATCCTTTGGCCTCTTTATTCGCCTCAACATAAACGGAAAACATAAGACTCGTATTAGTTTCAGAAAAGGATACTCAACAAAATAATGTATGACATCTAAACCCAACACGCACCCGAACTCCTTATCAATATTGTATGCAAGTAAATGGGTAACAACCTTCTAATTTCAGCGTTTATTCTTTTACTGTATTATATAAGCACTTATCCGTTGACTTTTTGGGAGTATTGATCTGCTTTGAAACATTACCTTGCCACTTTTCAAGCCTTTCCATATAGTCCTTCAATTGGTCCTTGGTTTTATGGGTCCCCTTCTCATACGCTTTGGAAAGGTATTTTGTGCCTGAAACAAGAATGAGTAGTATATAAGAACTGGAATGAATGCAGGCATTCAGCAATAGCATAATCATTTGATTTAAAAATCCATAGAAAGATTACTCAAACTCAACAAATATCCATACTTAGCTAATGGCAAGGAAAAATCTAAATGAGTTCCATAGAGATCAAACTTATACAAGCTCTTGATCTTCCTCAACAGTTTTATATTCAAGTTCCTATGACTTTTGAGATGCACATAATTTAAGTATATGCAGTTAAATGGGATGAACAAATCTCAAAGTATGAGTTGAACATCATCAACCTGGAATATAATTATACTTTCGTTCATATTCGTGTGTCTCATTGCTCTCCAATTTCATATACACTCAATTACATATCTTACTGCTAGTTTTTCTTTCCACAACAGGAGAGTTCTTCCCTTTCAAAATCAGCAACTTGGCTTTAAAAGTTTCCATTACAACATTTAATAATGTCTCTCCATTCCTTTCAATATCCTGAAAAATCAAGAGCTACGAAAACATGTCACTGGAAGCAACTTCAAACATCAACACAACGTTAAAAAATTTACTGTTACACAAAGCACATGCCATAGTTTTTTTTCCTTCTGAATACCACTTTATGAACTTATCCACAAGACAAAAACATGTCTTTGATTCAGGTAGACAAAGTATTGCCCATGTAATCCATACTTACATCATCTGATTCAGGACCAAATGCTTTAAAAAACACCTTAGGAGCAAATATTGACTACATTAACCAAGACCAAATATCAACATGAAGTCACTCACCAAAACGATGAAACTTAATAAGACCATTCACAAATTCACTTCCTAAACTTCTAACTAACCTGTCTTAGATATGGTTCAGGAATTTTATCAAACACTTTGTACGCATTATTAAACTCCATTTTTCTAACTCACATTTTAACTTGACTATTTTACAGATAATGAAAGAATTTGCTCACCTCAGAGTCCCCCTTGAAAATATCCTATCTGCCACCAACAACTTCCATGGAGAAAATGTCATCGGAGAAGCTTATTTTGGAAATCATTACAAGGGGCAGATCATGTGGTCCGGTGAGTTGATTGATATCCATGCTCAGAGGTGGAATAAAGAATGGGATGGAAAAGAACAACAGTTTTGTAAAGAGATTTCAATTCTTTCTAGTCTCGAGCATAAAAATGTGGTTTCTTTTGTTGGGTTTTGTGATGAGAATGATGAAAAGATCATCATTATGAAGCTTGGCACCAGGGGAAGTCTCATCAACCATCTAAGTCACTCGATGTCGGCGACATGGGTGCGAAGATTGGAGATATCATCGGTGTTCTTGGCGTGCATTGAGCTACATTCATTATGACGAGTCCACGCGATTTGTTAATACAGGAGAATCAGCGATGTGCAGTTCTATTAAATGATGAATGGGAACCCAAGTTATGTGATTTTGAATGTTCCATGAAGATTAAAGCATCCGAAGGCACAATTCATTTCATACTAATGAACTTGAGTATGTGGAAGGGTATGGAGACCCAACATATATTGAGACTAAAGTGTGAACCACAAGTCGGATATTTACTCCTTTGGGATAGTATTATTTGAATTCTTGTGTGGTAGGAATCATTAATTGACGTGATAATAACAAGTATTTGGCTCCTCGGCCATTACCCATTATAGAGAGAAAAGACTCGATGGAATAATTGATTGGGACTGTGGAATCAAATGGACTCTCAATCATTTAACATGTTTGCGGAAATAGCATCTGTTGCTTGAATGAAGAGCGATCATGGCGCCCACATATTGATGAGATTGTCACGAGACTAGAAAGCGTTGGAACTTCAACTCGAATATCAAAATGAGGTAAGACAGTTTTTCCTCTTCCATCTTTCTATAATAATAACTAGACCCTATAAAACTCCTAGTACCTTATTAGCCTATGATCAGTTTCACAGTTGACCATTCGAGTTGCAGAGAATATACTGAATCAAAGAGTATAATATCATGCTCATGCTCCGTTTAACACACTTATAGTCCTCACTTAGAGTTTTAACTCTTAGGAACTATTCTAAGATTAAAGCATATATACCTGTCCAAACATCCAACTTTCTGATGTCCAAACAGCATGTAATTGCTTTGAAAAACAGCATACAAACCTTTAAAAGTATCTAATTGTAAAAAAAACCGCATACACATGTAATTGCTGCAAAAAAAAAAAAAAAAAAAAAAAAAAAAACATGGTTGCTGTAAAAACTGTGTTGGAACAGCATATAAAAGCTGTAATTGCTGCTAAAAACAACATAAAAATATGTAATTGTTGTAACAAAAAAATAATAGCATGTAATTGCTGCAATAACTTGTTTCCAAATAGCCATGTAAAGGCTATGTCCAAACAGCTTATAAAATCTGTTAAAACAGCAAATAAACCTGTTCAAATAGCCCATCTTTCAGCTGTCCAAATAGCATATAGAAAGTATTTAAAACACCATAAAAACCTGTCTAAACAGCTTTTAAAGCCTTTAAAAACTTGTAAAAACCGGTATAATGACAAACCCAGTTGGAATTATAGAAACGGGTAAAACCCGGTGGGTCACACTAGGTTTTGAATTCTTAAAAACCGGTTTCTTTTGACCCGTTATCTAAGCCAGAACAGGTTCGACCGGTCGAACCAGCGGGTTTGAGCCGGGTTTCAAAACATTGAAAAAAAAGAGAAGTGGTGTAGTAAAAGTATTTGTTGATGTCTGCAAACATTTGTGAACTATGACCACCCAACCCAGATTTTGATAGGACGTCCTGCAAACCTTTATACGAAACTGGGGGAGTGTCCCTGGTCGGCTATTAACGTTAGAAACCGCGGGATTGCTGAGTTACAAAGTAAAATCAAACTTTTAAAAGTAGTATATTTATAAAATCTACCTGTAGTATCTTGTCCAACCTGTAGAGCAAAACAAATTTTGTTCAAAATTACATGTAAGCTGCATATGAGTTGTCCATCACCTTTTTGTTTGTGTCTTTTAACCTCAGAACTTAAACTTTTACGGACTCTAATCTTCAAGTATTTTCCCATTTCAAATTTATCTCGAAAAACCACAAATATTAACAGACTTATAGCGCATTGACTGGAAGAGAAGCAACTTCCCTTATACGGGTTCGACTCATTTACTTTCTATGTGGCGATAAAAACGAATAACTGATAAGAAAAAAGGTCGATTAGGTCACTGGTTAAGACTTGATTTAGTGAATAAAACTTTCTAAGTGATTAAACACAATACACCTAGTAATCTCAGCCAAAATAAGCAACATTAATATCCCATAAGCACCATGAAACACCAAAAATTGACATGTTAAAAGGACAAAAAAGGTAGCTAAATGATTGCCAATAAAAAAAACATCATGAAAACAAAATAACTACCTTCTCAATATCACCCATAATAATCCTTTTGACCTTGGTTATCTTAGCCTTCAGTTTTGACAGTATACTTAATATGATCCCTTGGCCTCTTTATTCCGCCTAACCGAGGCATAAAGGGAAAATTTAAGACACGTACTAGTTTCAAAGAGTACTCAATGAAATAACTTATGACATCTAAACTCAACAAGCACTCGAACTCCTTATCAATATTGTATGCAAGCAATGGGTAACAACCTTTTGGGATTGCTGATCTACTTTGAAAGTTGAAGCAATGCTACGGGTCAAATGGGTAACAACCTTCTAATTTCAGCGTTTATTCTTTTACTGTATTATATAAGCACTTATCAGTTGACTCTTTGGGATTATTGATCTGCTTTGAAACATTGCCTTGTCACTTTTCCAGCCTTTACATATATAGTCCTTCAATTGGTCCCCTTCTCATACGCTTTGGAATGAATGCAGCAATAGCATAATCATTTGATTTCAAAAAGTCTACAGAAAGATTACTCAAACTCAACAGATTTCGATATTTCGCTACAAGATAAGATGGTAAAGGAAAAAATCATTCATAAATGAGTTCCATAGAGATCAAACTTATACATACCACTTAATGAACTTATCTTATGTAGTTAATCACAAGACAAAAACACATATTTGAATGCAATGAGGGAACCAAACAAGACAATTCCCATCAAAACTGCATCAGTTAGACAAAGTATCACACTATCACCCATGTAGTCCATTAACCAAATGCTATAAAAACACCTTAGGAGCAAATATTGACTACATTAACCAACACTATATCTCAACATGAAGTCACTAACCAAACCAATTCAACTTAATAAGACCATTCACTTGTTCACTTCCTAAACTTCTAAAGCATGTTATATTAATTACTATACACAAACACAATAACTATAACCTACAAGATATATGCAGAATTAGACCTAACATGTCTTAGACATGGTTCAGGAATTTTATCAAACACTTTGTACGCATTATTAAACTCCCTTTTTCTAACTCACATTTTAACTTGACTATTTTACAGAAAATGAAAGAATTTGCTCACCTCAGAGTCCCCCTTGAAAATATCCTATCTGCCACCAACAACTTTGCTGATGGAAATGTCATCGGCACAGATGGAATTGGAAATTCTTACAAGGGACAGCTCTTGTGGTCCGGTGAGTTGATTGAAATCGATGTTCGGAGATTAAATAAGGATGGACAACAACAATTTTGGACGGAGATTTCGATGCTGTCAAGTCTCAGGCATAAAAATGTGGTTTCTCTTGTTGGGTTTTGTGATGAGAATGATGAGAAGATCATCATTACCAAGTTTGAGACCAGATTAAGTCTCAGCACCTATCTAAGTGACCCGATGTTGTTGACATGGGTGCGAAGATTGGAGATATCTGTTGGTGTTGCGCACGCATTGAGCTACATTCATTATGACGAGCACGCGATTTGGTAATCTGCCGGTTCATATGTAGTGCCACAGTTCTATTAAATGATGAATGGGAACCTAAGTTATCTTGTTTTGAATGTTCCATGAAGATTGAAGCATCTAAAAGGCACCATTCTTTCAATACTAATAGAGTTGTTACTCTGAAAGGGTATGGAGACCTAACATATATTGAGAATAAAAGTGTGAACCACAAGTCAGATATCTACTCCTTTGGGATTCTATTGTTTGAACTACTGTGTGGTAGGGAATCAATAATTGACGAGCAAGATAATAAGTATTTGGCTCCGGTGGCTATTTTTCATTATAAAAAGAAAATACTCGATGATATAATTGATCCGGTGCTATTGAAACAAATGGATCCGCCATCATTAAACGTTTCGCGAAGCGGCATATGATTGCTTGAATGAAGAAGGATCTCGGCGGGATATAAGTGAGGTTGTCATGGTGGAGGAAGCCTTGAAACTTCAATTGGAGCGTCAAAATCTTTGTAAGACCGTTTTTTCTCTTTCATCTTTTTATTTTATTATAACTAATCTCTGTTTATTGATAATATTAATATTAACACGAGCATAATTATTTACTTATGAATGTATTTATGATATTAAAGGAACACTCGATAGTTGCGGAAAAGTTGAAGTTACACCATCGATCATGAAAAGGTAATTATTTACTTATTACTAGAATTTTAGAAAAGTGAATTCCATATATCTGCGTTTCATATTTGGAACACTTGGTAAATGGTAATGTTGTCTTGTTTGGTACATATAGGGATCATTGACCTCGTATCTACACATGTTGAGTCCCATGTGAGCGAAAGACAAAGTCTTTCCTCCAAGATCTTTCGCTTAAAACTCGACTTTCAAGATATAAAATCGACAACCAACAATTTTGCTAATGAGAATATCATCCAATTATATAAGCTTGGAAAGTTTTTCAAAGGATGTCTCTTACATTCGATCGATTCATCGATATTATTGTAAAGAGGTTGTATTTTGAATATGTAAAAGATGAGAGCAAAGGTTTTGGACGGAAGTTTCCATGCTTTCTAGTCTCGAACATAAGAATCTAGTGTCTCTTATTGGGTTTTATGAGGGCGAGGACAATAAGATTATCATATACAAGAAGGAGGCCAAAAGTCTCGAAACATATCTAAGTGACGAGACCCTCGCATGGATGCAAGGTTAAAGATATGTCGGTGTTGCGAAGGTATTGAGTTACATCCATTATGATCTGGACGGGATTTTAGTGTCATACATTGCAACATCGGAGCTCGAATATTTTACTAGATGACAAATGGGAACCCAAGCTATCGGTTTTGAACTTTCGTTGAAAAATCGATGGCTCGGAGGCACCGTCTTGTTCTTACTCATGATATTGTTAAGAATGTATACTGGACCCAAAATATGAAAAGGCGGTGGGATGACCCACAAGTCGGATGTATTCATTCGGTGTTGTGTTATTGAAGTCTTGTGCGGACGGTCTGGTTCTTCTAGATGAAGAGTTGGGAGAGGATTATTAAGTAAATTGGGCAAATCTAATTTGGATGATATGATCGATCCACATTCATAAGCAGATGGACCCAAAATCATTAGAGATATTCTTAGAAATAGCATATTCTTTGCGTAAAGAGGAAAGAGCCGATCGCCCATATATAGATCAGGTTGTCAAAAGACTTGAGAAAGCGTTTGAGCTTCAACACAAACACGAAAATGCAGTAAGAACATCAACTTGTTTATCAACTTCATGTAACAATAACTGCTATATTATCAACTCATTTCCTTTTCTCTTACAAATATTATTACAGGATATTTCAAGGAATGTAGTTGGCGGTACATCATCTAATCACTTGAAGGTAATTAAACTCTTTAAACTTTTCATTTACTTTTTTTTAAGTACCAAACAATAATGGCTTTAACCGTATGTGATTTTGATTTTACATTATATTTTTTTTTAACATTGATATTATATTGAAACTACAAATAATATTACATAAAACTAAATTTTTTTTTTAATAATTAATGTGGTGAATACGAATGTAAGAATTATTATTATTATTTTTTTTTTTTGAATAGCAACAATATTATAGAACCCAAAAAATAATCAAAACATACAAAGAAAAAGCATCTCATCCCAAATAATCAAGCAAATTAAGTGGAAGATGAGACTCAATAGTTCAAAATACATATACACAGGACCAAAAATGATCCCAACAAATCCTAATCCATACTCTAAACTGACACATGATAACTTGAAACATAATACCAAAAATTCTCTAGCAACCAATCACAACACATACTTATATTGACCCCATGAGACCAAAAACACGTTGACATCACCATCTGACAACAGCATATAACCCCTTTGGTTATACTTAGGCTGCCACTAGCTAGCATTTCTTGGATTAAAACTTTAAAGCGTATGTTTGACAAAAATAGCAATCTATAAGAACTAGCGGTTAGAAGTAATGTAAGCAACATCATTTAACACTATCTGTTTTGTTTTATAAAAGCTCTTGGTAAAATAGTTGTATCATTTTAATGTGTGAAATGTATCAAAGGTAATTTTATAATTGTCAATCTTGTTTAGTAACATTAAAATAGGTAGGGTTAAATTTTAATGCTTGTCTTAAACCATGTTGTGAACAAGATTTTTATCAAAATGCTAAGTGATACTAGGGTATGTTTTGTAAAACTAGGTGTATGCTAATAACTATCGTTGAAAGCTAGTAAATATAAGCGATAAGCTGTTTGCTCTTAGCGGTAACTACAAACTTTGATTTTTATTTTTATATAAGTGTTTGGTAAGTTAGTTGTGGTTGTAACTTTAACATGTAAATGACACTAAAAGACAGTTACATGATTAGAAGCGACTAAAACTTAAAAATAAAAAGCAATTTATGGATAATTAGTTTGATGTTATTTAAAAAGTATCAGGAGCGATCATTGGCCGCGCATCAATATGTAGCAATATCACTAATGAATCATTTTATCTCGATAGATGTTTTTCGAAGAAATTTTGGGTGTTTGTTTTATGCCCCGAACATCATGAAATTAAATCAAGCGAGATAAAATTTGGATGTTGCTCAAATTGTATGTAATTGTGATGTTTTAAGTTTCATTTTGCGATATTGAATTGTAGTCTAAAACAAAGCGAGACCGCTATATATTAAGTTAACAATATGTTAAAACCGCATTCTCGCAATAGATTGCGATACAACTGTCAGTATATGCATACATTGTAACTTTATAAATTACGTACTTACGTTCGTATATCCATATTAATAGTATTTTCATCATAGTGACAATATTTAATATTTTTCTTAATCATCACACATAAATTATAGTAAAATCAACTAACATGCATAATTAATTGTTGTTAGACACGGCGCATAGTCACACTCACAAATCTAAATCATTATTAAGCCGTTAATGGTATATCTTTGAAGTTTAAGGAATCCATTAGCATGGGATATATTGGGGACTAAGAGTTTGTTATAATAACTAGTCGGATATCAGTGCAAATCGGTGGCGAATGTGAATGTGTATGTGTTTGTTTTACAACACTCCAAATATATATGTGTTCGTTGTATATGTTTGTTTGTGTTTCCCGTAGTATTCCCGTGACATCATTTTTCTCGCATATACAATCACACTCTCTTACCCTATGTAGTTAATCTCGGCGATATATCGCCGATATCTCGTATATCGCCCCTAAAAAAATATCGGTTCAAAATATCGCCCCAAAATATCGGATCCGATAATATCGGCGAAATTTGGCGATATTTTGAAATCGCCGAGATATACGATATGGCGATATTTTGACTTTTATTTTTGACTTTCGGATCGTAGAA
The DNA here is from genome assembly GCA_022545495.1 of Chrysanthemum lavandulifolium. NCBI lineage: Eukaryota > Viridiplantae > Streptophyta > Magnoliopsida > Asterales > Asteraceae > Chrysanthemum > Chrysanthemum lavandulifolium. The sequence goes on along the minus strand of CM040240.1, from coordinate 277,611,171 downwards.
ACCCGAATAAATGAGAACCAGCGAACAACCTTTAATGATTAGAGAAACCCGAATAAATGAGAACCCAGCGAGAACAACCTTTAATGATTAGTTATAAGGTGAAAACCTAATCTTGAATCTTAAAACTCGATCTAGGGGCGGCGTTAAGGTGTTTCAAAGCAGCGTGTGTACGAAAATAGAACCATGAGACCTTGATCTATCATCTAGGATAGGTGGTGTAAATGTTGGAGTTCGCGAAAAGTTGGCGGAAATGAAGGCATGGCACGGAACCCTAATGGGTTGGCGGAAAATATAGAGAGAGAAAGGACGAATATGTGTGTGTGTGTTTGTAGTGAGAGAGTGAAGAGAGTGAAAATGAGAGAGTGGGAAGGTAGGGGGTATTTATATATATAGTTAATATTCTAGATAATATAAAAAACCGATATCTCACTGCGATAACCGATATTTCAAATATCGGTCCTTGAACGATATGTGATTTTCGACCGAGATAACTACATAGCTCTTACCCGTCAAACACTCCCCCACAAGTAAATAATTTTGACAAATCAAGTTTTGTATTGATTGAAATAAAGGTTTAAGTTGTAAAAAATTTGAATAAAAATAAAATAAACCCACTAAAAATGTAAAAGCTAAAAACTCGTAAAAACATATCGAAATGGATTTTGAATTGAAGAGCACAAAATTTTAGAAAATATGATTAAATTAGATCATAAAAAAAATAGATAAAAAGATACTATTTCAGTTTGAAAATGAAAGTGTTTTTTTAGTTGAAAAATGGCACATGTCACTCCAAGATTGGAGCTCCCTATCTTAATTTTTGGTAGAACTCACAACTTAAATGCTTTATATAATAGTATAGATTTACATCACAATTAGTAAAATTTTTGAATCTTTTATCATCAATGATTTCTTTCAGTGTGTGTTGTATCGAAATGTTTACATATTCTACAGATTTCTATCAGTTATGAAATCAATTTCCTTATAATTTCACTCCCATATCTTACTAGCATTTATGCTGTTAATGTTGCAGTGGAAGAACTTGGAACACTTGAAGATTGGACTTAATGATATCGAGTTGGCAACAAACAATGCTTCTGGTCAGATATTACCTACGATCAGTGTTTCATGTGCAGAGGTTCAAAGTGTGAATGATGTTGGAACTTCTCAACTCATGTTGGCACTTTTCTTGATCCACACTTTCTGACTTTGCTATGATCTTATCGCTGGTCAACCACTTTTTGCTGCAAGGAACTTTACAAAGATACAAAAACAGATTAGCGAATGATGCACATATGCAATGACTAATCAATGAAATTGATTATATACTTGTTCACATGTTCTCTTATTTGACTAAATAGAAGACTATTTAGCCAATGTTCTGCTGTAACTGCAGATTAACCAAGAAATTATCACATCAAGATTTTGTGCTCTTATGTGTTTCACTTCATTTTATTAAATCTAGTTATTTTCCCAAAAGAAATCCTTGATGGTCAATAATCATCAATACCAGACTTGAGTTTCTTAATTAATTCATGTGTTGGTAACTGATAAGGGTTCATTATAATCAATAATTGCATATAACTATGCATGTAATGTGTTTGATGAAATTTGCCAGTTTCACTGAAATAGTGAAATGGTTCTAATTTTCGGAAACCACGTGTTTTGGACCACTTGACGAAACTTATTGCTCTGTCACTTTATGTATATTTGTAAACCTCAGATAGATTCTATGTTAATTTTGGAATTGAGGTTTGTCCGTATCAGCTTGTTCAACTTGTTAATAATGAAATTTGTAAGTTATGTTGAATTTGTGATCTAACATTCACTACTAATATGGTCATTTGGTGGCACACAATTCTAATTGCAAAAGTATGTAGAGTATTAGATTAAAGTATAAGTTACTATTATAAGGATCACCTAAAAATAAATAAAGACAGCAGCCCTTGAAGACCTGTTTAATCGTATTATAACTTGTTGTTTGTTTTTTGTTCTTATCATTTTCAAACGTTAAATTATTTAATAAAGGAAGTTTCCTATATGCTGTAGACAACTTGTGTAACCTTAATACCAAAAAGTCATTAGTCTACTACAATAATAATGCAACTACCACACTTGACAATTACTAGTAGTAGTTTATAAGTTTTCTTTTAACTAAAATATGTTTATTTAGTGGATGTTAAAAGGCATACCAATCCATCTAAATTCTCAAATCTATCAAGTGGTTCACGACACCAATGTCAACAAGTCAGATAATGAGTTGATGAAATGCTAAGTGTGGGACAAAGTTCAGTAGTATACTAGAAGATAAAGGAGTGTACAGTAATAGTCATAGACTAGTAGGATAATAGCATACAGACTTTGATGGTCCTGAAAAACACACTATGGGATGTCACCAAGTACCAACACATTAGAGTAATAAAACATTAAACTTCCTGAGGTGCAGATGAATTAACGGCGGAGCTAAAGGGACGGATGGGTCCCACCAAGCGCCTGTGTGTTAGATTTTTTTCGTGATTTACGGATTCGAAAAAATTATTATACCATCCCATTTAATGTATTTCGAAAAAATTTGTTTCGACTATCCATGAAAAATTTTCTAGTCTGTGCACCATAATCTTCTAACAAGTCTCACGCCTAATGCGATTATATTAGTCACAAAGGTTCACAAACGCCACACAAAAGAAATAAGTAATTCACTCGATGCCAGCAAAATGAAACATATACTACCTATTATGACTAGCTTATCACACCCATAACTGCAACCATTTGTGTCGTACGAACTTTTCATCGCATCCAACGATCACAAAGTGGCTCATCACACCAATCACGGACATCACCACAAGACGCTAATCCAGTAAGACAACGTAATCTTTCATCCGAGTTGCTATTTTGTCCATAATGTCAATCACATATGAATTTTTGCCACTAGGCATAGCACAGATTTTAACGACCAATTTAACATCTATGACAATTTTAAGGTAATGTCACGTTTTGTTGTTTTGTTATTTTTCCTTTTTTAATTATCTTCGAACTTTGGATTCTTTATCTACGTTTATATGTAAAATCTTCGTATTTTCAATACTAATTTTGTCGCAAGTTTTATCTTCTTGAACTTTAAAGTATATATATCGTTTATTTGTAAAATGTAATTTTTTTTCATGTTGCGCCCCAAAAAATTAGATATGCGATCAAATCGTGATTATTACTTCCGGGTTTAGTTATCCATACCTTTCCAGAGGAGATCTAATCATCGAACGATCATCGGTTTCATGTGTATTGACCATGCAGATTGCTGGTTTAAACCCATTAATGTGACAACATAGGGAGGTTTGTATAACTAGCTCTACTTCTTTCTTGAAAGTAAGACAACCACCATCATCTTTTATACAACTATTGGATCTCTTTGCTCTAAAACACACATTGCCTTCATATTGATAGTCATACCACATATCTCATATGCATTTTTTTTTGTGTTCAAGATTGTAGTCAAATGTAATATTTAAAAGAGTATAGTTTTTTTTTCTTTCTAATTTATCTTTCAGTTTTATTTGTATAAACAAAAATACTATCATCATCTTTCATAAATTTTGTCAAGATGTTGATATTTGCTATTAGTGATATTTTATTTTCAAAATACGAGTTATACATATGCAAGTTGAAAACCATTTGTTGTTACTCTTTCCACCGAGTAGATACTAGTATAACAAATAAAGGAAGTTTCTTATACAAATGCAAAAGTCAATATAGTCTTCTTTTATTAATAGAATAAAATATGTATATAGATACTCATCCACCCACAACCACATATCCACAAACACATGCTAAACACATTCATATCATCACCACCAACCTCACTCCTTTTTGACTATTGACTACCAGTCCACCCACTAGCTACTCTCTGTATTTCTTCTTTCAGATCTCCTTCAATTAGCCTCATTTTGTAACCCAAACCACCGATCAGATTTTTATGTATATTACCCAAACACTCATTCGCTTCTTTTGTAACAACACACACCCTTTTTGTTCAGACTAACAAACAGATACACATAATAATGTCTTCAGTCAATCATGACGACTTTGCTCACTTAAAATCCCCCTGAAGATGTAATATCCGCCACCAACAACTTCGCTAAAAAATTTCAGAGGCGAAGGTGGATTTGGTAATCATTATCAGGGACAGCTGTTGTGGTCCGGCGAGCTGATTGATATCCATGCTCAGAGGTGGATTAAAGAATGGGATGAAAAAGAACAACAGTTTTGGATGGAGATTTCAATGCTTTCTAGTCTCAAGCATAAAATGTGGTTTCTCTTGTTGGTTTTGTGATGAAAATGATGAGAAGATCATCATTATCAAGCTTGAGACCATGTTTAGTCTTGAAAACTATTTAGACTATACGATGATGTTGACATGGGTGCGAAGATTGGAGATATGTGTCGGCCTTGCGCATGCATTGAGCTACATTCATTATGACGAGCACCGCGATTTTAGTGTTATACAGAAACATCGACAGTGAGACAATTCTATTAAATGATAATTGGGAACCCAAGTTATCTGAATTTAGACTTTCCATGAAGATTAAAGCATCTGAAAGGCATGACTCATTCCATGTTGATAAAGTTTGGGATAGGGTGGGTATACAGACCCAACATATATAGAGACAAAAACTGCACACCACAAGTCAGATATATATTCCTTTGGGATAGTTATGTTTGAACTACTGTGTGGTAGGAAAGCAGTAATCAACGAGGACCAAGATAATAAGTACTTGGCTTCCGTGGCTGTTACCCATTATAGGGAGAAGAAACTCGATGAAATAATTGATTGGGATCTTTGGAATCAAATGGACTCTCAATCATTTAACATGTTCGCGGAAATAGCATACGACTGCATGAATGAAGAACGATCACAGCGCCCAAATATTGATGAGATTGTCGCAAGACTTGAAAAAGCGTTGGAACTTCAACTCAAGCATCAGAATGAGGTAAGATGGTTTTCCTCTGGCATCTTTCTATAATAATAAGTACTACTATCTATTTGTTTGAGTGTATACACCTTCACTCTATCAGTTTGCTGTTTAGCTTAGACCCTATAAACTCCTAGTACCTTACTAGACTCTGATGAGTTTAACACATTACACTTATAGTCTCATTTAGAGTCCAAACATCCATCTTTCTGATGTCCAAACAGCATGTAATTTCTCCGAAAAACAGCATACAAACCTTTAAAAGCATGTAATTGCCAATCGCTGTAAGAAAACAGCTTACAAACATGTAATTGCTGCAAAAAACATGGTTGCTGTAAAATACTATGCTGGAACAGCATTCAAAACTATAATTGCTTAGTGCGGAGCCAGATTAGTGGTTGGGTTGGCCCACCCTAACGTTTTGTAAAATGTATACTTCTATTAGTGTTTTGCTCTAAAAGTAGTAAATTTGATCATATCTACATGGACTTGGCCAACCTTGTTCTTTCTCTTGAATTTATTAGAATGTCTCTTATAAATGGTTTAATGAATTTCCGTTCTAATAATTTGAATATATGATAAAAATTATGTATTGAGCTCTTTCACACACTGTCATATTTTGTTTTAATGTGTGGTTTTATCGGTTGGGTTAACAATTATTCATGAATAAAACCTAATGTAAATTTTACAGATTTCAAATTCTTTTAACCTTTCGTACTATACACTTATTGCTGCTAAAACACAACATATAATACGTAATTTATTTTAAAAAGAGCATGTACTATACACTTATTGCTGCTAAAAAACAACATATAATACGTAATTTATTTTATAAAAAAGAGCATGTAATTGCTGCAAATACTTGTTTCCAAACAGCCATGTAAAGGCTATGTCCAAACAACATATAAAAGCTGTTAAAACAGCATATAAGCATGTCCAAACAGCCCATCTTTCTGACTAAACAGCTTTTAAAGCCTTTAAAAACTTGTAAAAAGCAATGTGGAACACATATAGAAGATTTAATGACAAACCAGCCGGAATTATAGAAACGGGTAAAACCCGGCGGGTCACGCTGGTTTTGAATTCTTAAAACTGGTTTCTTTTGACTCATTATCTAAGCCGGACCTGGTTCGACCGGTTGAACCAGATGGGTCGAACCGGGTTTCAAAACATTGAAAAAAAGAAAATTGGTATAGTAAAAGTACTTGCTGATGGCCTTGCACTATAGCTTGTCCATCCCTTTTGTTTGTGTCTTTAACCTCAAAATGTCAATTTTAGGAACTCGATCTTCAAAGTATTTTCCCATTTCAAAATTATCTACGAAGAAAACCACAAATATTAAGAGTTATGACACATTGACCGGAAGAGAAGCAACTTCCATTATACGGTTCAACTCCTTTGCTTGTAAATTCGTTTGTCCGAGTTACGGTTTGTCTCATGTGGCGATAAGAAAGCGAATAAGCGATAAGAAAAAGGTCAATTAGGTCACTTGCTAAGACTTGATAGTCACCCACGGTGTATTTTAGTGAATAAAACTTTCTAAATCCTTTTATAAAACATATTTGACTATCAGTATTTCTTGGACATATTCTTTTTTCAAGTCAACCCGAGTGACACACAAGTTAATGTAAGCAATTAAATACAACAAACCTAGTAACCTCAACCAATATAAGAAACATTAAAAAGGCGAAAAGGTAGCTAAATGACGGTCAATAAACAAGACATTACGAAAATGAAACAAGTACCTTCACGATATTACCCATATTAATCCTTTTAACCTTGGTTATCTTAGCCTTCAGTTTTGTCAAGATACTTATTTTATATGATCCTTTGGCTTTATTACTCAACATAAACGGAAAACATAAGACTCGTATTAGTTTCAGAAAAGGATACTCAACAAAATAATGTATGACATCTAAACCCAACACGCCGAACTCCTTATCAATATTGTATGCAAGTAAATGGGTAACAACCTTCTAATTTCAGCGTTTATTCTTTTACTGTATTATATAAGCACTTATCCGTTGACTTTTTGGGAGTATTGATCTGCTTTGAAACATTACCTTGCCACTTTTCAAGCCTTTCCATATAGTCCTTCAATTGGTCCTTGGTTTTATGGGTCCCCTTCTCATACGCTTTGGAAAGGTATTTTGTGCCTGAAACAAGAATGAGTAGTATATAAGAACTGGAATGAATGCAGGCATTCAGCAATAGCATAATCATTTGATTTAAAAAAATCCATAGAAAGATTACTCAAACTCAACAAATATCCATACTTCGCTAATGGCAAAGGAAAAAATCTAAATGAGTTCCATAGAGATCAAACTTATACAAGCTCTTGATCTTCCTCAACAGTTTTATATTCAAGTTCCTATGACTTTTTGAGATGCACATAATTTAAGTATATGCAGTTAAATGGGATGAACAAATCTCAAAGTATGAGTTGAACATCATCAACCTGGAATATAATTATACTTTCGTTCATATTCGTGTGTCTCATTGCTCTCCAATTTCATATACACTCAATTACATATCTTACTGCTAGTTTTCTTTCCACAACAGGAGAGTTCTTCCTTTCAAAATCAGCAACTTGGCTTTAAAAGTTTCCATTACAACATTTAATAATGTCTCTCCATTCCTTTCACCTTAGGTGTCGCAAATGAAAAGTAGGATAAACTCATAAGGCGGAGATGGTAAGATATTAGGTATCTTTGGACATGCATGAAAAGTAACATTATCATGTCCTATAAACATCTCCACCTGAAACAATTATGGCTCCACTCTCCACCTTCCCTAAGTAATCTCGTAATTTTTGGTGTGGACACAAAGATCAAATACCAATGCATACAACTTTAAAGCTTCACGCCATAATAAAAAAAAAAAAAAAAAAAAAAAAAAAAAGCGATCTAAGTGCATACCATTATTACTAAAACATATGACCGAAAAAGGTAGATAGCCGTACCTTAGAAATAGGAGTAACGCCTATATTTGGTCGCAAACCAATTGATGTAGTGTTTGCAAGTATCATGCCACCTATACGACCGTAAGTGCTCAAATCGGCAAGAGATATAGCCTCTCCACCAATTACGTCAAGAAGTTCTCTACCACGATGCGTGCAAGATGTGAAGAGAAAACTTTAGTTGATATATTAACTATGCATGTGAGAGGTAATGTGAACTATAATCAATTTTTGATATTTGCAACTGGTCATATGGTTACTCTGACTTGGAAGTCGCTATAATCAATTTTTGATGTTTTGATAAACCACTCGAATCTAAACACCCTCTAAATATGACGAGAACCATGACTTTCTCGCATACTGAACTGATAAGAATGCAATAAAACTAGTATAATGTTTTATTTGCAATCAAGTACAAGCAACAAAATGGTAATGTGAATGCGAACGATAGTTGAATCTAACCATAAGTCCTATTTGTAACACCCCCAAAATTTCACAGCGGAAGCGTTCGGGTCATGGGGTGCTACTAAATCAATATACACAACACAAGGTAATAAGAATGGAAATTCTATTCCATTTTCAAAATATAGATTAATTTAAGAAATAGTTTTACATCATTGTTTCAAAGTGCGGAAGTAAAGCCCATAAAAATATATGTTGTCCCATTAAAAGTTGTATTAAAATGTTTGGAAACACTTGGATGCAGTCTTCAACGAATGCCTTTGCCAATGCCCACGCCCAACAAGTAAACCCGAGAAAACATGCTAAAATGTCAACAAAGGTTGGTGAGTTCATAGGTTTAAGTTTAAGAAATCAAGTTGGACCACAGTTGCACATATAGCATCTCCGTGAAAGACACTATATGCAAAAGGCTATTACGCTAGTACCAAGTTCATGCGACGAAACTACGACAATGTGCATGCATCTGAAGCATGATAAATAAAAGCCCAAAGAAGTGTATTTCAAAGACACTCAATCAATACGATGTGATATCGCTCGACATTTGCCTATCCGGTCAAACTCGAACGGGTGTCATCCTAATAGATCTATTCATAACAATCGCGCCTCCCCAAAGCGGAACTAACGGTAGCATAGTTGGGATTCAAGGTTGTTTCACGTAATAGTGTTTTCGGTTTGGTCCGAAAAGAGTTTTGCATGTTTTCACCCCATAGTTTTATAAACAAGTAATAAGAGTAAAAGTGGGGCTATAAACTCACCTTAGTTCGGTGAATAAGGCACAAGGAGATCAAGTGTGATGATAGCAGTGGCTCCTACCCTAACCTAAATTAGTCGGTAAATCTCGGTTTGCGTTTAGTGTACTTACGACTCGAGTTTTAAATAAATCTAAGTGTTTATAAGTGGTTGTGTTTAATGTTGCTTGTCAAGGCAGAGTTTACGTTTAAATTGTTTCAAAGTATTTTGTAAGTATTGGCTCTTGAAATAGATGTGGGATAATGATGAGTATGAAATGTATCATATAAGAGTATTGTCAAAGGATTAATAAATATAAGTAGACAAGTAATTATTAAATTTGTTTGGTTTTCGAGGATCTAAATATATATAAGTTATATTTATTGAAGTTGGGGGAAATAATATAGGTACTAGAATACATATATCATTTAAAGTTTACGCGAATGCGGTCGTTAAACAAATATATGTTAAACATATTTATTTAAACGAAGAATAGTAAAATGTATAAGTTAAACTTATAAAAGTTTTGGGGCAAAAAAATGTTAAAATATCAAACTTGAGGGGTTGAATGTGTGAAAATTAATATAAGTTAAAAACATATAAGTTTTAAGAAAAGTTGCAAGTTATTTGAATTGGAAGGGTTGAAACTACCAAACTGTCAAAGTTGCAAAAATAACTAAAAATAAAACAGCCACTGCTTGGACTCGAACTCAGGACCCCTCGCTCACATGCAAACGACACAACCAACTGAGCTAAGGGTGTTGCTTGGTTCAATTATGCGCGTAGTTATTTTTAATGGATTTGAGGCTGTTATAAATTTGTTAAGTTCACTCAGTATATTGTGATCGTGTATATGCATGTAAAACTTTTGTGTTTCATTCCTTCCTTCTCAAAACAGTTTCCATCTTTTCTAAACATAAAAGCTACCAAGTTTTAAAAGTTGTTTTAAGTTTTAACGTTTCATAATTTGTTTTATGTTTTGAAAACTCGTAACGAGTCAAGTGCGTGTCGACTAAAAAGTCAACAAGCACTTGCTTGTTTGTATCGTTTTTAAAATTGTTAAACAAGGTTGGATGTTACCACACAAGTTTTTAAAACACAACCATGATACTTTCATGCAAGTCGATAAAAAAGTTTAGAACGACTTACTACACCGAGAGTGGTGGTGGCGAGATTCAAAGAAAAACGAGTGAAGCGTGACGAAGGACTTTTGAGCGTGACCGAGATAACTCCTCGTTACCTTACTCACCAAAGACCTAGCGACTTGGGTTCCTTTTGCTTCCACATGAGACGTTTGTGTTTAGAGTCCGAGAAGTGAGTTGTGAGGAGTGATGCAAGGGAGGGTGGTTTTTATAGAGAAAGCTTAGCATGGCATGTGTTTGGTTTTTGAGTGAGCTCGACATGGCTGCTACAAACAAGGGCATGCCTTGGACGTACGTTTAATGGCAGCCAATGATGGCTTGCTTTTGCTTGTGTGCCTCGTGATGTTCACATGGTTCGATCAGATTATCAAGGAGGCAAGGAAGGAAAGTTTTGACCAACAATACTAAAGTATCATTTGTTGTGTGTCTACTTTGGGTTAAGATAGAATCTATATTGGTTATGGTTGTCCTTGGAGGTGAGAAGGTAGTTTGAGAGGTTTACTATTTTGGGAGATGGAGAAGCGTGTGCAGAGGAGGGAGGAAGAGAAGGAGACGAATTTGGAGGAGATGAGTAGCAGGGGTGGGGCGGTTTTCTGAAGGAGACAGAAAAAGAAAAGAGGTGATAAGGTCTTGTGGAGGTGCGTTGATGGTGGAGAAGCAGAAAGCAACTTTTCAGTATCCTATTTTTATCCATCATTTGGCTTATTCATTTTTATTTTTCTTTGACTCTGAAGATGACTAGATTTAGAATGAGAAAAATAAAATAAAGTGATAGGAGGTAGGGGTGGGGCGTGGTTGATTTGGGGAATAGGGTAGAATTTGGATTTTTATTAAATGTGTTATTAAGTATTGTTAGTATTATTTAAGGTATCGCATGCAATTCGTGTTTTGCTGTTAGAACTTAAATGCGACATCCCGGATAAGTAAAAATATAAGAATTATATTTTCGAACACGTTTTTGAAAAACTGATGTGAAAATAAAGTCGTTGGTTTTTTTATAGTTCGTTTTTATATTTACATCATAACTCGTCGTGATTATAGATTGAAACGTAAGAAAAGAAAGAAGAAAAAAAAATACAGTCGCGAAAAATTGGTAGGGAAATTTATGAGCGGTTACACTATTTGCTATCACAATTCTTGCACCCTTTGCTTTTCCTCCATAAGCAAGAGCTCAGCACCGCCAGCACCAATAACCACAAATAGTCTACCACCAAGGGTGATCATGTTGCACTATTTGAACACCGAACTGCAGATAGTTGCAACAATTTGTGCTTTAAGTGAATGTCAAATGGGTCGAACGGGCAAAAGTAACATGTGAAATCATATGAAACTTTATAAGTGAACAAAAGGCATTGTTTGACCCAACCACCCATATTATCACTTCTTTTAGAAGTATAGAAAGAAACCTAATAGACTTTCCTCAATAGCAGAAATAGCACCTACATAGTCTGTATTACACCTATATAATGTCCCATCATTTGGTCTCCTCATGGCACAATTGACCGCTCGTATTGACTGTAACATACAATCAATAACACAATACATTAAACGCCATACTTTTATCATTGTCTGCATATTGTTTGATGGTAAAGCTTTTTATGACAACGAAAATTACCGTTGCAACCGGATCAACCTCATCACAACATTGAAGTAAAGATTCTTTGTTAGGAATGGTACAACTGCAAACAATAATGATACATTTTACTCATTTGAATAGGTAGAAATAAGGGTTTTTTTCCTTAAAATATCAACACACTTGCACATGTGTGCCCTGAGTCACAATACTTTTATATATCATTTGAGTCAATAAAAGATGGCTTTGTATGCCATTTGGGCATTCGGTACCAAGTTACCCGACAGTCAATACGATTACTTTTAATCAAAAATGTCAACTTTATTTATATAAATGACCCAACCGGTGCAACAAAGCCACCTTTCAATGACTTCTATGCAAAGAGAGTTAAGTAAGTACGTGCTACATCAGCTATATCTACAACGGTTGTTGCAAACTTGACAATGTCAGCTCCTGTTGACTGTATTTTGGCCACAAGGTTCCCAAGCTTGCACTTTCGAAGGAATATTTTGATAATATGAGAAGAAACTATGAGTTTGCAATTTGTAGGCTTGTCTCCACGGATTAAATCGTTGAAATCATCAACGGCCTGCATTTGAGCAACTAAAATCAGAAATCTTATAGAGAATATTATGTCGATAGTATAACGGAAAATTTACTATGTAAGAACACTAATAATAGTACTTTAGACGGCCCATGACACAAAGAAACCGATTTTATGTCAAGAAGAAAACCTTAAGCTCAACATCGATATGATCGGCTCCCTAATTCCATTGCTAATCGAAGAAGCCCAATCGACTTTGTTCATCTCGTCATCTTGACCACCTTCCCATGTTTGTCTAAAAAATAACATAGAATCAGAAACATTTTCGGGCAAGATAAAGTGTTACAACGTCATGTAATATGGACTAGATTAATCAAGAAACCAATAGCCCTGATATTCCTAAAGAAAAATATAAATGTCCCTTTTTTGTAAGAAGAATTCATAATACTAATTCAACATACAACATCAATACTTCTATGATTACATTGACTTCAGGGGATGTTTGGTGGTAATGCATATTAAAACTGCTTATGCTTTCATGAAATAAGCAATTGCTATAACAGAATGCAATGCTGCGAGTAACGAAACAAGATAAACAGATATCGAATTTGTGTAAGTTTTCGACAAAAAGCTAATTAGGGATTTAAGACGTAAAATAATCAGCCTATAATCATATCCAAACACTTATTACTGCTGATGTACTGTATCAAAACGCAACAAGGAGTGTTTGGCATTACTAAGTTGAACAGCTTATGCTCATAACCAGAAGACCAACTTATCCAAAATAGCTTATTTTCACTCCTAATGTTAAACTTACGATACTGAATCCACTAACAATAACCAGTTCAAACTAAACAATCTGAAACTCCTTACTAAAAAGACCTTATTTCACCCCTAAACTAAGTAGATAAGCAACATTTCTTCATCCGCTAAAAAACACAATAAGCGGATAATTTGTTATAAAACAATTCAAATTAAACAATCCAATTCAAGATATACTATCGGAAGATCGCATTCGATTATAACAAGATGTCAAGGAGATCATTAGCATAAGCACATATCACATCCAAACACTCAAATATGCTTATCTACCACATCAACGAAATAAGGGATGTTTACGATTACTATTTTAAATAACTTATGCAAATACCCAAATAATCAACTTATTCAAAACAAATTATCTCAATCTAAGAGTAAATTTATAATATCAAATCCAATTCTACTCTTTAGTATAACATTTGACTCGTTATAAGTGTATAATGTGATATCAATTTGTGTAAGTTTTCACAAGCGACTAATTAGGGATTTAAGACGTAAAATAATCACTTATAATCATATCCAAACACTTATTATCGCTGATGTATCAGTATCAAACGCATTAACAAGGAGGTGTTTGGCATTACTAAGTTGAACAAATTTTATGCTCATAACCGGAAGACCAACTTATCCAAAATAGCTTATTTTCACTCCTAATGTTAAACATACGATACTGAATCCACTAACAATAACCAATTCAAACTAAACAATCTGAAACTCCTTACTAAAAAGACCTTATTTCACCCCTAAACTAAGTAGATAAGCATAGTCAGATTTATACATCTGATCAAAAAACACAATAAGCAGATAATCTGTTATAAAAACAGTCCAAATTCTGAAACAATCCCATCACATGTCAGACGATTCAGTATACCAACAGTAGAAAACTACATTCACATCATAAGAGTTCTAACGATATCATTAGCCTAAGCCCTTTTTCCTCCGAAAATACTTATCCATTAGCAAATCCCAATTTCCAAACACACCCCTAAATATTATTGTACTTGCATATACTTCGCATTTCATCCTAACCTTAAACTGCTAATTACAATGAGCTTATTTACCCTAAACTAAGTATATAATAACATTTGCTTAAAAAAAACAATAAGAAGATAAGCTGTTTACATAAGCAAAAATCCCAAACTCCCCACATCACATGTCAAACAATTCGGTATGCTAATAAATCCAACATTCATATCACGAATCCAGTTGCGAATATCAAAAAATAGTCCCAAAAAACCGCACCTGCAAGTAAAAAGAGTGGGCAAAGGACTTAATTTATCATATCTATCAATAAACCTTTCTTGTTTCAAACTATCCTATCCAATCTCATTTGAGTCAGCACACCTCCCAATCAGCTTATTTCACCCTCAAATAAGCATATAATCATGTCCAGACACTCAAACTTTTTTTTTTTGAAAGTGAATGTATAATATATACTCAAAATTTGTACAAAGTCTTAATCACTGCAAAGACATACCTATCCAGACACTCAAACCTTATCCACAATATCAAAACACAATAAAGGGGTGTTTGGGATTACTATCTCAAACAGCTTGTAAACAGATGATCAGCATATTTCGCCCTAAGAAAACAGCTTAATTCACCGTAAGAGCAAATTTGTTATTTCAAAATAACAACAAATAAACAGTCTGAACAAGCAATTGCCAATCAGCATATTTCACCCCCAAATAAGCATATAATCATGTCGAGACCCCATACACTCAAAACTGCTTATCCAAAATACCTAAGTGCGACAAGGGGGTCAACAGCTTAAGCAGCTAATAAGCAGATGATCAGCTTCTCAAAAACAGCTTACTTCACCCTAACAGAAAATTTGTTAATAAGCATATGATTTTGGCTTACTTTACATAAGCTCAAATTTTCCGGCTTATTTTGATATGTATGGGGTTATATTAAGTTATTACATCATAATAAGCTTATATGAGCCCATAAGTCTCAAAATAAGACGAAATCATATAAGCTCATAAGCTCACAAATAGTTCTTTTTTTTTTCTTTCAAATTGATGAAATTAAAAGATGGGTTGAGTGTAAGAAGTGGAATCATTACATAAAAATGTGAAATGTTTGTGAATTGAAGGTTGATTTTGTGGGATTGAAAAGTTAGGGTTTTGATTTCGGGGGAAAGTGGGGGGAAGTGAATTAATTCGGGGGTTTTGGTTTTTGCACGTGATGTTGGCATGTTTATTTATTTTTTTATTTATTTTTTTAATTTTTTTAATTTTTGTATTTTTTTTATTTTTGTATTGTAACGTTGCAATAGTAAGGAAGAGAAAGAATGATCTTTGTGAAATGTTACTTAACTAATAGTGTCTAAGGGGTGTTTGGTTAAGCTTATTTAGTGAGCTTATGAGCTTATTAGCTTATATAAGCTTATAAGCTCAGTATTTGGCTATGCTTATATGAGTGGGTTTATGAGCTTATTTATGGGTGTTTTGATAAGCAAGAAGAATGGGGCTTTTTTATGAAAAGTCCGGCTTATTTAACTCTCCACTTACACAATTTACATTTTTGACCTCATAACCTAACCATATATCATCTTTTTCTCTATGTCGATGTTAGTGACAAATTCATCTGCCTTGTGTTTCTCATTCTTATAAGCTTATTCATGTCCTTTTTAGTCATTTACCAACATAAGCCAACATAAGTCAAACCAAACACTTTTGAGCTTATATGCTTATTAACCATGAGCTAATACAAACACTAAGCATGGGCTTATAAACTTATGTTATATAAGCCATAAGCCGTTTATTAAAAATAAGCCTGAGCCCACTAAATAAACTTAGCCAAACAAGGCCTTAAAAGATAGTTGTAGTGATAAAAAAAAAAAAAAAATGAGTTATAAACGAAAAATAATAAAAGTTTAAACATTTGATGATTAAACGTATTTAAATTGAATGAAAATAATATGGGTTATGTGTTATAAACTAAAATCTTATACACTAAAGATTTAGGGCCCGTTTGATTGAAGACTTTAGGATTCACGTAATTTTTTCAATCTTTAAAACAATTGTTTGGTATCTTTTATATGGAATAAATGTGGCTCGATTATCAAAATTTGATTTTCTCATGTGATATATCTTTCGGCAAATTCAAACCAACAATGGCCCTACACAATTCTCTCTCACAAAGATCTTTAAATAAAGAGTGAACTACACCGCTGTTTGGTTTACGTTGACCGACAAGCTTCGCCCTTTTACCAAAAAGCACCATCCGTCCTAAACGCGAAACGTTATATATCATTAGTCCTCTCACTAACAAATTTCACTAACGTTTGTTAAATGCCCACATCTGATAATGATATGAGGGTATTTTAGCTTTTTCTCCTCTCTTTATATAACCCTTGATTTTATCTTTTTAATTTATTCTTTTCATGATTCTCTCTCTCCTCCATCTCACAGTCAACCCAAATTCTTCTATAATCACAAACACAAAGTTCAGCATCACGATTCCCATTTTATTTTATTCTCATAAATCAAATATCTGTTTCCAAATAAATAATTACTTTTTCCACAAAACATTTTCTTTATCTTTCTTTTTCAAGTTATCAAGCAAACATGGCAGGTGGGTGACGATGACCAGTGGTGGTGGTTGGATGGCGTGTAGATGTGTACGGTGGTGTTTTCCTTGTTGGATGGGTGGTGGAATATAATATGGGTTTTGATAATCACACTAACCATCATTCTCATCCCCAAAATGAAGTGTTAACGCTAAACGCACAACAACACTACCAGCCACCACCATGCCACCCTCACATATGTTGCCAACTAGGTAGACCGGCACATCAGGACATGGAGTCTCACCAGATCTACTTTTGATGGCATTTTGTGTACGTATTATTTCTGAATTTATAAACATGATGTTTGTATAGAGGATTTTGATTATATAATTTCAAGTTATAGATTATGTTTATGATTTATTGTGTGACTGATAGTAGACTTTGGTCATTTTGTTTTAATAATGTTTTATAGATTTCAAAGTTGAAATTTTTGTTTGTTCGTTTGATAGTGTTAAAGGGGGGGTGATTGGGTTGTGTGCAGCAACGGTGAAAGGGTGGGTGGATTCGTGACGGCATGTGGTGGAGATGGAGTGGCGTGCGTCAGTTTATTATGGTCATGGTGGTTTCAGGGTTGCGGTGGTGAGGAAAAAGAGTATGAAGAAGAAGACTTTTGAGGAAGAGAGAAATGTAAAAGAATGGTTATTGTAGACTTGTAGAGTGTGTTTGTGCAGAAAAAAAAAAGAAAAGAGAATGAAAATGAGATGATTGTAATTGTAAAAAGTTGTTTTTGATGTTTGATAGATCTGGTAGTTTATGAAAAATGAGGTGTTGATGTTTATGAAAATGGGGTGTTGATGTTTATGAAACATGAGGATTAGATTTTCATTAAGCTTTTACGTGTGTTGATATAGGGGTTTGTGAAGTGGCCGGAAATGATGGAAGTTGTGGTGTAAGGCCGGAGTGGTCGTGGACTGGTGTGTGAATAAATAAATCTGAAGAAGATTGATAGTGATGGCCACTATTTATCCTCATGAGGATTTAAAAGGACAAAAATACCCTCATGTGTATATTTAACGATCGTTAATGAAGGCCGTTAAAGTGAAGGACCAACGATACATAACGTTTCGCGTTTAAGGGCGAATGGTGCATTTTATTCGGTCGAAAGAACGAAACTTGACTGGCCAACGCACCACAAGAGACGACGGTGTAGTTTACTCTTAAATAAATTAATAAAGTTAAAGTTAAATTTAATAAATTATATATAATAATATATTTTCTCTCTTACTTTTTCTCAAACCTTCTCAAATCCAATCCGATTCTAAACCCATCTACAAACCAAACTACCTTGGTTTGTATATTTATTGTTAAGTGATCATGCTTATATACTAAGGGTGCGTTTGGTATCCCTTATGGAACGAGGAATGATAGTGGTAATGATTACAAGTGTTTGGTTAAGATGAGGCCTACATTATATGGGAATGAAATATGGATATTGTCCATATTCTATGCGAGTCCAAATGGGAGGAATGAATCTATCATAGGTGAGTGGACCCATCTTATATCGAAATCGATCTGATTGTGATTCACAGATCATACCAAACGCACCCTAAAATATTTGCGGTTTGTATAATAAGAAGTGGAATCATTACATAAAAATGTGAACTTTTTACGAATTGAAGGTTAATTTTGTGGGATTGAAAAGTTAGGGTTAGAATTTGATTTGGAGGAAAAGTGGAGGGAATTTGAATTGGTTTTGGGATTTAATGAAATTTTGGGTTTTTTAGAGGGAAAAATGGGGGTTTTAGGGTCCGTTTGGTATGTGCATATGGGGAATGAGGAATGGATATGACAATCATTAAAATTGTTTGACAATCATTAAAAATATGGGGAATGAGGAATGGATATGACAATCATTAGTATGTGCATATGGGGAATGAGGAATGGATATGACAACCAGGGTCCATTTGGTATGTGCATATGGGGAATGGGGAATGAGGAATGGATATGACAATCATTAAAAGGTATTGAATCTTATACTGCCGATCCTCTTCCAACTTATTTTAAATACTTTAGACAAGGACCCGATGCTACGGGTCGAATAAGTATTAGTGCTATCATGAAATGCACTATGGCCATACGCCAATTGACATACGACACCTCACCTGATGTTTTTGATGAATATTTTCAAATGAATGGGCGTACCGGGCGTGATTGTCTAAATAATTTCAATATGTGCGTTCTTCATTTGTTTAGTCAAGAGTTTTTAAGAAAACCAACTATGCAAGACATTCAAAATCTATATGCAGCACATGAGCATGTTCATGGTTTTCGGGGAATGCTTGGTAGCATCGACTGTATGCATTCGGAATGCAAAATTTGTCCGGTGTCATGGCATGAGCAATATGGTAGGGGTGATAAAAAAATTACTGACTATAATGCTTGAAGTTGTTGCGTCGCATGATTTTTGGATTTGGCATGCATTTTTTGGGGTGGCAGGTGCGAATAACGATATCAATGTTTTAGATAATTCGTCGTTATTCGATGACATTCTTGATGATGTCGCCCCTGCGACTCGTATGTGGTCAATGAATTTGCGTTAAAAGGGGTATTACTTAGGTAAAATTGTCTTCCGCAACACCCTACCCTACCGACGACTTTTCCCCACCGCTGCCCTTGATAACCATGGCAAGTATCTCTTCGCTCGTATGGTATGCCATAAAATAACAAGTAACCAAATTCAAATGATCAAGTTTAAGTTTCCTTTAAAATAATCGGAAATTCTTACCACGATGACCGCTCTCAATCTGACGGAATGGGGGTGGTGGGTCACCGACACCGTTACCATCGTGACCACGCGCCACGGCTGCTGGCACCTGTAAAATTACAAGTTGAATAACATATACATTTTCATAAACAGATTAATAAAATCATGCAAACATTCATATACATACACATTCAAATAAATATACACATTTAAACAATTCATAACAATTTCATTCAAATAAGAGTCATTTTAAAAGTTACAATTTAAGATCAATCTGCTAAATCAACATCACTATCATAAACATTATTAGCGGCAACTGCAACTTCATCATTCGAATTGTTTTCTTCTTAATTATCAGAAGCTTTTGCTAAAACATAAGGCTCGTCGTCCTCATCATCAATAAAATCATCATCGTCATCAACAGGAATGATTTGTGGTGGTGGTGGTGGCTCAACTTCCGTTGATTGACCATCGATATTCAAGGGTTCTATTTCCAAATCAATTAAATTAGCAGATAGTTCGAGGTCAGATGAGTTGTTGCCATGTATCATATCATCATCGTCCTCTTCCACGATGACATCCCAGGTTGTGTTGTGATACACATCTTGGACGACCTTCCAATTGAGTGGTCATCTAGCAGGATCTTCAAGGTAGAAGACTTGTTTCATTTGTGTTGCGACAATGTAAGGTTGATCTTCAAATGCATAACTACATGCCAAAATTTGTCTCATGTTGTTTCTAAGATTCATACGTTTGACTTTACGGCCTTTTTGTCACATAAGTCGAACCACTTAACTCGAAACAACACAACTTTGAACTGGGTATAAGCAAACTCCAAAATATCTTCTAGCTGACCATAATACATTTCTCCTTTCTTCTCGTGGTGAACAAATTCGATGTTACGAGGTTATGCGTTTTTATCACTGGTGTACGACAAACTTCACATCGTTGACTACGCAAGAGTTGACTGAGATTGGGGTCGGTGATGGTCCACAAGCCAAAGCGAATAAGTCGGGAGTACATCTTGGGTCATTAGCTATTTAAAGTTTACGAATCTATGAAAAAAGATAAAAATTGATAGAGATGAGTAATTAATAGTCGTTATTTACACAGGAAAATACATACAATAAGTTTTACCTTTGGCTCAAACTAGCTAGCAAATTCTTGTTGCATGTCACTGTTAGGAAATTTCCTGTAAATGTTCTTGATATTAGAATAAATCAAAAAGATAACTTGGGGAAAAGAAGTTCCAAAATTAAAATGCGCACCTCTCAAACGCGGTCAGGTACATGTCGTCGGTAACAAACTAGAGGGAAAAATATGTCGTAGTTAACAAATTAGGGAGAAAAATTCCCGCCCAATTATTCTCTATTATTTACAAGCGGGGGAATCCTAATTTGGCATAAATCCATCCCGACATACGTCGTCGGACAAAACACCAATTACAATTATTAACGCTAATCAAGCGCTAAGCGGGTAATTTTTTATTTTATATATTCCGACGACGGGCGTCGGTACCACTTGGCGGGGTTAATTCGCGCCCAACTATTCGCAAAGTCAAATTTGACCAATATAATGACGACGATAGGGCCTCGGCAAAAGTTTTCATAAAAATTCAACGCAGCGGAGTCTTGGTCAAGCGGGTTTTTTTTTCGTTTAGCGTAAAATGCCGACGACATTATATTGTGTCGTTGGCATTTTAGCGTCGCCTATTCTCCTTATTCTTGTAGTGTGAACTGAGGGCGGGTTTTTGAAGGTAGTCACCCTTATCATATTGATATTGATGTAATTTGTTTTGTTACTTATTATTTTCAAACTTTGAATTATTCAATAAAAGCAACATACGGTTCCTATATGCCATAGACAATTGGTGTGAACTACGTCAAAAAGTCATTAGTCAACTACAATAATAATGCAAATACCAGACCTCCATACATTAAAGATAACTAGGAACCCAATCGCTTATCCATATCTTCAACATACACAAACACAAACCGAACAGATTTATGTATATTACCCAAGCACTCCTTCGCTTCTTTGTATCCATGTCTAAATGTTTCCGGGTAGAACCTATATATACTGATCAACAATTGTTATTGGCATATGACAAGTATGTAATGTTTTGCAAGTGTTTAATGCAATATGTGTAATGTTCTTTAATCGTTATCCAAGGTTTAGTGTTCCATTATTTATACTGTAAGTGATTTACGTCAAATGGAAAATTACGTCTAAAACTTGTTTACTTGAACTTTTACGTAATACATAGAGAAACCGTAAAATAGATATAACGGTTTTACGCGATTATTTGTATTAACAATTTCTTCTTTTGGATGATGACAAAATGTAAACTCATATTATGTAAAAAATAAATTAATAAATATTTAGTGGTGAGTTTAAATCCTTTCTCCCTCTTTTTATCAAAGCAAAAAAGTGGTTTAAAGCGAAGCGAAAAATACGCTCCCCTTGTAAGGGCATCAAAGAATCGAGCTATAATGATGTGCTAAAAATCTAGTTAGTGCAATACCAACACACCACAATATAACAAAGGATATATAATCAAGATTAGCGCAATACACCAAAATATAAGAAAATGAACACAACCACAATCATGACCAAACAATAAACCTAAATAAAACATTTAACACAAGATAAAACATTCTATTAAAGCTAATACAAGTTCATAATAAGACATCTTAGATAATACATGCTAATACATAAAAGAAATGGAAAAACAACCTAAGACATAAAAAAATGAAGACTTCCTAACCAAAGTTACTTAGGAGATGTTCATTTCCTTAGGTCGAGAACATGACGAAAGATGCTAGACATCAGGATTTTCATTTCTTCACTAAATTCCTTAATTGCCTCTTTTGCCGACTCGGTATTTTTGAAATAAACGAATTACTACCCATCAAACGTTGCACTGTGTGAACATACTCAGGTTCTATATCAGCGTATACATACTCCCCTGGTAGATGTAATTTCATGACCGCGTCAACTATTATTGTATCCTCCTCTTTTGTTCAAACATTTTTGGATTTTACACCACGTAGTATATATACCTGCCATCTCTACAACATAGAGGAACGTTTACCATAACTAAAATTATATATTACGAGTAATATTAAGCAAGCAGAGGTGGGCTAGTGGTAAGGTGTTTTGAAGGTATTAAAGAGACAGGGGTTAGTAAACATCTCGGGTTGGCCAATAAAACTCCGTCCACCGGAATACCCGTTAAGTCAGATACATCGAGCCAAAAAGGCTCGAATTTTTCCCGGCAACCTCAACATGTCTATTTACCCATTTTTATCTACACATATGGGGTGCTTAGTTTAGCTTATTTTCTAGGCGCATGAATTTGGAAAGATGGTATCTCACTTTTTATGAGTTTACCAATTTAGGCATGGACTTATATAAGCAATATAAGCTCAATCGATAACCTAATGACTCGTCAAAATGAGCTTTGTCCGAACTAAGGTGGATTATCACCAAACTAATATGTTACGAGTAATATTAAACAAGTAAAGGTGGCCTCTTGGTAAGGTGTCGTGAAGGTCTCGAAGAGACCACGGTTCAAATCTCGCTAAGTAAACATCACGGGATGGCAATGAAAAGTCCGACCACTGAATACCCATTAGGCTACGATATCGAGCCAAAAATGCTCGACTTCTTCCAGTAGCCTCAACATGTCTATTTACCCGTTTTTTTATCTACACATTTGGGGTGCTTAGTTTAGCTTATTTTCTTGGATTACCTAATATGGAAAGCTGATATCTCACTTTTTATGAGTTTACCAATTTAGGCTTATGGACTTATAAGTTCAAGTTAATAACCTAATGACTCGTCAAAAATGAGCTTTGTCCGAACTGAGGACGGGTTTTTGAAGTTAGCTCACCCTTATCATCGTATTGATATTGATGTTTGTGGTTTTCTTACTTATTAATTTCAAACTTTGAATAATTCAATCAAAGTAACGGTTCCTATACGGTATAGACAATTGGTGTGAACTTAATAGTAGGTCAAAAAGTCAATAGTCTACTACAATAACAATGCAACTACCAGAGTCCATAAGGAACCCACACGCTTAACCACATCTTCTATATATACAAACAGAAACCGAACAGATTTCTGTATATCACTCAAACACACCTTCGCTTCTTTTTGTAACAACTCACCCACCCTTTTTTGTTCAGATAAACAAACAGATACTTACATGATGTCTTCAGTCAATCATGAGGACTTTGCTCACTTAAAAATCCCTCTTGAAGACGTGCTATCCGCCACCAACAACTTTGGTGACAAAAATCTCGTCGGAGAAGATGCATATGAAAAGGTTTACTTTGTACAGCTCTTGTGGTCCGGTGAGTTGATTGATATCCTTGCTCGGAGGTTTAAAGAATGGGATGAAAAAGAACAACAGTTTTGGATGGAGATTTCCATGCTCTCTAGTCTCAAGCACAAAAATTTGGTTTCACTAGTTGGGTTTTGTGATGAGAATGATGAGAAGATCATCATTACCAGGGGTGGTAACAGGGGAAGTCTTTTTAACTATTTAAGTTACTCGATTTTGTTGACATGGGTGCGAAGATTGGAGATATGTGTCGGCCTTGCGCATGCATTGAGCTACATTCATTATCACGAGTCACGTGATTTTAGCTTAATACGTCGGGACATCAACCGCCGCACAATAGTATTAAATGATAAATGGCAACCCCAGTTATATAGTATGCATTCTTTCCATATTGATTCGATTTGGTATGCCCAGGGGTATGCAGACGCAACATATTTCGAGACAGGCAGTGTGAACCAGAAGTCAGATATCTACTCATTTGGGATAGTAATGTTTGAACTACTATGTGGTAGGAATTCAGTAATCGACGATGACCGAGTTAATAAGTACTTAGCTTCGGTGGCTGTTACCCATTATAGGGAGAAGAAACTCAATGAAATAATTGATTGGGATCTGTGGAATCAAATGGATTCTCAATCATTTAATATTTTCATGGAAATAGCATACGACTGCTTGAATGAAGAACGATCGCAGCGCCCACATATTGATGAGATTGTCACAAGACTTGAGAAAGCGTTGGAACTTCAACTCGAGCATCAGAATGAGGTAAGATAGTTTTTCCTCTTCCATCTTTCTATAATAATAAGTACTACTATCTACTGTATTTGTTTGAGTGTATACACCTTCACTCTATCAGTTTACAGTTTAGCTAGACCCTATAAAACTCCTAGTACCTTATTAGCCTATGACCAGTTTCACAATTAGACCATCCGACCCGAACCCGAGTAAGCCTATTTGGGTCGGGTTACTGGGGTCAGTACTTTTATTCGGGTCAACCCGAGTGACACGAATACTAAATAAGGTCGGGTATCGGGTTGAAAATGTTAGGCTAACTCGGGATCGGGTCGACCCGATTGACCCGAATAAGGGTTTTTATTTTTTCATATAATTTTTATAAATTTTCTATTTAAACTAGTACAAATAGGTTACCATTTTACTCATATTTGGATTAACACGAACCCGAATGAACCCGACCCGAATTGACCCGAACCCGACTAACCCAAGTTCAAATAGGGTCGGGTTCGGGTATGTTAGTTTTAGCCACGACCTGACTTTGACCCGACCCGAAGCCGACCAACCCTACTCGATTAACACCCCTTATAGTCTCATTTAGAGTTTTAACTCTTAGGAACTATTCTAAGATTATAGCATATATACCTGTCCAAACAACATGTAATTACTCTGAGAAACATCATACAAACTTTTAAAAGTATTTAATTGCCAATCTCTGTAAAAAAAACAACATACAATTATGTAATTGCTTTTAAAAACAACATACAAATACGTTGTAGTTGCTTTAAAAAAAAAAAAGAGCATGTAATTGCTGCAAAAACTTGTTTCCAAATTGCCATGTAAAGGCTATGTCCAAACAACATATAAAATCTGTTAAAACAGCATATAAGCCTGTCCAAACAGCCCATCTTTCTGCTGTCCAAATAGCATATAGAAAGTGTTTAAAACACCATAAAACCGGTCTAAACAGCTTTTAAATTCTTTAAAACATGTAAAAGATTTAATGACAAACCCAGCCGGAATTACAGAAACGGGTAAAACCCGGCAGGTCACACTAGGTTTTGAAGTCTTAAAAACCGGCTTCTTTTGACCCGTTATCTAAGCCGTAACCGGTTCGACCGGTCGAACCAGCGGGGTCGAACCGGGTTTCAAAACATTGAAAAAAAGAAAAGTACTATACTAAAAGTACTTGTTCATGTCTGCAAACATTAGTGAACTATGACCACCCAACTCAGATTTTGATAGGACGTCCTGCAAACCTTTATATGAAACTGGGGGAGTGTCCCTGGTAGACGATTAATGTTAGATACCACGGGATTGCTGAGTTACAAAGTAAAATCAAACTTTTAAAAGTAGTATAGTTATAAAATCTACCTGTAGTATCTTGTCCAACCTGTAGAGCAAAACAAATTTTGTTCAAAATTACATGTAAGCTGCATATGAGTTGTCCATCCCCTTTTTGTTTGTGTCTTTTAACCTCAGAACTTAAACTTTTACGGACTCTAATCTTCAAGTATTTTCCCATTTCAAATTTATCTACGAAAGAAAACCACAAATATTACCATACTTATGACGCATTGACTGGAAGAGAAGCAACTTCCCTTATACGGGTTCGACTCATTTACTTTCTATGTGGCGATAAAAAGGTCGATTAGGTCACTGGTTAAGACTTGATTTAGTGAATAAAACTTTCTAAGAGATTAAACACAACACACCTAGTAATCTCAGCCAAAATAAGCAACATTAATATCCCGTAAGCACCATGAAACACCAAAAATTGACATGTTAAAAGGACAAAAAAGGTAGCTAAATGATTGCCAATAAAAAAACATCACGAAAACTAAACTACTACCTTTTCAATATTACCCATAATAATCCTTTTGACCTTGGTTATATTAACCTTCAGTTTTGACAGTCTACTTATTTAATATGATCCCTTGGCCTCTTTATTCCGCCTAACAGAGGCATAAACGGAAAATATAAGACACATATTAGTTTCAAAAAAGAATACTCAATGAAATAACTTATGACATCTAAACTCAACACGCACCCGAACTCCTTATCAATATTGTACGCAAGCAATGGGTAACAACCTTTTGGGATTGCTGATCTACTTTGAAAGTTGAAACAATGCTACGTGTCAAATGGGTAACAGCCTTCTAATTTCAGCGTTTATTCTTTTACTGTATTATATAAGCAGTTATCAGTTGACTTTTTGGGATTATTGATCTGCTTTGAAACATTGCCTTGTCACTTTTCCAGGCTTTCCATATATAGTCCTTCAATTGGTCCCTTTCTTATACGCTTTAATTTGGAATGAATGCAGCAATAGCATAATCATTTGATTTCAAAAAGTCTACAGAAAGATTACTCAAACTAAACAGATTTCGATATTTCGCTACAAGATAAGATGGCAAAGGAAAAAACCATAGTTTTTTCTAAATACCACTTAATGAACTTATCTTATGTAGTTAACCACAAGACAAAAACACATCTTTGAATGCAATGAGGGAACCAAACAAGACAATTCCCATCATTTAGACAAAGTATCGCCCATGTAGTCCATACTTACACCTTCTGATTCAGGACCAAATATTGACTACATTAACCAAGACCAGATATCAACATGAAGTCACTCACCAAAACAATAAAACTTAATAAGACCATTCACTTCCTAAACTTCTAAAGAATGTTATATAAATTACTATCCACAAATGTAATAAACAACAAGATTTATGCAATTAATTATTTAAGAATTATACCTAACATGTCTTAGACATGGTTCAGGAATTTTATCAAACACTGTGTACGCATTATTAGACTCCCTTTTTCTAACTCACAATATAACTTGACTATTTTACAGATAATGAAAGAATTTGCTCACCTCAGAGTACCCCTTGAAAATATCCTATCTGCCACCAACAACTTCTCTGAAGAAAATGTCATCGGCAGAGGTGGAATTGGAAATTCTTACAAGGGACAGCTCTTGTGGTCCGGTGAGTTGATTGAAATCGATGCTGAGAGGTTAAATAAAGACTTGGAGGATGGAGAACAGCTGTTTTGGACGGAGATTTCGATGCTGTCAAGTCTCAAGCATAAAAATGTGGTTTCTCTTGTTGGGTTTTGTGATGAGAATGATGAGAAGATCATCATTATCAAGCTTGAGACCAGGGGAAGTCTTGGTTACTATCTAAGTGACCCGATGTTGTTGACATGGGTGCGAAGATTGGAGATATCTGTCGGTGTTGCGCATGCATTGAGCTACATTCATTATGACGAGTCACGCGATTTTAGCGTAATACACCGGCTCATATGCAGTGCCACAGTTCAATTAAATGATGAATGGGAACCCAAGTTATCTTGTTTTGAATGTTCCATGAAGATCAAAGCATCTAAAAGGCACCATTCATTTCATACTAATAAACTTGTATATGAGAAAGGGTACGGAGACCCAACATATATTGAGACTAAAAGTGTGAACCACAAGTCGGATATCTACTCCTTTGGGATTGTACTGTTTGAGCTACTCTGTGGTAGGAGATCACTTGACGGCCAAGATAATAAGTATTTGGTTCCAATGGCCATTTTCCATTATAAAAAGAAAATACTAGACGAGATAATTGATCCGGTTCTATGGAAACAAATAGAGCCGCAATCATTCGACGTTTTCGCAAAGACGGCATATGACTGCTTGAATGAAGAAAGATCTCGACGCCCGGATATAAGTGAGATTGTCACAAGACTTGAGAACGCGTTGAAACTTCAAATGGAACGTCAAAATGTTGTAAGAGGCTTTTCTCTATCATATTTTTTTTAATAACTAATCTCTATTTATTGATAATTTTAATATTACCACAAGTAAAATTATTTACTTATTACTCTATTTATGATATTAAAGGAACATTCAGTAGTTGCGGCCAATGTTGAAGATACATCATCCAATCATGACAAGGTAGTTATTATCTTGTTGTTGCAAGTAGGGTCTTAATTAGGTTGGGTTGGTCGGATTTGATTGAAACGTAAGAAAGAAAGAAGAAAAAAAATACAACATGAAAATTGGTAGGAAATTTATGAGCGGCACTATTTACATCACAATTTTGCACCTTTGCTTTTCCTCCATAAGCAAGAGCTAAAGACCGCCAAGACCAATAACCACAAATAGTCTACCACCAGGCGATCATGTTGCACTATTTCAACACCAACCGCAGTATACTTGCAATAAATACCCATGGCTGAATCAAATTCAATGAAGCAAAAGTAACATGTGAAATCATATGAAACTTTATAGTGAACAAAAGGCATTGTTTGACCCAACCACCCATATTATCACTTCTTTTAGAAGTATAGAAAGAACCTAATAGACTTTCCCAATAGCGTAAATAGCACCTACATAGTCCGTATTACACCATATAATGTCCCATCATTTGGTCTCCTCATGGCACACTGAATCGTCGTGATTGATCAGAATATACAATCAATAACACAATACATTAAACGCCATACTTTTATCATTGTCTATATTGTTCGATGGTAAAGCTTTTATGACAACGAAAATCGCTGCAACCGGATCAACCTCATCACAACATTGAAGTAAAGATTCTTTGTTAGGAATGGTACAACCGCAAACAATAATGATACATTTTACCATTTGAATAGGTAGAAATAAGGGTTTTTTTCTTAAAATATCAACACATTCGCACATGCGCCTCAGTCAATACTTTTATATATCATTGAGTCAATAAAAGATGGCTTTGATGCCATTCGGGCATTCGTACCAAGTTACCGAAATCAATACGATTACTTTTAATCAAAATGTCAACTTTATTTATATAAATGACCAACCGGCAACAAAGCCACCTTTCAATGACTTCATGCAGAGAAGTTGGCAAGACGTACATCGCCTATATCTACAACGGTTGTTGCAAACTTGACAATGTCACCGTTGACCAGATTTGGCCACAAGGTTCTGCTTACTCAAGGAATATTTTGATATATGAGGAAACCATGAGTTTGCAATTAGGTTTGTTTCCACGGATTAAATCGTTGATCATCAACGGCCTATTGAGCAACTAAAATCGAAATCTTATAGAGAATATTATGTCCATATATAACGGAAAATTTACTATGTAAGAACACTAATAATAGTACTTTAGACGCGCCCATGACACAAAGAAACCGATTTATGTCAGTAAGAAGAAAAAACCTTAGCTCAACATCGATATGACTCTAATTTATTGCTAATCAAGAGCCCAATCGACTTTGTTCATCTCTCACATACCACCACCTTCCCATGTTTGTCTAAAAATAACATAGAATCGTAAACATTTTCGGCAAGATAAAGTGTTACAACGCATGTAATATGGACTAGATTAATCAAGAAACCAATAGCTCGATATTCCTAAAGAAAATATAAATGTCCTTTTTGTAAGAAGAATCATAATACTAATTCAACATACATCAATACCTATGATTACATTGACTTGTGGGATGTCTGGTGGTAATGCATATTACCTATAATCATATCCAAACACTAATTATCACGATCTCATCAGATCAAACGCAACAAGGGTGTTTGGCATTACTAAGTTAAACAAATTTTATGCTCATAACCCAAGATCAACTTATCCAAAACAACTATTTTCACCCCTAAGGTTAAACTTACGACATCGAATCCACTAACAATAAGCGCTCAAACTAAACAATCTAAAACATCTTACCGAAAAGACCTTATTTCACCCATAAACCAAGTAGATAAGATAGTCAAATTTATGTATCCGCTCAAAAACAAAATAAGCAGATAATCTGTTATAAAAACAATCCAAATTCTGAAACATCCCCATCATATGTCAGAAGATTCAGCATACCAAAAGAAGAAAACTGCATTCACGTCATAAGAGTTCTAACAATATCATTAGCATAAGCCCTTTTTCCTCCGAAAATACTTATCCATTAGTAAATCCCAATTCCCAAACACACCCCTAAATATTATTATACTTGCATATACTTCACATTTCATCCTAACCTTAAACTGCTAATTACAAAGAGCTTATTTACCCTAAACTAAGTAGATAATATCATTTGCTTAAAAAAAGAAAAAATTCCACATCGCATGTCAAACAATTCAGTATACTAATAAATCCAACATTCATATCACAAATACAGTTGCGAATATCGAAAAATAGTCCAAAAAACCGCACCTGCAAGTAAAAAGAGTAGGCAAAGGACTTAATTTGTAA
Source organism: Chrysanthemum lavandulifolium (assembly GCA_022545495.1). Taxonomy (NCBI): domain Eukaryota; kingdom Viridiplantae; phylum Streptophyta; class Magnoliopsida; order Asterales; family Asteraceae; genus Chrysanthemum; species Chrysanthemum lavandulifolium. Next base: position 277,580,379 of record CM040240.1, on the reverse strand, counting down.
AGGGTTTGATATCATATCTATCAGTAAACCTTTATTGTTTCAAACTATCCTATCCAATCTCATTTGAGTCAGCACACCTCCCAATCAGCTTATTTCACCCTCAAATAAGCATATAATCATGTCCAGACACTCAAACCTTTTTTTTTTTTTTTTGAAAGTGAATGTATAATATATACTCAAAATTTGTACAAAATCTTAATCACTGTCAAAGACATACCTATCCAGACACTCAAACCTTATCCACAATATCAAAACAAAATAAGGGGTGTTTGGGATTATTATCTCAAACACTTGTAAATGATGATCAAGATATTTCGCCCTAAGAAAACAAATTTTAATTCACCAGAAGAGCAAATTTGTTATTTCAAAATAATAAAGAATAAACAATCGAACAAGCAATTGCCAATCACTTATTTCACCCCCAAATAAGCATATAATCATGTCCAGACCCCATACACTCAAAACTGCTTAACCAAAATACCTAAGTGCGACAAGGGTCAATACCACGCAAAGAATAAGCGTATGATCACTTATCAAAAACAGCTAATTTCACCCTAACAGAAAATTTGTTAATCAAATCCACAAAAAACATATCAGTTCATAATAAGCATGGGGAGTTTGTTTAAGCTTATTTGTGGGCTTATATGATTTCGGCTTACTTTATATAAGCCCAAATTTTTCGGCTTATTTTGATATGTATGGGGTTATATTAAGTTATTATATCATAATAAGCTTATACGAGCCCATAAGTCTCAGAATAAGACGAAATCATATAAGCTCATAAGCTCACAAATAGGATTTTTTTTTCTTTCTCAAATTGATGAAATTAAAAGATGGGTTGAGTGTAAGAAGTGGAATTATTACATAAAAATGTGAAATGTTTGTGAATTGAAGGTTGATTTTGTGGGATTAAAAATTAGGTTTTTGATTTGGGGGAAAGTGAATTAATTTGGGGGTTTTGGTTTTTGCACGTGATGTTGGGATTTTTTTTTTTTTTTTTTTTTTTTTTTGTATTGTAACTTGCACTAGCAAGTAGCAAGGAAGAGAAAGAATGATCTTTGTTAAATGTTACTTAACTAATAGTGTCTAAGGGGGTGTTTGGTTAAGCTTATTTAGTGGGCTTATGAGCTTATATAAGCTTATAAGCTCAGTGTTTGGCTAAGCTTATATGAGTGGGTTTATGAGCTTATTTATGGGTGTTTTGATAAGCAAGAAGAATGGGGCTTTTTTATGAAGAGTTCGGCTTATTTAACTATCCACTTACACAATTTACATTTTTGACCTCCTAACCTAACCATATATCATCTTTTTCTCTTTGTCGATGTTAGTGACAAATTCATCCGCCTTGTGTTTCTCATTCTTATAAGCTTATTCATGTCCTTTTTAGTCATTTACCAACATAAGCCAACATAAGTCAAACCAAACACTTTTGATTTTATATGCTTATTAACCATGAGCTAATACAAACACTAAGCATGGGCTTATAAACTTATGTTATATAAGCCATAAGCCGCTTATTAAAAATAAGCCTAAGCCCACTAAATAAGCTTAGCCAAACAAGGCCTTAAAAGATAGTTATAGTGATAAAAAAAAGAAAAAAAAATGAGTTATAAACGAAAAATAATAAAAGTTTAAACATTTGATGATTAAACGTATTTAAATTGAATGAAAATAATATGGGTTATGTGTTATAAACTAAAATCTTATACACTAAAAGATTTAGGGCCCGTTTGATTGGGCACTTTAGGATTCAAGTAATTCTTTCAATCTTTAAAACAATTGTTTGGTATCTTTTTGTAAGGAATAAATGTGGGCTCAGTTATCAAAATATGATTTCTCTCATGTGATATATCTTTCGGCAAATTCAAACCAACAATGGCCCTACACAAATTTCTCTCTCACAAAGATATTTAAATAAAGAGTGAACTACACCGCTCGTTCTTGTGGTTTACGTTGACCGACAAGTTTCGTCCTTTGACCAAAAAAACTGCACCATCCGTCCCTAAATGCGAAACGTTATATATCATTAGTCCCTCTCACTAACAGCCTTCACTAACGTTTGTTAAATGCCCACATCTGATACCAATATGAGGGTATTTTAGTCTTTTTCTCCTCTCTTTATATAACCCTTGATTTTATCTTTTTAATTTATTCTTTTCATGATTCTCTCTCTCCTCCATCTCACAGTCAACCCAAATTCTTCTATAATCACAAACACAAAGTTCAGCATCACGATTCCCATTTTATTTTATTCTCATAAATCAAATATCTCTTTCCAAATAAATAATTACTTTTTCCACAAAACATTGTCTTTATCTTTCTTCTTCAAGTTTTCAAGCACACATGGCAGGTGGGTGACGATGACCAGTGGTGGTGGTTGGATGGCGTGTAGATGTGTACGGTGGTGTTTTCCTTGTTGGATGGGTGGTGGAATATAATATGGGTTTTGATAATCACACTAACCATCATTCTCATCCCCAAAATGAAGTGTTAAAGCTCAACGCACAACAATGCTACCAGCCACCACCATGCCACCCTCACATATGTTGCCAACCAGGTAGACCGGCACATCAGGACATGGAGTCTCACCAGATCTACTTTTGATGGCATTTTGTTTACGTATTATTTCTGAATTTATAAACATGATGTTTGTATAGAGGATTTTGATTATATAATTTCAAGTTATAGATTATGTTTATGATTTATTGTGTGACTGATAGTAGACTTTGGTCATTTTGTTTTTAATAATGTTTTACAGATTTCAGAGTTGAAATTTTTGTTTGTTCGCTTGACAATGTTAAAAGGGGGGTGATTGGTTGTGTGCAAACAACGGTGAAAGGGTGGGTGGATTCGTGACGGCATGTGGTGGAGATGGAGTGGCGTGCGTCAGTTTATTATGGTCATGGTGGTTTCAGGGTTGCGGTGGTGAGGAAAAAGAGTATGAAGAAGAAGACTTTTGAGGAAGAGAGAAATGTAAAAGAGATAATGGTTATTGTAGACTTGTAGAGTGTGTTTCAGAAAAAAAAAAAAGAAAAGAGAATGAAAATGAGATGATTGTAATTGTAAAAAGTTGTTTTTGATGTTTGATAGATCTGGTAGTTTATGAAAAATGAGGTGTTGATGTTTATGAAAATGGGGTGTTGATGTTTATGAAACATGAGGATTAGATTTTCATTAAGCTTTTACGTGTGTTGATATAGGGGTTTGTGAAGTGGCCGGAAATGATGGAAGTTGTGGTGTAAGGCCGGAGTGGTCGTGGACTGGTGTGTGAATAAATAAATCTGAAGAAGATTGATAGTGATGGCCACTATTTATCCTCGTGAGGATTTAAAAGGATAAAAATACCCTCATGTGTGTATATTTAACGATCGTTAATGAAGGCCGTTAAAGTGAAGGACCAACGATACATAACGTTTCACATTTAAGGACGAATGGTGCATTTTATTCGGTCAAAGGACGAAACTTGTCGGTCAACGCAAACCACAAGGACGAACGGTGTAGTTTACCTTAAATAAATTAATAAAGTTAAAGTTAAATTTAATAAATTATATATAATAATATATTTTCTCTTACTTTTTCTCAAACCTTTCAAATCCAACCGATTCTAAACCCATCTACAAACCAAACGGGCCCTTAGTTTGTATATTTATTGTTAAGTGATCATGCTTATATACTAAGGGTGCGTTTGGTATCCCATATGGGAACGAGGGAATGATAGTGGTAATGATTCTAAGTGTTTGGTTAAGATGAGGGGCCTACATTATATGAGAATGAAATATGGATATTGTCCATATTCTACAGGAGTCCAAAGGGGGAGGAATGAATCTATCATAGGTGAGGGACCCATCTTATACCGAAATTGATACCGATTGTGATTCATGGCATCATACCAAACGCACCCTAAAAGATTTGCGGTTTGTATAATAAGAAGTGGAATCATTACATAAAAATGTGAACTTTTTACGAATTGAAGGTTAATTTTGTGGGATTGAAAAGTTAGGGTTAGAATTTGATTTGGAGGAAAAGTGGAGGGAATTTGAATTGGTTTTGGGATTTAATGAAATTTTGGGTTTTTTAGAGGGAAAAACGAGGGTTTTAGGGTCCGTTTGGTATGTGCATATGGGGAATGAGGAATGGATATGACAATCATTAAAATTGATTGACAATCATTAAAAATATGGGGAATGAGGAATGGATATGACAATCATTAGTATGTGCATATGGGGAATGAGGAATGGATATGACAACCAGGGTCCATTTGGTATGTGCATATGGGGAATGGGGAATGAGGAATGGATATGACAATCATTAAAAGGTATTGAATCTTATACTGCCGATCCTCTTCCAACTTATTTTAAATACTTTAGCCAAGGACCCGATGCTACGGGTCGAATAAGTATTAGTGTTATCATGAAATGCACTATGGCCATACGCCAATTGACATACGACACCTCACCTGATGTTTTTGATGAATATTTTCAAATGAATGAGCGTACCGGGCGTGATAGTCTAAATAATTTCAATATGTGCGTTCTTCATTTGTTTAGTCAAGAGTTTTTAAGAAAACCAACTATGCAAGACATTCAAAATCTATATGCAGACATGAGCATGTTCATGGTTTTCGGGAATGCTTGGTAGCATCGATCGTATGCATTCGAATGTAAAATTGTCCGTGTCATGGCATGAGCAATATGGTAGGGGTGATAAAAATTATCGACTATAATGCTTGAAGTTGTTCGTCGCATGATTTGTGGATTTGGCATGCATTTTTGGGGTTGGCAGGTGCGAATAACGATATCAATGTTTTAGATAATTCGTCGTTATTCGATGACATTCTTGATGATGTCGCTCCTGTAGCTCCGTATGTGCTCAATGAATTTGCGTTTAAAAAGGGGTATTACTTAGGTAAAATTGTCTTCCCGCTCAACACTCTACCCCTACCGGCGACTTTTCCCCGCTGCTTGCCCTTGATAACCATGGCAAGTATCTCTTCGTCCGTGTATGGTATGCCATAAAATAACAAGTAACCAAATTCAAATGATCAAGTTTAAGTTTCCTTTAAAATAATCAGAAATTCTTACCACGATGACCGCCTCAACTGACGGAATGGGGTGGTGGGTCACCGCACTGTTACCATCGTGACCACGCCACCACTACTGCCGCCACCGTAAAATTACAAGTTGAGTAACATATACATTTTCATAAACAGATTAATAAAATCATGCAAACATTCATATACATACACATTCAAATAAATATACACATTTAAACAATTCATAACAATTTCATTCAAATAAGAGTCATTTTAAAAGTTACAATTTAAGATCAATCTGCTAAATCAACATCACTATCATAAACATTATTAGCGGCAACTGCAACTTCATCATTCGAATTGTTTTCTTCTTAATTATCAGAAGCTTTTGCTAAATCATAAGGCTCGTCGTCCTCATCATCAATAAAATCATCATCGCCATCAACAGGAATGATTTGTGGTGGTGGTGGCTCAACTTCCGCTGATTGACCATCGATATTCAAGGGTTCTATTTCCAAATCAATTAAATTAGCGTATAGTTCGAGGTCGATGAGTTGTTGCCATGTATCATATCATCATCGCCTTCTTCCACGATGACATCCCGTGTTGTGTTGTGATTCACATCTTGGACGACCTTCCAATTGAGTGGTCATCTAGCGGTGATCTTCAAGGTAGAAGACTTGTTTCATTTGTGTTGCGACAATGTAAGGTTGATCTTCAAATGCATAACTACATGCCAAATTTGTCTCATGTTGTTTCTAAGATTCATACGTTTGACTTTACGGTCTTTTTGTCACATAAGTCGAACCACTTAACTCGAAACAACACAACTTTGAACTGGGTATAAGCAAACTCCAAAATATCTTCTAGCTGACCATTATACATTTCTCCTTTCTTCTCAGCAGGTGAACAAATTCCGATGTTCTGAGTTGTACGTTTTTTATCACGGCTGTGTACGACAAACTTCACATCGTTGACTACGCAAGAGTTGACTGCGATTGGGGTCGGTGATGGTCCACAAGCCAAAGCGAATAAGTCGGGAGTACATCTTGGGTCATTAGCTATTTAAAGTTTACGAATCTATGAAAAAAGATAAAAATAGATAGAGATGAGTAATTAATAGTCGTTATTTACACAGGAAAATACATACAATAAGTTTTACCTTTGGCTCAAACTAGCTAGCAAATTCTTGTTGCATGTCACTGTTAGGAAATTTCCTGTAAATGTTCTTGATATTAGAATAAATCGAAAAGATAACTTGGGGAAAAGAAATTCCAAAATTAAAATGCGCACCTCTCAAACGCGGTCAGGTACATGTCATCGGTAACAAACTAGAGGGAAAAATATGTCGCAGTTAACAAATTAGCGAGAAAAATTCCCGCCCAATTATTCTCTATTATTTACAAGCGGGGGAATCCTAATTTGGCATAAATCCATCCCGACGCCCTGTCGTCGGGACAAAAACACCAATTACAATTATTAACGCTAAGCGGGGTAATTTTTTTATTTTATATATTCCGACTATTGTATGCCGGTACCACTCAAGGGGTTAATTCGCACCAACTATTCGCAAAGTCAAATTTGACCAATATAATGACGACGATAGGGCCTCGGCAAAAGTTTTCATAAAAATTCAACGCAGCGGAGTCTTGGTCAAGCAGGTTTTTTTTTCGTTTAGCGTAAAATGCCGACGACATTGTGTCGTTGGCATTTTAGCGTCGCCTTTTCTCCTTATTCTTGTAGTGTGAACTGAGGGCGGGTTTTTGAAGGTAGTCACCCTTATCATATTGATATTGATGTAATTTGTTTTGTTACTTATTATTTTCAAACTTTGAATTATTCAATAAAAGCAACATACGGTTCCTATATGCCATTGACAATTGGTGTGAACTACGTCAAAAAGTCATTAGTCTACTACAATAATAATGCAAATACCAGACCTCCATACATTAAAGATAACTAGGAACCCAATCGCTTATCCATATCTTCAACATACACAAACACAAACCGAACAGATTTATGTATATTACCCAAGCACTCCTTCGCTTCTTTGTATCCATGTCTAAATGTTTCCGGGTAGAACCTATATATACTGATCAACAATTGTTATTGGCATATGACAAGTATGTAATGTTTTGCAAGTGTTTAATGCAATATGTGTAATGTTCTTTAATCGTTATCCAAGGTTTAGTGTTCCATTATTTATACTTTAAGTGATTTACGTCAAATGGAAAATTACGTCTAAAACTTGTTTACTTGAACTTTTACGTAATACATAGAGAAACCGTAAAATAGATATAACGGTTTTACGCGATTATTTGTATTAACAATTTCTTCTTTGGATGATGACAAATGTAAACTCATATTATGTAAAAATAAATTAATAAATATTTAGTGGTGAGTTTAAATCCTTTCTCCTCTTTTATCAAAGCAAAAAGTGGTTTAAAGCGGTTAAAAATACGCTCCCTTGTAAGGGCACCAAAGAATCGAGCTATAATGATGTGCTAAAAATCTAGTTAGTGCAATACCAACACGCCACAATATAACAAAGGATATATAATCAAGAGTAGCGCAATACACCAAAATATAAGAAAATGAACACAACCACAATCATGACCAAACAATAAACCTAAATAAAACATTTAACACAAGATAAAACATTCTATTAAAGCTAATACAAGTTCATAATAAGACATCTTAGATAATACATGCTAATACATAAAAGAAATGGAAAACAACCTAAGACATAAAAAATGAAGACTTCCTAACCAAAGTTACTTAGAGATGTTCATTTCTTAGGTCGAGAACATGACGAAAGATGGTAGACATCAGGATTTTCATTTCTTCACGAAATTCCTTAATTGCCTCTTTTGCCGACTGGTATTTTTGAAATAAACGAATTACTACCCATCAAACGCTAATCGCGTGAACATACTCGTGTTCTATATCGCGTATACATACTCCCCGGTAGATGTAATTTCATGACCGCGTCAACTATTATTGTATCCTCCCTTTGTTCAAACATTTTTGGATTTTACACCATGTAGTATATATACCGCCATCTCTACAACATAGAGGAACGTTTACCATAACTAAAATTATATATTACGAGTAATATTAAGCAAGCGAGAGGTGGGCTAGCGGTAAGGTGTTTTGAAGGTATTAAAAGAGACCAGGTTAGTAAACATCTCGGTTGGCAATAAAAGTCCCGTCCACGGAATACCCGTTAGGTCAGATACATCGAGCCAAAAAGGCTCGAATTTTTCCGAGCAGCCTCAACATGTCTATTTACCCATTTTTATCTACACATATGGGTGCTTAGTTTAGCTTATTTTCTAGGCGCATGAATTTGGAAAATGGTATCTCACTTTTATGAGTTTACCAATTTAGGCTTATGGACTTATATAAGCAATATAAGCTCAATCGATAACCTAATGACTCGTCAAAATGAGCTTTGTCCGAACTAAGGGTGGATTATCACCAAACTAATATGTTACGAGTAATATTAAACAAGTAAAGGTGGCCGCCCATCGGTAAGGTGTGTCAAGGTCTCGTAAGAGACCACGGTTCAAATCTCGCTAAGTAAACATCACGGATGGCCTAATGAAAATTCCCGCCACGGAATACCCATTAGGCTACGATATCGAGCCAAAAATGCTCGCCTTCTTCCGGTAGCCTCAACATGACTATTTACCCGCTTTTTATCTACACATTTGGGGTGCTTAGTTTAGCTTATTTTCTTGGCTTACCTAATATGGAAAGCTGATATCTCACTTTTATGAGTTTACCAATTTAGGCTTATGGACTTATAAGTTCAAGTTAATAACCTAATGACTCGTCAAAATGAGCTTTGTCCGAATCGAGGACGGGTTTTTGAAGTTAGCTCACCCTTATCATCGTATTGATATTGATGTTTGTGGTTTTTTACTTATTAATTTCAAACTTTGAATAATTCAATCAAAGTAACGGTGCCTATACGCTATAGACAATTGGTGTGAACTTAATAGTAGGTCAAAAAGTCAAGAGTCTACTACAGCAATAATGCAACAACCAGACCACCATACAGTACTTGGCTTCGGTGGCCGTTGCTCATTATAGGAGAAGAAACTCGATGGAATAATTGATTGGGATCTGTGGAATCAAATGGACTCACAATCATTCGACATATTCGCGAAACAGCGATGACGTGCTTGAACGAAGAACGATCGCAGCGCCTAAATATTGATGAGATTGTCAAGAGACTTGAGAAAGCGTTGGAACTTCAACTCGAACATCAAAATGAGGTAAGATAGTTTTCCTCTTCCATCTTTCTATAATAATAATAAGTACTACTATCTACTGTATTTGTTTGAGTGTATACACCTTCACTCTATCAGTTTACAGCTTTAGCTAGACCCTATAAAACCCTAGTACCTTATTAGCCTCTGACCAGTTTCACATTTAGACCATCCGACCCGAACCCGAGTAAGCCTATTTGGGTCCGAGGTTATGAGGTCAGTACTTTTATTCGGTCAACCCGAGTGACACGAATACTAAAAATAAGGTCGGTATCGGGTTGAAAATGTTAGGCTAACTCGGGATCGGGTCGACCCGATTGACCCAATAAGGGTTTTTATTTTTTCATATAATTTTTATAAATTTTCTATTTAAACTAGTACAAATAGGTTACCATTTTACTCATATTTGGATTAGCACGAACCCGAATGAACCCGACCGAATTGACCCGAACCCGACTAACCCAAGTTCAAATAGGGTCGGGTTCGGCATGTTAGTTTTAGCCACGACCGACTTTGACCCGACCAAGCCACCAACCCTACTCGATTAACACCCTTATAGTCTCATTTAGAGTTTTAACTCTTAGGAACTATTCTAAGATTATAGCATATATACCTGTCAAAACAACATGTAATTACTCGAGAAACATCATACAAACTTTTAAAAGTATTTAATTGCCAATCTAGTAGAAAAAACAACATACAATTATGTAATTGCTTTTAAAACAACATACAAATACGTTGTAGTTGCAAAAAAAAAAAAAGAGCATGTAATTGCTGCAAAAACTTGTTTCCAAATTGCCATGTAAAGGCTATGTCCAAACAACATATAAAATCTGTTAAAGCACAAAGATATGTCTGTCCAAACATTTCATCTTTCCTTGTCCAAATAGCATATAGAAAGTGTTTAAAACACCATAAACCCGGTCTAAACAGCTTTTAAATTCTTTTAAAACATGTAAAAGATTTAATGACAAACCCAGCGGAATTACAGAAGCGGGTAAAACCCGGCAGGTCACACTAGGTTTTGAATTCTTAAAAACCGGCTTCTTTGACCCGTTATCTAAGCCGTGATCGTTCGACCGGGCGAACCAGGGGGTCGAACCGGTTTCAAAACATTGAAAAAAGAAAAGTACTATACTAAAGTACTTGTTCATGTCTGCAAACATTAGTGAACTATGACCACCCAACTCAGATTTTGATAGGACGTCCCGCAAACCTTTATATGAAACTGGGGAGTGTCCCTGGTAGACGATTAATGTTAGAAACCATGGGATTGTTGAGTTACAAAGTAAAATCAAACTTTTAAAATTAGTATAGTTATAAAATCTACCTGTAGTATCTTGTCCAACCTGTAGAGCAAAACAAATTTTGTTCAAAATTACATGTAAGCTGCATATGAGTTGTCCATCCCCCTTTTGTTTGTGTCTTTAACCTCAGAACTTAAACTTTACGGACTCTAATCTTCATGTATTTTCCCATTTCAAATTTATCTACAAAGAAACCACAAATATTAGCAGACTTATGGACGGATTGACTGGAAGAGAAGCAACTTCCTTATACGGGTTCGACTCATTTACTTTCTATGTGGCGATAAAAATGAATAACTGATAAGAAAAGAGGTCGGTTAGGTCCTTTGGTTAAGACTTGATTTAGTGAATAAAACTTTCTAAGAGATTAAACACAACACACCTAGTAATCTCAGCCAAAATAAGCAACATTAATATCCCATAAGCACCATGAAACACCAAAAATTGACATGTTAAAAAGGACAAAAAAGGTAGCTAAATGATTGCCAATAAAAAAAACATCACGAAAACTAAACTACAGTACTACCTTTTCAATATTACCCATAATAATCCTTTTGACCTTGGTTATCTTAGCCTTCATTTTTGTCAGTATACTTATTTACTATGATCCCTTGGCCTCTTTATTCCGCCTAACAGAGGCATAAACGGAAAATATAAGACACGTATTAGTTTCAAAAAAGAATACTCAATGAAATAACTTATGACATCTAAACTCAACACGCACCCGAACTCCTTGTCAATATTGTACGCAAGCAATGGGTAACAACCTTTTGGGATTGCTGATCTACTTTGAAAGTTGAAACAATGCTACGTGTCAAATGGGTAACAACCTTCTAATTTCAGCGTTTATTCTTTTACTGTATTATATAAGCAGTTATCAGTTGACTTTTTGGGATTATTGATCTGCTTTGAAACATTGCCTTGTCACTTTTCCAGGCTTTCCATATATAGTCCTTCAATTGGTCCCTTTCTCATACGCTTTGGAATGAATGCAGCAATAGCATAATCATTTGATTTCAAAAACTCTACAGAAAGATTACTCAAACTAAACAGATTTCGATATTTCGCTACAAGATAAGATGGCAAAGGAAAACCATAGTTTTTCTAAATACCACTTAATGAACTTATCTTATGTAGTTAACCACAAGATAAAAACACATCTTTGAATGCAATGAGGGAACCAAACAAGACAATTCCCATCAAAACTGCATCATTTAGACAAAGTATTGCCCATGTAGTCCGCACACCTTCTGATTCAGGACCAAATGCTTGAAAAACACCTTAGGAGCAAATATTGACACGTTAACCAAGACCAGATATCAACATGAAGTCACTCACAAAACAATAAAACTTAATACCAGACACTTCATTCACTTCTAAAGAAAATTTATTACTATCCACAAAGCGTATTAATTATCCTATAAACAACAAGATTTATGCAGAATTATACCTAACATGTCTTTAGCCATGGTTAGAATTTTATCAAATACTTTATGCAGCATTATTATACTCCTTTTTTCTAACTCATATTTTACTTGATTTACAGATAATGTTTAAAGAAATTTGCTCACCTCAAAGTCCCCCTTGAAAGTATCCTATCTGCCACTTAACAACTTTGCTGATGGAAATGTCATCAAGACAGGTGGAATTGGAAATTCTTACAAGGACAGCTCTTGTGGTCCCATGAGTTGATTAAAATCGATGTTCGGAGGTTAAATAAAGACTTGGAGGATGGAGAACAGCTGTTTTGGACGGAGATTTCACTGCTTTCTAGTCTCAAGCATAAAATGTGGTTTCTCTTGTTGGGTTTTGTGATGAGAATGAGGAAGATCATCATTTACAAGCACGAGACCTGAAGTCTTTATAACTATCTAAGTGACCCGATGTTGTTGACATGGGTGTTAAGATTGGAGATATATGTCGGTATCGCACAAGCATTGAGCTACATTCATTATGATGAGTCACGCGAGCTTATACGATCCCATAAGTCTCAAAAAAGCCGGAAAAATTGAGCTTACGTAAAATAAGCCGAAATCATATAAGCTCATAAAAACAAACACCACCTAATTTGGAATTACCCCCATAATTAAGCATCCTAAAAAAACATATAAAAAAATGGTTTTCGGATATCGAAAAAAGAGTCACTTCTCATCTCACCTGTAAGTAAAAAGGGTAGGCAAAGGGCTTAATTTCACAAGGGTCTGAATACTCTCTCTGATATTAAACCCTTCCAAAAAGGGTTTCAAACTATCCAACCTAATCTCAACAAGATCAGCACCATAAGACTTAGCCAAATTCATGAGAACCAACATCTGGTCAACTGTATCAGCCATTATTGGTGCACATATCAATGTGCTGTTATTCCTTCTTACTCCATTCTCATTTTCACCACCCATCTTCACAACAGGTGTCACCTAACCAAAAAAAAAAAAAATTAAAAATAAGTACAGATATGAAGATAAGGAAAATGGGTTTTTGAGGGTTGGTTGGTTTTGACTTACAAGTTCCATTTTTGAATGTTTTTGTGTGTGTTTGAAGGTGTAATGAGTGTGTGTGTTTTTGTAGGTAAGGGGGGTTGGTGGAGAAGAGAGACGGGTTTGGTTTGGTATTGAGGAGGGGGGGTGTTAGTTGGGAACTAATGTCTAACGTTGGATGGATTTTGTCAACGTACTTTTGTTCTCCTACGTTGGATCAAGTATCTTGGGTGAGTGTTGACCATTAGTTTCGGGAAATGATTTGCACCACTCTGGGTGTGCTCGGTTTAAGAAATGGGAAAAGAAAAGGGCAATTATAATGGTGTAGAAAAAGAAAGATAAAGAAAAGAAAATTATTCTTTTCAATTTGTTAAGCAATACCAATGTTAAAACCGGGTTTATAATCGGCGCAGTCAGTCACGTCACGGGTCAAGCCGGTTCAATAGGGTTCAATCACGGTCAACCCGGTTCCATTAAAAATATATATAAAAATAATAAGGTCAACCCGGTCAATGGATTCAACCACCGGTCAACCCGGTTTTATAAAAATTTGAAAAAAAGCCGGTCGGGTTTTGAGCCAGGTTGACAGGGTTACTTCAAACCCGTGAGTCTAAGATTAACCTTGGTTTTAAACCCGGGTTATTTTGCTTTTTTTTTGAACTGGGCCGGTCCGACGGTTAACACGGTCGGTCGACAGAGTTTCAAAACATTGGTAATGGCTCATTATCAATTATTGGGCAGACTAGAATCATTTAATGTTTAAAATACATGATAGGTTATGTTAAGTTTCGTGAAAAATAAAAATTAAAATATTATTGTGAAACCTTTACATTATTTTAAATTTAATATTCACTCATGTTAAACTTAACATAATCTATCGTATTCATTTTAATTAGAGGATCTTATTGGGTAATTGGTCATAACATTATCTTTTTTTTTATGGGTTTTTAACGTATGCGCGAGCGCGTATTACATTATCAAAAGGGGCGGGACCGCGAAAAGGACGTCCGGACTCGCGTATTTTATTTGAAAAGTGTATTTTTGTGGGTCCGGACGTCCTTTTCATGGGTCCCATCCGTCTAGTCTTAAACGTCTCCCAGGCGTTAGAAAACCTTTTTATTACTTTTCTCATTCCTTACCCCTGTAACCCTGCCAAGCATTCACTCACTTTACAATATGTATTATACACTTGTATAGTGTTTTTAGTGTACTTTAATTAGTTGTACAGTTGAGTCACTTCTTTTACTCTCTTCGTTTCATATTAATCTCATATTCAGTTTTAACTCTTAAGATATTATTTTTTTTCAATTTTGACATTGTATATTTTTATTGGTGTTAGATAATATTTGATAAAAATTATATCAATAAAAGCATATTTAAAATTCAACTTATTATTTATATAGTATTTTGTATCAAGTATTATATAATCGAAAAACAAAATATTTAAGCTTAAAGTTGAAAAAAAATCAAAAAGTCAAACTGAATATTTAATATGACACGAAGGAAGTATGATTTTTAATAATTGTTTTACAAGCAGCAAGTAGTTTTATCTTTTGTTCAAAATGTTTATTTTTTAAAAAATTTATAAAGTAGTACTTCCTTCGTTTCAAAATTATTGTCATGAGAGAAAAATCACAAAGTTTAATAAATTGAGACCATTATAATTTTCAACCACTTAAATAGAATATTTCCCTATTAAATTCTTTAGTTTTTACTTAAAAAGAAAAGTGGACAATTATTTTAAGACGTTCTGAAATAGAAATATAGACAATAATATTGAGACGGAGAAGGTAACATTTAGGAGCGTTAAGTATTTAGAAGTTATTTTGCATATTATCATTACATTTACAACTACGTTAACAAACATTTTTATATATGCATGGGTCTTAAATTCTAGTGGGCCACTCACAATTGATATAGATATATCACACGTTTTGGCATGAAATAGTTTTAGCATTTTTGTTGTATTGTTTATATAATGTTTGTTTTTTAGGGTCCACTATTTTAATCATCTTGTTGTTATAATAGATGCTTTTATTTGTATTTTGGTTCACTTTGTTGATATATATATTGCTTAAAAAATAATAAATAACTAAAAAAAACATTTTTTTTTTATTAAAACTACTACTTTTGCCAGACACATATACTCATGATATAAGAGCACACGGTATGGGAAGAATTTAACATGCCAAAGGTTCATTTTTTGTCTTGTCCAGAAGTCAAACATACCATCATTTGCTGTCATCCGTGAGCCAAATGTATTTGAGACATTCCACTGGCTCAAGTCATTTGTGATGTTTTTTTTTTTTTTTTTTATATATATATATTGTAAGTAAATGGGTATTTTTAGTGGGGTGTTTTGTGAGACCCGATAACATGTTAGTGATGTTATGAGTGTGTTTTAGTTATTGATGAGTCAAAATACCTTGTGCTCTAAGCAAATATCATCTCATGATATAAGCAGCTGTACATTTATTATATATTACATAAGTCGTAATAATGTGTCACTTTACTATTTTTAGTTTTTTATTCAACTTTTGTGTAAATATTTTTATGAGTGTAATATAATCTTGATGAAAAATATATGAATGTATTGGGTTTTAAATGTATTTTCATTTGGTATAACTTTCATCAGTATTATATAACACAAATAAAAATATTAATGGTCAGTTGAAAAAAATACTCAAAAAAGTCGAAGTGACAATTATATAGAGACGAAAGTAATAGTTATTCATGTTATAAACGAGAGTACGAAAAAAATATGAAATGTGAATCAATTCCTATAAACTAATCAACTAACAAAGTTTCATAAGACCTTTCTTTTATTTATTTTTTGATAAAAATGTTCTATGAGACTTGGAAATTGAAAATAAAGAACATGTATTGATTGAGAAATGCTAAACTCACTTAAAAAATACACACAATTTTTTTTTTTATGAGACTAATCAACTAACAAAGATTCATAATGTAACACCCCGCCTTTTTTTGACCACAATATTGTCGCTTTGCTTGCATGCTCACGGCTTTGTTTTGTGGCCTCGTTTGAAGACTTCGGCGGTCACCTGCCAAGACTACTCGCATGAGCACGCTTAGCGCGAGTTCACTAAGAACTCCACTCATGATGAACCACAAAGCGTTGTGTCATTGTAAAGCGAATGTTATCTTATGAGCCCAGCGTCTCTCCGAGCCGCGGTAGATGTGGGATTTGCCTGGGTGTTCTGATCGCCCCTGCAAGGACTCATCGTCCTCGATGAGGTTTGCCCCACCATCCCGAGCGGCTCGGGGTGGCTCGATACCATTTGGACACATCATTGAGTCGTGGTGACGACGCGTCTCACTGGGTTTCTGGCGACTTTAAAACATCGTTTGAATTGTAACAAACTTATTTCGCACAAGTTGAATTTCATTTGGGACCTACTTTGTAAACTCGATTGTTTTAATAAATTAAGCGATGTGTTTTCCAAAGCGACACTTTAGGTCGTTCGATATAATCAGTAACTTTGATGCTATATGACCCTCCCAGGTATTGATTCACCGCAAAGCGGGTAATTTGGGGTGTGTGATTGGTATCGAGCATCGGTTATAGAGAACTAGGTTGCATCATTGACCCTAGACTATAACCACATCATCATAGCATCTCATCGTATCATTACAAGTGCATATTCTTTATACATGCGAACTTATGACTCAACACCAAACATCATATGAGTCGATTAGTCCAAGCATTGCATAGTTACTCTAAATTATACATAGGCGATCACTATGTCTAATTCGGGAAGAATCATGCAATGAAGGGAGTAGTAGTCTCATATGAGTAAGCAATCCGTGTCGAGCCAAATTTTCAAAAGATTTTCTTGAACCACTTGTTTCAGTTTGATCAGCGTGTGATTCTTGTTTGATGAGTTGCAAAGATCAAGCTAGAAACAAGTTGTTACTAAACCGATTTAGCCTAATCGTATGGCAGTTCTTGTTTGATGAGTTGTGGGATTAAGTAAAAATCGGTTACAAAAAGTCTTTTAAAAATTTTGCTTGAGAATGGGAAAGCTTGCCTCATCGAGCCTAATCATAAGGAGCATGTCTTTAGAATGGGAGATAGTCATGACATATGCATGAGCATTGACATAATCATTTAAACCATACATGAGCATAAACTTTTAGAACCCTTGTCGCGTTTTGGGCCATAGTATCATTAATCGAATCGCGAGGACGCGATTCCTCTAACATGGGAAGAATGTCACAATTCTCAAATTCGGTCATTTCTCAAACTCTATATTCATCATTTCATATCGATTCATTCATGATTTTCATTTCACTTTAAACGCGTAATTTTTATATTAAATAAGCGTTATCGCGTGAGTTAATATTTTGAACATTTAATCCGTTATTTTCAAAAATGATCCCGAGGTATTTTAAACTTACATCTAGTTCATAAAAACTATATCTTTAGTTTTCCTAGTGTTTCAAATTTATTTGGTACTTAAATCGTTAAAATTAAATTATTACGTCGCTTTTTCTTAAAAATTGTGCGATAATTATTTTATCACTCAATTTTCACAAGGAAAGTATTTTTACAATTTTTATTATCTCAATACAATCTATTTTGAACTATTAAAATCTTACTTGCACCAAAATTCCCATTTACCTTTACTTGTACATATTTCTTACAATTACTTATACTTTTGTCCAATATTTGCACATTATACTTAAACAATTATACAAGTAATAGATTTAAAAAAAAAAAAATATATCTTGGGAAACATGATCCTAAAACCGCCCTTGTAGGAGGTGGTAATAAATTGAGCATGGTCCTTTGATTGTTTATACTTTCACACTTACATAAAGTCTTACCTCAATTATTCATTCATTTTCATTCTCATCATTCATCAAGTGTTAGAAAACTTTTTCCTTCTCTCCTTTGGTTCTTCCTAACCGGCCATCAAGAGGTCTACCATGGGATCACAAAATTTTGCTAGCTCAAGTGTTTAAACAATCTAGAATCACACTCTTGTTTAGGTTTTGAAATAAAAACCTAGGGTGTTTAGGTTAATCCTTGTTACTTTCACCTCATCATACTCATTTGTAAGCATATTTCTTCCATTTTCATGTTTCCTTTTCATTTTCATATGCTTCTTTTCATTTTTGGAGCTTATATGCATGATATGTGATTTATACCATTTATTTCATGATTTTAGAAGTTATATATACATATTGGTCATCCTATAATTATTCCCATGGTATTCTTTGGTCTTGATGATGTTTAGGAACCCATGACACCTTAAGAAGGTGTATGGTAGGATTAGATTAGCTTTGGGGTTGTTTTGAAGGGATTAGATTAGGTTTTGTCCGAGAAAAACTATTTTCGATAACTATATAAAAAGGTTCTGTCCTTGTTTCGAAATTCTGGAAAAACCTACTGATGGTACGAAACTTTGGCCTTGATATTTAGAAAATATACTTTAAAACGAATCCGTGGCCTTTTGAGCGGATAAAAGCGGAGTTATAACGAGCCGTGGTGAATTTTTAAAGTTTGACGATTTAAAGCGTATAGTTTTCAAATTTCACTTTCTTTGTTTTACATTGTTTGGATCAAAATGAGCCTTAAGCTTCACAAATTATTTCGACTAGTCAAAAATATATTAGTTTACTTTGATACGAAGCTAAGGACATATTTTACGTGAAAGCGGTTTGAAGCGACAAATATATGCACGTTTTATAAAGTTACGTAACTATTATTTTACGAAAAATTATATTATTTCTACGATTCAAGTATTCCATTATTGTAAGGGCTATGTTTATGCGAGTTTTAACTATGATGCAAAACTTTTGGAACAAATTGTCTTCTAGTAAAATCAAGTTCACCGCCATATTTTTCAAAACAAAAGCCGTTTGTCAAGCGGAGTTATAGTAAATTGTTTACGGATGTTCAAACTTGGCGAAACTTATTTTCGCACACAATTAGCAAAAATCACTATCTTTAGCCTTTGATATCTTTATGATCGAGACCTTTTGGACGAAAACTCCTGAGCTGAAACTTCTAGATATCGATACAAACTTTCCAAAACAGTCGAGTTCGTTCTCAACGATCGGCGTACACCATTTTCGACTCGTTTTCCAAAGCCATTTTGTTGATTTCAAGAAAATTCCGGCGACATTGTTTCTGACGAAAAGTGGTAATTTCACCAAAATCATTATAAAACCATTGTAGGATGACATTTTGGCGTAAAACATGTAAAGTCATTTTTGAAGGGTCAAGGCGTCAAGCAGTATTTTTAAACGATAAGTAATATTTTCAAAACTCATAAATGGTATAAATAACATCTGAAATGCATGCACAACATTGTAACACACATTCATGACAACATATCATCACTCGGTCATAACATTCATTTTAGGTCGCGGATAGTTTCCGAGCCTCACTTTCGTGCACTTCATTGTTGTTAGCATATCAATCATACCGGTGAGTTCGTGCCCCACTTTCTATTACTTATTTGTTTTACAAACTATTTGGGAGATACATGCTTAAATACTTATTTCACTCTTGCGAATACTCAAACCATTTATACAATTGTGTTACAATATACTTCTTATACACTTTGAACATTATGTGTGGTTTATTGCGATATGTGCCTTAATGTACTAAACTTGTTTTCAATTATGCATCAACATACATACTTTAGCAACGGTTAACTCTGGGAGCCGCCAAAACATTTAAACTCTTTGCCAAACAACATTACTTATACTCTAGACTTGGTGTGTGTATTGACTAGACTTAAACAAACATCCGGCATTTATATGTTGGAAGGCCATTAATTTGGATACATCCCAGCGTGGCGTTGGAGGAACATCCAGCATTTATATGTTGGAAGGCCATTAATTTGGATCTGTTAGCGTGCGTCGTTGGAGGAACATCCCAATATTTATATGTTGGAAGGCCATTAATTTGGATACATCCCAGCGTGGCGTTGGAGGAACATCCCAACACGAGTTGTTGGAAGACCCTGTGGTGACATTTATACTATTAACTACCTTGATGCGCATAATCATGATTGTCATACTATTTTTAGCGGTGGGTTGTAAACACACGAGTTGCAAGTTTTGTATGGGTGGGACTTGGGCGGGTGGATTCTGATGCCTTTGCTGCGAACTATTTTAAATGACCAAAAACTTTGCCTTTGTTTTATGAGCGCTCTTTTAAAGCTTTACTTGTTAATCAAACTCTATGAACTCACCAACCTTTGTGTTGACACTTTTAGCATGTTTTATCTCGGTATCTAAGGCATTCACTTCATGGCATGCATTTGGACACATCATTGAGTCGTGGTGACGACGCGTCTCACTGGGTTTCTGGCGACTTTAAAACATCGTTTGAATTGTAACAAACTTATTTCCGCACAAGTTGAATTTCATTTGGGACCTACTTTGTAAACTCGATTGTTTTAATAAATTAAGCGATGTGTTTTCCAAACGACACTTTAGGTCGTTCGATATAATATAACTTTGATGCTATGATGACCTCCCCAAGGTATTCAATTCCGCAAAGCAGGTAATTTGGGGTGTAATGATTGGTATCGAGCATCGGTTATAGAGAACTAGGTTGCATCATTGACCCTAGACTATAACCACATCATCATAGCATCTCATCATATCATTACAAGTGCATATTCTTTATACATGCGAACTTATGACTCAACACCAAACATCATATGAGTCGATTAGTCCAAGCATTGCATAGTTACTCCTAAATTATACATAGCACGATCACCTATGTCTAATCGGGAAGAATCATGCAATGAAGGGGTAATAGTCTCATATGAGTAAGCAATCCGTGTCGAGCCAAATTTTCAAAAGATTTTCTTGAACCACTTGTTTCCGGTTTGATCCGCGTGAGATTCTTGTTTGATGAGTTGCAAAGATCAAGCTAGAAACAAGTTGTTACCTAAACCGATTTAGCCTAATCGTATGAGTTCTTGTTTGATGAGTTGTGGGATTAAGTAAAATCGGTTGCAAAAAGTCTTTTAAAAATTTTGCTTGAGAATGGGAAAGCTTGCCTCATCGAGCCTAATCATAAGGGAGCATGTCTTTAGAATGGGAGATAGTCATGACATATGCATGAGCATTGACATAATCATTTAAACCATACATGAGCATAAACTTTTAGAACCCTTGTCGCGTTTTGGGCCATAGTATCATTAATCGAATCGCGAGGACGCGATTCCTCTAACATGGGAAGAATGTCACAATTCTCAAATTTGGTCATTTCTCAAACTCTATATTCATCATTTCATATCGATTCATTCATGATTTTCATTTCACTTTAAACGCGTAATTTTTATATTAAATAAGCGTTATCGCGTGAGTTAATATTTTGAACATTTAATCCGTTATTTTCAAAAATGATCCGAGGTATTTTAAACTTACATCTAGTTCATAAAAACTATATCTTTAGTTTTCCTAGTGTTTCAAATTTATTTGGTACTTAAATCGTTAAAATTAAATTATTACGTCGTTTTTCTTAAAATTGTACGATAATTATTTTATCACTCAATTTTCACAAGGAAAGTATTTTTACAATTTTATTATCTCAATACAATCTATTTTGAACTATTAAAATCTTACTTGCACCAAAAATTCCATTTACCTTTACTTGTACATATTTCTTACAATTACTTATACTTTTGTCCAATATTTGCACATTATACTTAAACAATTATACAAGTAATAGATTTAAAAAAAAAAAATATATATCTTGGGAAACATGATCCCTAAACCGGCCCTAGAGGAGGTGGTAATAAATTGAGCATGGTCCTTTGATTGTTTATACTTTCACACTTACATAAAGTCTTACCTCAATTATTCATTCATTTTCATTCTCATCATTCATCAAGTGTTAGAAAACTTTTCCTTCTCTCCTTTGGTTCTTCCTAACCGCCATCAAGAGGTCTACCATGGGATCACAAAATTTTGCTAGCTCAAGTGTTTAAACAATCTAGAATCACACTCTTGTTTAGGTTTGAAATAAAACCTAGGGTGTTTAGGTTAATCCTTGTTACTTTCACCTCATCATACTCATTTGTAAGCATATTTCTTCCATTTTCATGTTTCCTTTTCATTTCATATGCTTCTTTTCATTTTGGAGCTTATATGCATGATATGTGATTTATACCATTTATTTCATGATTTTAGAAGTTATATATACATATTGGTCATCCTATAATTATTCCCATGGTATTCTTTGGTCTTGATGATGTTTAGGAACCCATGACACCTTAAGAAGGTGTATGGTAGGATTAGATTAGCTTTGGGGTTGTTTTGAAGGGATTAGATTAGGTTTTGTCAGAAAAACTATTTTCGATAACTATATAAAAAGGTTCTGTCCTTGTTTGAAATTCTGGAAAAACCTACTGATGGTACGAAACTTTGGCCTTGATATTTAGAAAATATACTTTAAAAGCGAATCCGTGGCCTTTTGAGCGGATAAGCGGAGTTATAACGAAGCCGTGGTGAATTTTTAAAGTTTGACGACGAAGCGTATAGTTTTCGAAATTTCAACTTTCTTGTTTTACATTGTTTGGATCAAAAATGAGCCTTAAGCTTCACAAATTATTCGACTAGTCAAAAATATATTAGTTTACTTTGATCGAAGCTAAGGACATATTTTACGTAAAAGCAGTTTGAAGCGACAAATATATGCACGTTTTATAAAGTTGCCGTAACTATTATTTTACGAAAAATTATATTATTTCTACGATTCAAGTATTCCATTATTTGTAAGGGCTATGTTTATGCGATTTTAACTATGATGCAAAACTTTTGGAACAAATTGTCTTCTAGTAAAATCAAGTTCACCGCCATATTTTTCAAAACAAAAAGCCGTTTGTCAAGCGGAGTTATAGTAAATTGTTTACGGATGTTCAAACTTGGCGAAACTTATTTTACGCACACAATTAGCAAAAATCACTATCTTTAGCCTTTGATATCTTTATGATCGAGACCTTTTGACGAAAACTCTGAACTGAAACTTCTAGATATCAATACAAACTTTCCAAAACAGTCGAGTTCGTTCTCTAACGATCGGCGTACACCATTCGACTCGTTTTCCAAAGCCGTTTTGTTGATTTCAAGAAAATTCCGACGACATTGTTTCTGACGAAAAGTGGTAATTTCACCAAAATCATTATAAAACCATTGTAGGATGACATTTTGGCGTAAAACATGTAAAGTCATTTTGAAGGGTCAAGGCGTCAAGCAGTATTTTTCGACGATAAGTAATATTTTCAAAACTCGCAAATGGTATAAATAACATACGAAATGCATGCACAACATTGTAACACACATTCATGACAACATATCATCACTCGGTCATAACATTCATTTTAGGTCGCGGATAGTTTCGAGCCTCACTTCGTGCACTTCATTGTTGTTAGCATATCAATCATACCGGGTGAGTTCGTAGCCCACTTTCTATTACTTATTTGTTTTACAAACTATTTGGGAGATACATGCTTAAATACTTATTTCACTCTTGCGAATACTCAAACCATTTATACAATTGTGTTACAATATACTTCTTATACACTTTGAACATTATGTGTGGTTTATTGCGATATGTGCCTTAATGTACTAAACTTGTTTTCAATTATGCATCAACATACATACTTTAGCAACGGTTAACTCCTGCGGGAGCGGCCAAAACATTTAAACTCTTTGCCAAACAACATTACTTATACTCTAGACTTGGTGTGTGTATTGACTAGACTTAAACAAACATCCCGGCATTTATATGTTGGAAGGCCATTAATTTGGATACATCCCAGCGTGGCGTTGGAGGAACATCCCCGGCATTTATATGTTGGAAGGCCATTAATTTGGATACATCCCAGCGTGCGTCGTTGGAGGAACATCCAATATTTATATGTTGGAAGGCCATTAATTTGGATACATCCCAGCGTGGCGTTGGAGGAACATCCCAACACGAGTTGTTGGAAGACCCTGTGGTGACATTTATACTATTAACTACCTTGATGCGCATAATCATGATTGTCATACTATTTTTAGCGATGGGTTGTAAACACACGGGTTGCAAGTTTTGTATGGGCGGGACTTGGGCCGAGTGGATTCGATGCCTTTGCTTTGCGAACTATTTTAAATGACCAAAAACTTTGCCTTTGTTTTATGAGCGCTCTTTTAAAGCTTTACTTGTTAATCAAACTCTATGAACTCACCAACCTTTGTGTTGACACTTTTAGCATGTTTTATCTCGGTATCTAAGGCATTCACTTCATGGCATGCATTTGGACACATCATTGAGTCGTGGTGACGACGCGTCTCACTGGGTTTCTGACTTTAAAACATCGTTTGAATTGTAACAAACTTATTTCCGCACAAGTTGAATTTCATTTGGGACCTACTTTGTAAACTACGATTGTTTTAATAAATTAAGCGATGTGTTTTCCAAACGACACTTTAGGTCGTTCGATATAATCTGTAACTTTGATGCTATGATGACCCTCCCCAGTATTGATTCATTTGCAAAGCGGTAATTTGGGGTGTGACATTGACTAAGGGTTATTCTAAATTTAGACCCACAAGGACGATTGATGTAAATTTTTATAGCTACGAAGATGATTTATGTAAATAAATCTTGATTAGTTTAATTTTACACCCACAAGGACTACTGCTGTAAATTTTTAGAGCACAGGGACGATTTATGTAAATAAATCTTAATTACTTGACAATATGGGTAATATTTGAACGAATTTACAAGTTTCATAGGTGATAGTTGTATTTTACAAAATTCGTTACCAACAATTGAAATTTTTTGAAAGTGTATTCATAGAATTAACCCTGTTTTTATTTGTGTCATATAATATTTGATGAAAACTACATCAATAAATATGCATTTAAAACTCAATTTATTCTTATATTTTGTAGTAAGTATTATATAACACAAACAAAAATACTTAAGGTTAAAGTTGAAAAACAAAAGTCAAAAAGTCAAACTGAACATTTAATATGAGACGGGGGAAGTATGGTTTCTAATAATTGTTTGAGAAGCAGTAAGTAGTTTTATCTTTTTGTTCAAAATGTTTATTTTTTAAAAATTTTTAAAATATTCCCTCCGTCTCATAATAAATGTTCACTATGACTTTTTTTTAGTCTTTCTTGCTCAACTTTGATCATAAATATTTTTATTTGTGTTGTATGATATTTGATGAAAATTATAACAAATAAAAATATTTTTAAAATCCAATCCAATCATATATTTTTCATCAAGTATTATATAACACAAATAAAAATATTTATGATCAAAGTTGAATAAGAAAGACTTAAAAAAATCAAAGTGGACACTTATTATGGGACGAATGTAATAGCATTTAGGAGCGTTAAGTATTTAAGAGTTATTTTGAACATTATCATTACATATACAACTACGTTAACAAACATATTTATATGTGTATGGGTCTTAAATTCTAGTGGGCCACTCACAATTGAGATAGCTATATCACACGTTTTGGCATGAAACAGATTTTTGTTGTATTGTTGTATCATAGTTGTTAAGATCTCGATCCTGATTTTAGGATCTTACGATTTTACGATTCTACAAAGTGTAAACGATCCGGATCCTACATAGGATCTTAACATGCTTAAGATCTTATAGGATCCCGATCTTACCCATAGGATCTTAAAATCTAATACGATCCGATCTTACTTTTCTTAAATCGCAAACTAAAAAACTACAAAGTTATGCATTATGCTTTTATATAATTTGAAAAGTAACATGTGATTCTTCTTAAACATTCTATATTCATAATTTAAGACAACATTTCTATTAAACATTCATATAATTTTGTGTCTATGATATATAATAATTTATATATTTGAATAATCCGATCTTACGATCACGATCCTGCAAAGATAAAAACGATCTTAGGTAAGATCCCTTTCTTGACAACCTTGGTTTGTATAATGTTTGTTTTTTAGGGTCGACTATTTTATTCATCTTCTTGTCATAGTGGAGGCTTTTATTTGTATTTCGGTTTGCTTTGTTGATATATATATTGCTTTTCAAAAAAACAAAATAAACAAATAATTAAAAAAATAATATTTTTATATTAACACTACTACTTTTGCCAGATACAAGCAGCTATCATCTCATGATATAAGTAGTTATACATTTATTATATAATAGCTATTCATATTATACACGCGAGTGCGAAAAAAAATATGAAATGTGACAATCAATTCTTATAAACTAATCAACTAACAAAGTTTCGTAAGAATTTTTTTTATTTATTTTTTTTGAAAAAATGTACTATGAGACTTGGAAATTGAAAATAAAAAACATGGGTTGATTCAGCAATGGTAGACCCATTTACAAAATTCACATAAAAAATGTTCTTTGAGACTAATCAACTAACAAAGTTTCATAAGACTTTTTATTTATTTATTTTTTGATAAAAATGTTCTATGATACTTGGAAATTGAAAATAAAGAACATGTGTTGATTAAGTAATGCTAGACCTACTCACAAAGTTCGCACAAAAAAATTCACTCGCTGATATATAAGTGTGTGATTGATCATTGATGCATTTTTCTGGTGGTTTCTCTCTCCTCTATCTTATTAAACCAATAAATTGCTGATACGTCAACGGATGGAATTTTTGTATAAATTTTGTGAGTGAGTCTAGCATTTCTCGTGTTGATTTTGGTGGATTTTGTTAGGATCGGATGACACATACAAACATAATTAACTGCCACACACACTGCCACAATTAAGAACACAAGGATATAAGGTGGTTCGGTATCTGACCTACGTCCACCGTGGGTAACTAGGAGTGTTTATTACTTGTTGTGTTGTAATCAAGAGGTGTGTTTTACAAACAGAGTGATCATCTTTATATAGAGATGATAAAGCATGCCACTATCTACCACTACTGGCACTATCAAGTAAGTGGCTTCTTTTTCTGCCACTAATTGTTAAGTGTGTTCATCACTTAAGCCACTATCTTGTTAAGTGGTTACATGTATTCTGCCACTAATGTTTGAGTGGCTTCACCAACTCAACAATCTCCCACTTGAAGCCACGGAACAATCTTCACCTGTGCTTCAACTGTGTATGTCTGTATTTCTGTAAAACAAGAACTTTTGATCTTAGCTCCATCTTCCTAGTTCCGTTGCCTTCTTGATTAACACGAAGGCCCGTTAGCTCAACACATCATCATGGATCAAAGCATCATCGACCCATTCTTTGTCCCTATCGGCTCCCTCTTCGACACGAATCGCGATCACGGAACATCCACGAGAACAAACACTCTCGAATAAGCGGATAATCAAGCTGGAGAGACTTTGTGGTGGAATCTGGTTCTCTTAACCCACCGCCGTCGGTAACTCTGATGAAGCACAACTCGTGCTCCCAGCGCCATGAATGCCCCCGGCGGTTTCTTGAACCTTTTCTAGCACGTTCAACTTGAATCTGACCTGTGACTCTGGGCTTGCCATCTGCAAAGCAGACCTTCTTCTGCCCACGAGACTCTGTGAACCGGAACTTTGGTCTTCTTCTGAACCGATACGGTTACTCCCTCAGACGGTAAATTGACCACATACATCGAACCTTGTTTCTTTCCTCGAGCTACGACTAGATTTCCCTTCATAACCTTCCACTACCCGTTCCTGAACTTAACCTCGTGTCCTGTTCATCCAACCGCCCAACAAATCAACTGTTTCTTGGACTTGGAATTACCGGACATCCTTCAAAGTCCATGGACCGACCGAGTCTTGGATCTAAGTCGCCTATGCTCGTTACATCAAGAACCTCATCGTTCGCCAGTCTTACCTTACCAAAATCCCCTTCTTTCAGATTTCGCGATGCTTCACGGCTGTGGGTAGCGTGAAATGAAGCACCCGAATCCATAACCCAGGAATCCACTGAATTCTCAACACAACAAATGAGAAAATCTCCTGATTATTCAGAGGATACATTGTTTACTTCTTTCTTGTCTTTTGGACATTGATTCTGAAATGTCCAACCTCTTTCTGATTCGACAAGTCACATCATTTGAGTCCTCGATTGAGTCCTTCTCTATTCCCACTCCCACTACCTCATTATTTCTTCTACCCGACCGCATTCAATTAAATCCGAATTTCTTCGATCGGCGTCTTCGCTAGAATTAAATCCGAATTCCCTCAAAGTGAGCTCTTTCGATCTGATGAACTAGTAGCGGTATGAATTAGGACCAGCTGTCGGGTAATGATGATATGATGGTAAAGCTTGAACTTCATCCTCGAACTTTATTTCCACCGACCCAAGTCCGGATAAAATCGAGTTTAAATTGTTGATGTGCTTGTAATTGAACTTCCTTCCTCATCCTTGTGTTGACTAGCTCCCGAATCGGGAAGACTTTATTTCTTCGCCGACTTCTCGTACATATTAGACAATGCCTCCATGATTCCCTTTCTTTGAGGTCTCCTTGAATGTTGAGCGCAACATCCTTTGACAACGCTAGTCTAATAAATGCCTTGGCCTTTTATCAAAGTCTCCCATCGTGCACGTGTCATCGCCCGGTTTTCACCTAAAGCTGCGTCCAAGTCTTTTCTGCGAGCAAATCTTCAATTTGCATCTTCCACCAACCAAAGTCCTTTCCATCAAACTTCTCGATCTGAAGCTTCGCTGCGCCATTTTAACAAACAAATTACCAAATTACTACAAACCAACCGGTAAGTCATGCGCTAAATGGCAATTATGCGGCGGGCTGTGAAATAAACACGAGACTTATCTATTTCGTGTGTTAAATGGTGATGAACTTGTGCAAAGATCTTGACCAAAATATGAGAGACTACTTTTATCAAGCTAGAAAACTTGAGACCAACTTTTTCAGTATCACGTCTGGTCTTTTCCCAAAAAAAAAACACACCTGCTGATCACAGCCTCTTCTTCTTCACCTAAGAAAAAGATGATGGGTCCACGATTTCTGTCGCCGTGATCTGCGATCGGTGGCCATTCTCCGATCGGTGGTCTTGGCGGTCGAGATAAGCGACCTAGCGGCGGTGGTGTGGAGGCGAGTGGCGACCAAAGCACAGTAGCGATGGTGGAGGTGAAGTGATCGGTCCTTCTTTTTTTTCTCGGTTATAAGTGGTGGTACGGTGGTGGTGGCGATCAATAATTCGGTCTCGATATGCGCCAGCGGTAACTTCTTCACCTCTACATTACGTATGTATCAATCAAGAACCAAAGCTCGGTACCGGTTGTTAGGATCGGATGACACATACAAACATAATTAATCGCCACACACTGCCACAATTAAGAACACAAGGATATAAGGTGGTTCGATGTCGACCTACGTCCGCGTGGGTAACTAGGAGTGTTTATTACTTGTTGTGTTGTAATCAAGAGGTGTGTTTTACAAGCGAGTGATCATCTTTATATAGAGATGATAAAGCATGCCACTATCTACCACCTCACGGCACTATCAAGTAAGTGGCTTCTTTTTACGCCACTAATTGTTAAGTGTGTTCATCACTTAAGCCACTATCTTGTTAAGTGGTTACATGTATTCTGCCACTAATGTTTGAGTGGCTTCACCAACTCAACAGATTTTACGTGTAGTGTTAATTGGGGGGGGGGGGGGGGGGGTTGTCAAGACTTTGGTTTTTGTCTATAACATGAAGAAAATTATGTCCCTTGTCATGTTTAGTTGAAAAGTGATATTTTCACGTGTAAATCAAGTCCATCTTGTTTAGGTGAGAAATTACGTTAGGAAAGGACTATGTTTAGTTTATCACTAACTTTAGGTCGAGTTGGTTTTAGATCAGGATCATACGATATGATACCACATGATTTGTTATTTGGTCCATATTTAAATTATTAACCTATTTTGAGTATGCTTTATTGAAGCAATGTTGCTATTATAATCATAGCTCGACATAATTTCTCTTATAAATAAAAGAATAGTCCGTTTTAGCTAACAGAATGATAAGAGATACAGTCATGTCCTTGAATTGGGCAAATTAGCGTGAGCATGTTGTTGAGTCATTGCGGAGCATTCAACTTAACATTGCCTTTTTCAACTCGTCATGGAGAGTGGGGTTTGTGGACACTTTAATGATGTCATTTGACAATCATTGAGCATTAAAAAAAATAATAATAAAAATAAAAAAAATAAAAAAAACTTGTATAAAATAGGTCATAGGTTTAATCTTAATTTCCCGGCCTCACTTTGGTTCATGATGCGCGTACAAGGCGCGTTCGGGGTCAAAGGAACTTCCTTTTCGTCGAACAAGTTTTTCAACACCCTAGGCAGTGAACCTAATCGTTGTAGTGTAGTATTGGGTAAGCCTCGGGTATTGATATCGTTCTCTAGGGGAATAGGAATGTTAGTAAGAAATATACTACGCTAAGGTTGAGGAAGATTCTTTTTTATCTTTTTTATACTTTTTAGAAAGCTAAGGGTAAAATCTCGAGGTTTGGATTTGGGGGGTGGTACTTCTACCGATTACTTCTACTATCTAATTATCTAAACTAAGGGTAGTCTTATGTATATTGATGTGTGTTCGTATGATGATTAAAAATGTGTTTACCTAGATACTATTACTCCCTAGTTATCTTTTATTGGTGGTTGAATTGCCACGTCCTTATTCTTAACGCGTTGTGTTTTCTAAGGTCGTAGGGTATGCCTTTTTCCATAACTCTTTGAGACTACCTTAAGGTTATTGCCTACGAAATTCTCTAAGATTCATAAACTAACTTTAAGGGTTATCTTTGGATGTTTAGCCTACGAAATCCGCTAAGTGATTTATAAACTAAGGTTCACAAAGATTACTCAAGCATTTAAACACAACGATAACCTAGTACACTCCTAAGCCATTTACAATTAAGATAAGAGACAACCAATCAATAATTAATAGCTAGGTTTCATAGATCTAAGCAAACACATAAGAAATTTAGCCGGACATGTTAAACACGCAAGCATACACACATTCAATCGAAGACATAATGAAATCAATGAAGTAAAACAGTTATCTTGATGTAAAATAGGGTTTGAGAACCCTAAGATATTGTCCAAGTCGGACTACAAACGTTTAGGTTTTTTACTCCACAAGTCTACGTTACCTCCTAAAATTCTCAAAATTCGATTTCTATATATAATTTTACACATGCGACGGTGTCGTCTTATAGGTGGGACGTCGTCGGATCGTCGTCATTAGGGTTTTCGTCTTGGCAGTAATCGTTGGGGACGGCGTCACGTTGTAGTTATGTGCCGTCGGCTTCGATAGTGGCGTCGTGCGATTACGGATATAGGCCGTCGGTGAAAAGTCTTCGTGGCGCCCTTCCTCTTTAAAGCCCGTATTTTTAGGTGTATTTTAGCAAAAAGTCTCTTGAGCCGTCACAGTTTTATTACGTATAAAGGGGCGTCGCCGCTTTGATTGGGGCGCCGTCAGTGCAATTCCAGCGACTTGAGTGTCTTGATCTTGACTTAGCCATTTTCTTCATATATTCACTCCTTTTCGTCAAAATATGCATCATTCCAAGATTTTGCTTTCAAGAGACCAAAAAGTGAAAAGCGAAATTAAGCGATATGAGATATAAAGTGGGCGATTAAAGGCTTAAATGACTTCTTAAAACATACGTTTTAAATCGTTATCAGTTCATAAGGACATTATATGCCTGGAAAAGTTCTATTGCTATTTAGCGAGGCAATCCACATCGATGTAATGAAAGTGAAGGGCTCATGACAATCAGTGACAACCCTGAATAATCAAACATGTCTTTTTCATTTTTCTTTTTATGAAAAAGAGTTGCATTGAGTCCAAAACAAATTTGTCGCTATAGTCGTTTTGTCAATTGAATTTTTTTTTGGGTTATTAGCATAAAAATGCATTATACTTGCCACTTTTTGTCATTGTATATCGCGTATTTTTTTTTCTCAACTTGACACCAACTTTTTAAAATCATGCTATTGTGTGTACTTTGTGACCATTTTACCCTTACTTTTTAAAATTTTGAAGGGTAAAATGGTCATTTTCATGGTGAAATAGTCATGACACACAGCGCGATCTAAGTGAGGTTGGTGTCGAGATGAAAAAAAATCTGTAATACAATGACAAAAATGACAATATGATGCGTTTTATCTTAACTTTTTTTGGCTGATTGGCATTACATGATATGATATGAAATGATCATTTAAAGAGGGATTATGTATTGGAGTGGCACATTATTATTAACTTCTTTCTTTTAAGTGGCTATTTATTAAAACTAACTTATAGGCGCATTCGTTTATATGTTTCTTTTGTTTATACCAATTTAGGATAATTTTATATCAAAATCTTTAAAACAACAAGAATAAAGCTAAATATAACGTATTAAAAAACACAAACGACAGTATTGAAATATAAATTATCGGTTTGGCCATTATTTAAGTCAAGAACTTTTAGTTAGTTGAAAGAAATTAAGATAATTTAACTAATGTTTTACGTTTAAATTGTTAGTTTTATTGTGTTGATATGTTAAAATTAAACTTTATTCTTGTAAATTTATGAATATCAAATGATAATTTGAGCAGATTGGTATAAAGAAAAATGAGCACATATTTGGGTGGCGTATAAGTTAGTTTTAGAAATGGGTGGCTAAAAGTAAAGCTGCATAATAGTTGGCGGCGGCTGAATACATAATCCCTTTAAAGAAATATACGAAATATTATCAAGTGGTATGTAGAGTTAAAATACAAACGAATACCATACAAAAACAGTATGATGTGGAATGAATGTCATAAAAGAGGTTCCTATCTCATTGTTTGTCATTAAAGTGGTTTTTCATAAACTGATATTGCAACCTTATGAAACAAAACAATTTGTGTCGAAGGTAAATAGATAATTTTTTTTTTTTTCATTTCATGTTACCCATGATCGTTTTCAGACTTTTTTCACCAATACAAAATGTGTACTTGTTGAGATTTAGACCTTTGACTTCTAAAAAAGATATCAAATGTCTTACAATTAAGTCATTTGATGGTAGCTAAAACAATACATTGAAGCAAAGATATTGGTATTCCATAAGTTAATTTAACGATAAAGGTTTTAAGATCGAGATCCTATTCATGATCGTTTTCATTTTTGTAGCATCGAGATTGTAAAGATTGGATCGAGATTCTAAGATCCTGTTATAATGTCGTTTTCCTAATATTAGTTGTATTATTATTCAAATCCACAAATTATTATATATCATAAACTAAGGATCAAATGAAAAGAATCCTTAAAATAAGAAGGATGAGAAATAACTATAAGTTCACATTAGGGATACATCAATTTGAATTAGATGCATCTCTAATATTTTAGATGCATCATAATATATTTTTCGTCCTTTGCGGGTCAATTTTTTTGCTATTATTACTTTTTATCGTTTTCACTTCAAATCACTTTCGAAACTAATTATGATGCATCTAAATTAATAGAGATGCATCTAATTTAAATCGATGCATCTCAAATATGCGGTTATAGTTATTTCCCATTCTTTTTATTTTACATTTTTTTCTCACTGGATCCCTACCTATTATATGAATGTTTCATAGTAATATTGTCCTACATTATGAATATGAAATGTTTAAGGAGGGGAGTTATTTTACATACCAAACTTTTCTCACATACTAAGGGATTCATCTCCACCATCCATTTAAAAAGAAATCAATGGTTGAGATTAAAAGCAGTTTATTATTTCACATATTTTTTATAATTTAAATATCTCTTAAACCGTTAATCGTTAAGTGAAAATATTTACGATCATGACGACGTTTAATTATCTTTTATAGGCGGGCGACTTTGATATCTTTTGAAAAAGAAAAAAATTCGTTTTTCACGTTTTTCGTATTTTTTTCGTTTTTTCGTTCTTGAAATTTGCGTGAAAAAATCGTATATGATAAAACACTAAATTGAATATCACATGTGATATTAGTGTTAAATCATATATTATATGTAATATCATATGTGATATTACACTAATATCACGTGTGATATTACATATCATATATGATATTACACTAATATCACATGTGATATTCAAATTAGTGTTTTATCATATATGATTTTTAATGAAATTTCGATAGCGTAAAAACAACGAAAAACTTAAAAAACGTGAAAATACGAAACAATTTTTTGTCGAAGTATATCAAAGTGTATCTATCTAGAAGATAATTAAATCTTCGTCGAATGATATATTTTTTTCGCTTAACGATGAGCGGTTTGAAAGATATTAATATTTGAAAAAATGATGAAAGTGGGTTTTAAATTGTTGGGATCAATCTCGTGAATTAGATCGAATAAAAATGGAGGGTGGAGATTGATCGCTTTTATATAAATAATCTTTTGTCGCCGAATGATCTTAAATCATGTTTAAGAAGATTAACATGTCGTATTTTAAATTTTATAAAGTATAATCCGTGACTTTATAATTTTTTAGTTTGCAGTTCGAGAAAAATAAGATCAGGTTAGATTAGATCTGAAGATCATATAATCAAGATCGAGATCTTATAAAGTTTTTAAGTTGCTAAAATCTTATGTAAGATTCAGATCATTTTTATTTTGTAATATCATAAAATCTTAATATTAATCAAGATCGAGATCTCAAGAATCATGCTTACAATCACCCTTTTATAACAAATAAAAAGGTTGATTGGCTTACTACTACTTACCTAACGCAATTGACGTCTCACTAACTTCTAACATGTTTATAGAAAGACACCATTCTAAAGTACATTTGTTTAAACACTCGTCAAACAAGATTATTAAGTGTCATGTAATCGATAGTCGATAGATTAGACAACTTCGAACATGGAGTGTTTTCTTTCTTTCTTCGGAAACTCCACAATAGGTGTGTCGAGCTTGTCGTTTTGCTATTTGTAAAATCAACCATGTTCTTTCTTAAGGTTGCATAACTGGTTTTTCAATTTGATCGCTATCATAAGTCATAACTTGCTGCAATTCTTAACGAATCAAGATCAAACGTTTTATCAACTCGTTTTGAGTTATTTTCGAAACAAGTGTTTATCGTTACATAAAACTTAAGTGTGTCTAGATTTTAGAAGCATCGAAGCATTTCTGTTGAAATAAAGTGGTTCTAATGATTCGAAGTGCACTTTCATAGTTATAAGACCAATACAAATGTTTCTATCGATTTTCACATTGTTATAGCATCACTCTTAAAAAATCAAACTAAACGTCATAGTTGTAACGAACATGAATTGGCCAGACACGTTGTATCACAAATGTCTGCTTGACATACGTCTATAGTTATATTTTTTCGGGTAACGAACTACGTTTAGGGATTTGAGCCCATCGTCACACAACTTCAAACCACGTAAAATCCAACCTCTTCTTTTCATAAAGTTTGCGTGATCACTTAAAGTTGTTTGCACCTATCAAAATTGAACTGAATACCTCTCAATATATAATTACTCAAGCCTTTTATCACTATGACGTACACCAATTGCTTCGTTTGCTATAGGGACCAATTATACTGAATACCTCTCAATATATATTTTAGAGTTAACTACATTTTTGGTCCTTGTGGTTGTACCTGGATTTCACTTTTGGTCCATTTGTTCAAAAAGTTGCGATTTTAGTCCAAAATGCATAGTTTGGTTCCATTTTCTAACGAAGTTAGTTCGATTAGTTAAGTCAGTTGTAAAGTGGCAACATTAGTCCTTTAACCTAACGATTAGATTAACAACGTTAGTCATTTATACCAAAGATCTTTTGCAACATTTGCAGCGTTAGTCCTTCAGTTAGTTAGTCCTTTAAAAATTCTAAAAAATTCAAAAAATGTTTTTTGTCGAAATTTTTTTATGATAAAAATTTCAAAATTTTTTAATTTTTTCTAATAAAATTTTCTTAAAAATTCTAAAAAATAATTAGGAAAAAAAATTTAGAAAAAAATTTCTAATTTTTTTTCTAAAATAAAATTCGAAAAAATTTGAAATATATTCTAAAAACTTTTTTTCCGAAAAATTCTAAAAATTTCTAAAAAAATCTAAAATTTTTAAAATGTATATACATTGAAAAAGCATATATACATTGCAAAAATGTATGTAAAATGTATACACGTTTTAAAAAAATATACCAAAGATCACACACACTTTTACACGTTTTTTATTAGATTTTTTTTTTTTTTTTTTTTTTTAATTTAGAAATTCTTTTAGCATTGCCATTTTTAGAAATTTCTTTAGCATTGACATTTTGCGATTTTTTGATATGGACTAAAAAATTTCTAAAAAAAAATGTACTAAAACTATCATTTTGATATGGTTTTAGTCTATTTTTTAGAAACTTTTTAGAAAAGTGAAACTAGTACAAAATTTTTTAGAAAAGTGAAACCAAACTATCATTTTGATAAAAAAAAATTGATATGGTTTTAGTCCATTTTGATATGGGTTAGTACAAAATTTCTAAAAAACATGTCTAAAATTTTTTTGATATAGTTTTAGTCCATTTCTAGGAAAAAAAAAAATTAGATTTTTTTTCTAAAAAAATCTCAAATTATTTTTTGGAAAAAGTTTTTTTAGAATATTTTTCGATATTTTTTAGAATTTTATTTTAGAAAAAAAAATTTATAATTTTTTTTTATTTTTTAGGAAAAAGTTTTTTTGTCAAAAACTTTTTAGAATTGTTTAAGAAAATTTTTTCTTGAAAAAAATTTGAGATTTTTTCTTAAAAAAATTGAATTATTTTTGAAAAAAATTTCGACAAAAACATTTATTAGAATTTTTTTAAAGGACTAACGTTACAAACGATCTTTGGTATAAATGACTAACGTTGTTAACGACCGTTAGGTTAAAGGACTAATGTTGCCACTTTACAATTCGACTTAACTAACTGAACTAACTTCGTTAGAAAAATGGAACCAAACTATGCATTTTGGACTAAAATCGCAACTTTTTGAACAAATGGACCAAAAGTGAAATCCATGTACAACCACAAGGACCAAAAATGTAGTTAACTCTATATTTTATCTTTCACTTAGACTCTCCGAGTGAATGCAAACTATAACGCTCTGTTCTCGAGTTTTCTTTTGTGGGAATAGAAATGATAGGTAAAGAAAAGTAAAGAAAAGAAGTGGAAAGAAAAGAAAGTGGCGTTTATATTTCGTATTACCGAGTTGAAAGGAAATGAGCGAAATGGAAGGAAAATAAACAAAGTCGTGTTCTCGAGTTGGAAGGAAAAGAAAGAAAAAGAAAAATTATAGTTATGACTTTTAAACATAGAAATACATCTATAACAAAGATATATAAAATAATGAAGGTTATATAACTTAGTTTATAACAAATAGTTTATGTGTAAATTTGTTTCCTTCCAATCCTTGTGTTGGCGGAAAATTTGGTAGGAAAACATCTTAATTTTCTGTCAAATCCTTCCACTTTCCTTTCCCTTCTGTTTGACAAAAACTTGAGAACACACCATTTTTTCTATTTCCTTTCATTTTCTTTCTTTTCCTTCCAAATCCAAACTCGAGAACGCAGCGTAAGGACCAATTATTCAAAGAGTCTACGATGAAAGATTTTAGCATACGTATTCTGCATGTAAATGGAACAAGTTGACTTCCTATTCCTATATTTTTAGAAAATTGGCTATAGTATTGACTACTGACTAGTTGAAAATATTTTATTATAGTACAAAATTAATCAAATCACAGGTCTTTTCCAATCCTTAGGGCCCGTTTGGAATCCGTCTTTGGCTTGGGGTTTGAAGTCAAAAGAACCAAAAACCATGATTGGTTCAAAAGCTAGACTTACAAATTAGCAACCAACTCCAATGGCCCTACCAAATTGAAATCCGGACGCACCACCTAGGTTTTCTCTTTCTTCTCTTGACTTTTGCTTCTCTTACTTGTTAAATTTTGTCTTTTTCCTTCTTTTTGTTCTATATGTAATAAACTATTTTTTATTCTTTAAATAATATTTATTAAATACTATATTTTCCACTCTTACTTATTTTAATATTTTTTTCTTTCTACATTAATCCAAATCCAAATCTAATCTACAACTTTACATTCAATCCAAATTTTAATCTAAACCCATCTACAAACCAAACGGGCCCTTATTATTTTCTTTCCTCTTTGAGTCGCACTCAAAACACAATTTTGCTTTTTATATTTTCTTGGTGATCTTTCGGCACATTGTAAGGGACTCGGATTATAAGTGATCAAAGTAACAAATTTTTCTTTCTATCATTATATGATAAGCCAAACTAGACGATATATAGCACAAAATTTGAGACCACGCTCGTGTAGGGGTGTGTGCGGTCCAAAACCGGATAGGACCGAGACCGATTTCGGCAAAAGCTTAGATCGAGGCCGGACCGATGTGGTCGGTCCGGTCTCGGTCCGGTCGGTCCTTGGTCGATCCGGTCCAACAAGGCCAATTAAGTAGGTTTTGGTCCGGACCGGACCGGATCGAGACCGATTAGTCAAAAGCGAGACCAGCGGACCGGACCGATGTGGTCGGTCGGTCCGGTCGATCTGATCTCGGTCGGTCCGGTCTGTTCGGGTCATATGCTCACCCCTACGCTCGTGTATGAATATTTGAGATTTTTGACGAATG
Source organism: Chrysanthemum lavandulifolium (assembly GCA_022545495.1). Classification (NCBI taxonomy): domain Eukaryota; kingdom Viridiplantae; phylum Streptophyta; class Magnoliopsida; order Asterales; family Asteraceae; genus Chrysanthemum; species Chrysanthemum lavandulifolium. The sequence goes on along the minus strand of CM040240.1, from coordinate 277,541,709 downwards.
TTTACATTAAGAGACGAAACTCATGTGACTCACATAAACTCATGAAAAGCCTTTTGTTCAGGGTCGGAGCTAGATTGTTATGATCGAAGTGACAAATTCTGATAACGTTTAAAAACTACATTACAAATCAGTTTATTAGATGGCACGTGCCCATCCTGCTCTTCTCCTGTCTCCGCCTCTGCCTAGCAGCAACCAAGCTCACAGTTTAAACTTGCAAACCGAGCTAATAACTATGTCCAACAACTTGATAACATCCCTACGATATATCCTCGAGCAAACTATATATTTACCCGACAACTAATATTCTCAACTCCAAAAAAATGGTCCCTATTCCCAATTGTAAAACAATACTTTCATATCCAAAATGACATCCTATTGGCCCATAATTCGGTGGAAGTTGTGATCACTAAAACCCTTATCCACTATTCCCAAAGTTACCACCTTTTAATACTATATTATAGTTGCCACCATTGTGGGCAAAGCATGTACTATTAAATGTGATGTCTATATATATACTAAAGTTTTATTGATACTTGTGTCCAAAATATCACATATAACAAACTAGACTAATATTTCCAAATTAAGAAAGTTTTTTTCTTTTCTTGTGCTATCTTCATATCCATCTTTCCCCTTAACCTAGCCTCCATGGAAGGCACAAATGATGAACGTTTGGATTTTGGGAAGATGGGTTATGGGTATGTGTTTTTATTTCTTAATCTTATGTTTGCATGACTATGTTACATAGTATGTTTTATTTTGTTGTGTTGCATGTAATATGTAGTGATAGTTATGTTTTGATGTTGTATGTATAGTAGCTAAGTATGTTACATCATGTGATAGATCATGCAAATATGATTCATTTTAGGACAATTATTTTGCATGATGACACAAATTTAGACATGGTCATTAGTGGATCTATATGTAACATAATGGATTTGTGGCTTAGTGAAATTATATGTATTTTAATGGACAAAGCTAGCTATAGTTAGCTATTGCATTAAGTTGGTTGATGAAATAATTATTTTGTTGACTAAAAACAAACCTTAAATTAAGTTATGTTAAGCATAATCCTTGTGGTTATATTTACAAATCCAAAATAAAGTATGTGTGTGTCTTATAATGGTAAATTTTGCTTGGATCTATTGGTGAAAGTATACCATGTTTACATGTTACACTATTTTTTTTCATGATGATATATTATTTATAAGTTTTGTTATGTTACATGTTGAATTTTGGACTTGTGGTAGATGCAAGCACTATAGAAGAAGATGTATGATTCGAGCTCCTTGTTGTAACGAGGTCTATGATTGTCGTCATTGTCACAATGAGGCTGCGGTATGATTACTACGTTTTTCATGTGATTTATGTTGTTTTGTCTAGCTCAATAATGTAGATCTACGTCGTCGTTAGAAAAAAGAGGCGATATGTACACCATCTTTTCTTTATATATCGTTGAAAATATGTATAATTACCATTTTACCCTTAAAACTAGCTCAACTCTTTTTGACCCTTTTGACCCGTTTGAGCATTTCTTAGGACAAAATTGTCATATTACATATTTTGAATACATGTGGTGTACAAATTACCTCCATTTTGTCATGGAATTTGAGATTCTGAATCAATTGCTTTGTGACTTTGTGTTTCGACTTTTCAGAATATGTTGAAACGCATTTATGATCGTCATGAGCTTGTTCGATCTGATGTGAAACAAGTACGTATTGGACGTGCATTTTTTAATTTCCTTTTTCTAGTTCTAAAGATGTTAAACCAAAACTAAGTGAATATGTTATATTTGTTGCAGGTGATCTGTTCGGTTTGTGACACTGAGCAGCCAGTATGTGTAATTGACTCGATCTATGACAAATGAATGATTAGTTGCTAAAATTATTCACTAAATAATTTTTTTATAATCCAGGTTGCTCGAACTTGCACAAACTGTGGTGTCAATATGGGGGAATACTTCTGTGACATCTGCATATTCTACGACGATGATGTATAAAAACAGAACATTATATTTTGTATATTCTGTATATCTTACACGTATGTTTATGTTTCACTGATTTTTGATCATTGTGTTTCAGCTTGACAAGGGTCTGTTTCATTGCGATGATTGTGGCATCTGCAGGTTCGTGAGCTGACCGCACAAAGTTCATAGCTGGTCTTTTTTCACTCTTTAGAATGTTGAACGTGTTTTTGATTTGCATCATTTTGTTTTTGCTCAGGGTTGGTGGTCGAGAGAACTTCTTCCATTGCAAAAAATGTGGTATGTTTAGACTGATTTTGGTATATCTAAGTGTAGAGGTGGCAAAACGGGTGGGTCGGACTAGTTTGGTAGAAAGTCAAAATGGGTTGGTCGGGTTTGACCAGAAATACTATTTCTATAAGAATGTAACTTTGAATAAAACGATGAGGAGATATTATTCATTAGATATAAAATTTTGTCTAAATAAAGTTTGTCCCACGACCCGTTTGCTTCTGAGCTTTTCACCACCTGTTAGCGGATAAACATTGTTTCTGGAATTTACCAAGTGTTAACGTCACAGGATCTTGCTATTCCATCGGTCTACTTGGTAACCATTCATGTGTTGAAAACTCAATGCGGCATCATTGTCCCATATGCTATGAGGTTTGCGTCTTCTATACTTGTATCTTATGCGCCTTGTCATTTTGTGAAAAATTAAGAAACTTGATTGTTATCACTATGTTTGCAGTATATGTTTGACACAATGAAAGACACTGCAGTGATGAAATGCGGGCACACTATGCACCGTGATTGTTATAACGAGATGCTAAAGCGCGACAAGTAAGCATTCTGACAGTTTTCACTCATTTATTCATAAATGTGTCGATTTGGGATGTGTTGGAAAAAAAACCGGTCAGATGAGTCGAGTCTGATTTTAAAGCATATTTCCTTCAACCAGTTTTATTTAAAGATTTAGTATCATTTTGCTTGACTTTTTTTTGGCATTGTAACAGATTCTGCTGTCCGATATGCACCAAATCAGTAATGGACATGACTGCACACTGGAAGCTGATAGATGAAGAGGTCGGTCTACCAAACCGATTATGATAGTTCTCATTCTTTTTGTTAGTAGAACATTTTGAGTTATGATATGTTATTTTGCAGGTTGAAGCTACTATGATGCCTGAAGATTACAGGCAAAAGAAGGTACCGCCATATTTTTATAGCATTTTTTCATGGTCGGGACACTTTTGTACTCAATTTCGACACAGCTAGAATATAAGTTGTCGACTTTTACTTACAGATAATATAAAGCCAGGATCGACTCATTTTTAAATCCTGAATTTGCAGGTTTGGATACTGTGTAACGACTGCAATGACACTACTGAGGTTTTCTTCCATATAGTTGGACAAAAATGCCGCCATTGTAGATCATATAACACAAGGACGATTGCACCGCCAGTTCTCCTCAAGAATGACCATAACGCTGGTCTACCTTCATAAGAGTTTGATTCATATATCTATTATACATGCGAAATATGAACATTGTATTTACCATTTTAATTGCTGGACATATGGTTTCGGTCGTCTCAGGAACATTGTTTTCAGCCAATTCTTCCTCCACTTGTGAGGATTGAAGTAGACTTTTGAAACAACTTGGTTTATGTTGTAATCGTAGACCTTGTTTTCATTTGTCTTGATGTATAATATTCTGATTATTCATATCTTTAGAAGTACCAAAATCCGAAGGAAATAGACAGGTACTAAAAGTTCGGTCTTAGGTAACTACTTGGAGGCTCACATTCACACCTTGTGATCTATTTCGATCCTACACGTGTTTCACTGTTGGTATTTTTATGGGTTAAACTCAGATCCGATCGACTTATAACATGGTTTGAGATGTAATACAACTACGGATCAAGAATTAGCTATTGAATCGCGAACCTTAATCAAACTTGAGTAAATCAGTTGGACAGATCACAACATAAGCCATCAAATATAAAAAGTAAGTCGTTCAGATTCATAAACAGTGTTGATCCGAAACACTTTTCTGCCAACATCTTTAAACAGGAAAATTAACCTGTCAAATGTGATTGCAAGGATTTATGCATGGCATGAGCTCCGACCCGTCTGCGTATTTCTTTTCACTTATTTCATCTCATTTGACCCGTTAGAATAAAACAGAACCATACCCACTAAATTATGCCTATTAACTTTACACAGTCTCTAAAATCGCGAAGACCTACTATCAATGATTAAATATATTCATTTGATACCAATTAGGCCAAAGTATTACACGTTATGCTTCTAAAGCAGTAGTTTGGCGCACCATGATGCATATGATTAACCTGGATTATATACATTCATTCAGGTAAATCAGTGCGCAGTGTCTTATTAGTTAACATACATTACACAATTTACAATCGTTTGACCATATGCACATATATATCGACCAATTATGCATAGAATGCATTATATACACACAAATAACCACACATACAAAAGCTTCTTTAACCTGATCTTTCTGCAGTTTGGCTTTGACATGACCAATGAGAGCTAACGGGCTTAACAGCCGAAATCTGTACACGTATCACCTCATGAATTGCACCTCGATAAAGCACATCAAGGACTTCTTGTTCTTCATTCATTGCAAGATCTATTAAGGAAGCCTTTCTTGAAATTGACTCATCACGCAGACGAAATCCATACGTCCATCGCCCAAGCTTCCACCATCGAACACATATTTGTCGATCAGAAATCTTGCAGTTATATAGAGCTTCCATCACACGCTCAGCCTGCGCAAAATAGAAATAATCTACCAAACCAGTAACAGATGATACGATATAAATAAATATTGTATGCTTACCGGCACTCCAAGCCACGCAATACAGTAGTGCATACCAGCCAAATTAAGCAGCACATGAAGATTTTCTTTGAAAAAGAACCACACGATATCTCTGAATCCAAATTGCATAGCATTCATGTTTTGCATCGCAACCAAATAATGATTAACCTCAACAGATTCCGAGGATATGCTTTGTTCCAAGAATGCAATAACAGCATCGGCTTTACTAGCCATTTCATGATGCTTATTGACGTAAAATCCCCTCCATCCCTACAGTCACGAATAAAAACCTATAAGAATATTGGTTTGTTTAAGGATGTATGGTTTTGGACAAATCGAAATGTTTATTTGATACGAAACTACAATTACAATGATTAAGATTCTTTTGTGTCTTTCTTGTTCATTCTCGCAAGGAAAATGGGTTAATTTGCCAAATTCTACTTCACTCAAATTTGTAACAAACTGGCGAACTGCAATCGAAGACTCGTAACAACTCCCAGAATAGTATTTGACATTCCATTTTGAAAGTGATTATGAGTATTAGGATAACGATAACACGATAACCAAGCCATATGAAATCACACTATATGAGGTAACGTTTGGATGCACTTTTGCTTGTTTAAAGTTGTGATAAACAGTTCATTAAAGTGCTAAGCGAATTCACTATTCAGAATCACTTTCCATATGGCGAAAACACTATAAACCAATTATCTAACCATTCCAACCCTCCAAGGTGGTCTAATAGTATGGCGGTCCCATATTCTCAAAAGAGACCTGAATTCAAAACTCGTTGCATAAACTTTTTAGGATAGCTAGGGAAAAGTCCGGAAACGGCCATGGAAATACCATTTAAACCGCATACATCATAGCCAAAAAAATGCTCGACTTTTCCTGGGTATCCTAAACAAGGATCCATATCCCGTTTACTGTTAAACAATTATCTACAAGTAACCGTACTATCACATCGAACCACATATACCAAAGACTTAAAAAAACCGAAAACATAAGAAATGAAACCTTCAAATTAGAGTCCAACAAATTTTGCTGCTGAAGCTGATGTGGATTAAACTCAGGAACAACGCCATTATCATCCAGCTCTAAACTTGGCCACCTCTCTTTACACAGACCCGCCCAAATATGATCCGACCCGCATAACTCCCGCCAAAATCTACTACATTTGCCCAATGCACATAAATCCAGTTCCTTCATCAAAATCAAAACTTTATTTCATAAGAATCATAAAAACTTAATTTTTTTATATGCTAAAATAAAATTACAAAATTTATGGGAATTATCCAATTTTTTCATAAAAATCAAAACTTTAATTTATAAGAATTATAAAAACCACAATTTGAACATAACCCAGATTTTAATTTTTATAAAAAAGCTATAAAGTAACAAAAAATTTAGGAAAATTATCCAATTTTTCATAAAGATTAAAAAGCCAAATATTAATCATAACCCAGATTTTAATTTTAAATTTAAGCAATAAATTAACAAAATTTAAGAGAAAAAAAAAAAAAAAAAAAAAAAAAAAGAGGCCATTTTATAATGACCCAATTCATTATTTTATATTTAAAAATTAAATTAACAAATTTTTTAATCAAAATCAAAACTTTAATTCATAAAGATTAAAAACATTAATTTTCATAATAAAATTGTTACTTTTATCCCAAAAAACAAAAATTAAGATAAATTAATGGATTAAATTATAAAACTTAAATTAAAAATTTTAATCATAACCCAGATTTTAATTTTAGATTTTAAGCAATAAATTCATTATTTTTATATTTAAAAATAAATTAACAAAATATCAAGGAAATTATCAAAATTTTCATCAAAATCAAAACTTTAATGAATTAATTTATATAACATAAATTAAAGATACAATTTTTATAAAATATAACAAAACCCATATCATAAAAATCAATAAAAACACCAAAAAATTCATTGAAAAATTATTACTTTTATACAAAAAAAAAAAAAAAAAAAAAAAAAAAAAATCAAGAAACAAACCTGAAGCAAAGATGCAATTTGGAAAGCAATATCTGTTGGAATGGAGTTGTTAATTGATTGTTTGCTCATAATTTTGTTTGTTTAAAATTATGTTTCTAGAATTTTGATGAAATGGTATTTGAAAGGGATTATGTACAAAATTTGATTTGATCATGTGGGTGATGACGTCAGCAAATAAATTTGTGGTGTGATTGATTGCGTGGAGGTGTATAAAGCAATGGTTACTTGAGAAAAGTTTATTATAGAGTAATATTTCTTAATGACCGTCAACCAATCATGTGCACTCATTTTTTATTAAAAATATATTCACCATTTTTTTGAAAATTAAATATCTCACAAACCGTTAATCGTTACGTCGAAAAATTATCTATCTCGACGAAATTAAATTATCTTTCTATAGATGTCGTTGTTATATATTTTCGACGAATTTTTTTTAAATTTCGTCCGGAAAATCACACGTGATTTGAAAATCACACGTGATTTGTAAAATCACACGTGATTTCTTAAAATCATATGTGATTTAATTTTCTGAATCACGTGTGATTTTTAAAAATCACGTGTGATTTTTCCGACGAACTTTTAAAAAAAGTTTGTCGAAAGTATATAACAATCATATCTATATAAAGATAATTTAATTCTCGTCACGATACCATGTATTTTTGTAACAAGATTCTGGTTTGCAAAATATGTTGTTTAAAAAATGTGAAAATAAAAAATGGATGAATATGATTGGTTAATTGGTTATAATAATTTGAGTTCTACGTGGATCTCAACTCATGGTCACTTATGTATGTGGCAAGTTTGTTTGTCACTTTTTATTGTTACGGAAAAAAAATGTGAAATTGTCAAAAAAAAAAAAAAAAAAAAGGTTTATAATTAGGCTTTTCTAAAAAAAAAAAAAAAAAAAAAAAAAAACAACTTGCCACTTTTTATCGTTATGGAAAATATATGTGAAATTGAATAAATGGTTTCTTTTTTTTTTTTTTTTTAATGTTTGTACTATTTAGGGTGGTGTAATATGTTACAACACATTATATCTAAGGGTGTCGAGAAAACAAGAAAAAATAAAGAAACCGAAACCAAAAGTTTGAAACGAAATGAAAAATTCATGGTTTGGTTTTGAACTTTGAAAAAACGAAGTTTCTGGTTTAGTTTTAAAATCAAATAAAAAACAGGTAACGAGAAGATACATAGAATTTTAAAATACTCTTGTTTAGATTGTGTTTTGAATGTATCATTTAGGACGCATAAACAATTATCTTTTAGTATTTCTTTTGTAGTAATTAGTTTTCTATTGTTATTATTTTGTGTTTTTTAATTCTTTGGTGATGAATCACAGGGGTAATCTAATTTAAGACTCAGCACTTGCCTCTCCTTCTTTGTATAGTATGTTCATTGAAATTTAAAGTGTTAATTTATTATCACTGTTTTAAAAGCTCATGCAGCGCCTGCAGTGCCCAAGAAAGGCTTGGTTATTATGGCTACACGCCACGCCACCACGCCACATTATGTCATATGTTTTAGAACTCGATATATATGAATTATGATATAAATATATAAATATTTTCATACATTGTCGCTTTACGTCACGCCTTATAAACGCAAAGTTTTGGCCATAGCGTAAAGACGGCGCTAAATGCCGCCATGTCACGCCTCACGCTATTTATAACCTTGTTTATTATGCATTATAAATTTGACTTTCCAAATATTTGTTTTAGACGTATATCAAAAGTCATAGTGGCCCATACCCATGGAGTTAGATCTTGGATGCTTTGGGTTGGGAAACAAACAATAATTTGCATGTGTTCATGTGTTGGACTAGGAATGGTTGGGCCAAAAGTTAAACTTAATGTATCCGATTTATTACTTACTTGGGCTGAGCCCATTTCAAGAGCAACATTAATAACCTTAAACGTTCGTATTAAGTATATAAATAAGAAAAATGATTGTTGGACCTACTAATCACGCCACAAATGAAGCACAATGATTTGATTGGTTGATTTAAAAATTGATTGGTGGACATTTAGAGAGAAAGATTTGTCTGATTATCAGTGATTTATCGTTAGCCTATATTTACCTTACCACAGAGGCCTAAATAAAGATAACCTATAAATAATACACATGTTCCCTATCGCACTAATGGTTGTCGTAATTGTTTTATTCTAGGCTCTTCTAACGGAGGCGTTTTATTTTCTGCACCCATAATTAAATGCTTATCAGGATGATCTTCACCATTCATCTAGTTTGATCTAATGATGGAGATTAGCCTAAGATTTAGTAGATAAACATAAGTCCATGTTTTTTTTCTTGACTTTTTGTCTTTCTTTTTTATTCACTTTCTTTTTTTCTTTTTCTTATTCACGTTTTTTCTTAATTAATGCATTTTTTTTCGCGTTTTTTTATTCGTGTTTTTTTCTTGGATTTCATACGTTTTCATCTGTTTTCATACGTTCTTATCCGTTTTCTTACCTTTTCGCCCGTTTTCATCATTTTTGTCCATTTTTCATACGTTTTCGCCTGTTTTCATATGAATTCGTCCGTATTCTTACGTTTTCGTCCATTTTCTTAAATTTTCGTTCGTTTTACACGTTTCGACTATCATGAGTGATTTATGTGATATTGAATATCACTGTGATTATCGAATATCACTTTGTGATATTATGAAAACACAAGTGATATTTTGTTAATATCACTTTGTGATTTTGAATATCACGTTGTGATATTCGAATATCACTATGATTTGTGAATATCACCGCGATATTACGACTCTGCGATATTATGAATATCATTTTGTGATATTCGAATATGAGTTTGCGATATTCGAATATCACTGCGATAGTATGAATATCACTGCGATATTATCAATATCACTGCCATTATCATCCAAATTTCTAAACTTGGCCACCTCTTCACATAAACCCGCCTAAATATGATCCGACCCGCATAACTCCCGCCAAAATCTACTGCATTTGCCCAATGCACATAAGTCCAGTTCCTTCATCAAAATCAAAACTTTATTTCATAAGAATCATAAAAACTTTTTTTTTTTATATGCTAAACTAAAATTACAAAATTTATGGGAATTATCCAATTTTTTCATAAAAATCAAAACTTTAAATTACAAGAATTATAAAAACCACAATTTGATCATAACCCAGATTTTAATTTTTATAAAAAGCTATAAATTAAGAAAATTTATGGGAAAATATCCAATTTCTTCATAAAATCAAAACTTTAGTACATAAAGATTAAAAGACCAAATATTAATCATAACCCAGATTTTAGTTTTTAAATTTAAGCAATAAATTAACAAAATTTAAGAGAAATTATTAAAAAAAAAAAAAAAAAAAAAGCCATTTTATAATGACCCAATTCATTATTTTTATATTTAAAAATAAATTAGAAAAATATTATTATCAAAATTTTCATCAAAATCAAAACTTTAATGAATTAATTTATATAACATAAATTAAAGATACAATTTTTATAAAATATAACAAAACCCAATTCATAAAAATCAATAAAACATCGAAAAATTCATATAAAAATTATTACTTTTATTAAAAAAAAAAAAACAAAACCTGAAGTAAAGATGCAATTTGGAAAGCAATATCTGTTGGAATTGAGTTGTTTATTGATTGTTTGCTCATAATTTTGTTTGTTTAAAATTATGTTTCTAGAATTTTGATGAAATGGTATTTGAAAGGGATTATGTACAAAATTTGATTTGATCATGTGGGTGATGACGTCAGCAAATGAATTTGTGGTGTGATTGATTGCGTGGAGGTGCATAAAGCAATGTGGCAAGTTTGTTTGTCACTTTTTTATTTTTTATGGAAAAAAAATGTGAATAAATCTATATTGCAAATATAATAAAATTTTAAGATAAAAAACATTTTTATAAAAAAGAAAATTTGAAAATTAATGTTAACTTTGAAAATTTAAGTCTTATTTAAATCATATAGTAACCCTTCTAATAAATTTATAAGAAAATATCGCTAAACTTATAACCATAAATTTAATGCTAAAATTTGAAAAGTACTAACTATTGACACTATTAATAATTTAAACGTTCTATTTATAAAAAAAACATATATCTACTACGTTAAGGTTTAAATAAAAAACATTTACTTCATGTAAAATAAATCGCAGTCCACCGTCAGATTCATGTGAAGACTTTCTATGAGTTATAATTGACCTTTTTTTTTTTTTTTTTTTTTTTTTTTAAAGGTGTAATCTGTCACAATTGTATCATGTGAGGTGTCACGGAAACCGAAAAAATCAAGAAATGAAACTAAAAGTTTCAAGCGAATGAAAAATCGATCGTTTGGTTAACTTTGAAAAACCGAAGTTTACGATTCAGTTTGATTTTAGTATGTAAAACAAAAAAAAAAAGTAGCAAGAAGGTACATAGTTACGATTAAGTTCTATACTCGGTCTTTAGGTTTGAAGTTTATATTCTATACTCGGTCTTTAGGTTTGAAGTTTATATTTTGATGTTGACAATCCAAGCTTCATTTTCCAATTTATAGTTCCAAAGTTCCTAGAAGAAGTTTTATAAAGTATACCCAGATTAAATTTAATTTCATGTTGTCAATGCTACAACAAGTTAATTTACAGGTAAACAACATAAGTTTTTATGTGACAAGCTTGGTATGTTGGACATGTTCAGTGTAAAAGTTTGAAAGTTTGAGGGAGGATGTTTAATAATGTATTAAAACTTTCACTTTTATAGTTCAGGGGGGAAAAATGAGACGGTCAGTGGTTCAAACGTCTTACTTTGGTGTTATCGTCATAACTTTCACGAGTTGTTTTGTGTGAAGTTACCTACATATGATGTTTTAACCGCATTTATGATGCCTCACACACGGTCATACTATTGAGTATTCTTATATGCACAAGTGATTATTATTTCGATAGATCGCAACAATCAGGGGGAAGAAGTAGTGTACGTGGTGTACGTGTTACATGTTTGAGTTTATCGGGTCAATGAAGAGGGCTTTAGGCATATGTACCATTGATTTTTCTGGTAGATTCGCGAGTATTATTATTTCATCTTTTGTGGTTTTTTTGTGTGAAGCGTCTACATACATGAGAAGATTTTGCTGATTTATTGCATGTTACCCCCGAACAAATTTTTCGCAGTGAGTATAATTGTGATTAAGTGTTTGTCAGATTTTCTTGGTGTGGTTTACTGTTTCATCTACAAATTCCGTTGTGCACTTAAAACTTCAAACGTTAGAAGATATACTATCTATATCAAAGTTTCGAGTCTGCTGAAGACGGTTGTCAGTTTAGGGGAAGCTGATTCAGAAACTTCGCCAAAAAGAAGTGTATGGAGAAGCTGCTAAAGATATGCAGTATGAATTGGGGAGAAGTTAATTTAATTCATACATATTACATCTTTTTCCTACAAGTGAAGAAAAGTTCTCAATTCGAGATACAAGATAAAGACAAAGATCGTCAACTGCAACCATCCTCAGCATCTGGAGAGCTTATGAAGACTTTACTTTACTTATATCTGTACTTGTAGAAAATGTTGTAAGCAATCCCTTATGTCGTCCCATTGGGGAAGATTTTGGGATCGCTCCTAACACGACATTTATGGGATTACATTAGTTATCTTGTAAGGCATATATATCTGAGATACTAGAAGCGTCATTATTGTAAAGTAGTGCTTGTATTAGCCTATATATACCCTTCCATACTTCCATGGAGGGGTGAAGATTAGTTGTGTATTTTTCACTTTTCGATATCAATAAACACACATATTTTTTCCTTATCTCTCTACTCTCTCTTAACTATGAATGTTCTTTACTTTCATCATCTCCAACCTCCCGAATCACATTATCAAACTTAAACATCGATCCTACAAGGAAGAAGTGGGTGTTCTTTGTACATTTTCGTTTGGTCAACTTTCGGATTTATTATCCAAAACATATCCGAAATATGTTCGAAAGACATATTCGAAGACCATATTCGAAGATATACGAAACCCTTCAATTTCTTTACAACAAATCCAAAAACTAATATGAAGACAAATGAAAACCTTTTGATTTCTTTACTAGAAATCGAAAAACAAATTTGAAAGCTAGGGTTTGGAAACAAATCCGAAAGCTATGGTTTTGTTACCAAATCTGAAACCTTCATTACCCTGAATAACCAACTCCCATAGGATCCCGAAATATACAATACAATAGTGGCAAAATTACGGCCACATTTACACTAAAACTAAGTGGTTTATGTTAGTACCAGTTAAACTACTAACTCAAAAATCAAGCTAACTATGGATTGTTATATTTAATACATAAAATGATGAAAAGTATTTTTGTGCTATGCTAAATGGTTATTTGTTTTCTTTGTATATAAGCATAAGTGTATCTATATCATGTACGTTATTTATTCGTTATTGGTTTTCATGATTATGCATTAATAAGACTTATGCTATATATTTTTTGCACTAAGTTGTATAACTATTTTGCATTGCATATAGACATAGATCACTTTTCTTTCATATGTATTTTCGATATCTTGCAAGTTTTATAATGTTTTAGTATCTCACTTTGGAATGTAATCTAAGTTTGTTGAACATATATATCGAAAAACATTGTTTTACACA